>JAUKNK010000062.1:4127500-4434636 GCA_030765055.1 Mantis religiosa
TCTGCTCACAAATATATGTAGAATCAAATATTGACATTAACTTCGCAGTAAACGTGCGCAACCTGGGAAATGTTTCATTTGGAAGAGAATATTTCAAGGTTGTTGAATCCTGCAAAGCAACTAATTCTATTTGCACTGCGTGAGGAGTGTCTTTACAGGTAATATTAAATGTATAACCAAATTTTTTATTCGAAGTTAATTTCTCTCCATCTTAATCAGCCACACGTTCGGACGCAATATGTAACCAGATTTTCTATTCATTGCAGATAGGATGTTTCAAAGACCCAGGTCGGGAAGCCAGATGTAACAGGGTTACTCCGTTGTATTTTGAGTTGTTTCTTGATGATTGTGTTTGATTAAATAAGAGTCATGACATCTCTCGTTTTCAGGTGTAGTTTCTAGTCACATAAATACAAATTTGGATAAGTCCAGTTTCATAATATATAATTTAATTGTACGATCTGGATTACGTTTTACTTGAACTTTCTTTCCTAGTCAATCATTGTAGGTTACCTCCAACACATCGACAAATCCTTACTCCCTTAATAAATAGTTTCCGTTAATTACAGAAAATTCCTCACTCCTGCACGTCCACTCATTACTAACAACATTACAGAATATCTCCTTTTGAAGATTATTCACTTTCCGTTACAAAACCTTTATATTCACCGTGACATTTTTTTATCCACATGAAACAAGTTTACTGAACATACGAGGGTACTTCAATAAATAACTGAACTAACTTTCTAATTAACACATAATGGCTTTAGTTCACTAACATTTATCTACACACTTTCGAAGTATTCTCTCTCTGATGAAATACAATTATTCCAACGATTTACCCATTGTTCGAAACACTCATTGAACCCATTTTTGGACAGTCTGTTCAGGATACCCATGACAACATTGTTCAACTCCTTATCACTTTGAAAATGACGACAACGAAGCTCCTGTCTCACTTTAGGGAAGAGGTGCGAGATCCGGAGAATAAGGTGGATGAGGCATGATCTCAATGTCCATTTCTGCGATGACATCCTCATTTGCACGAGCTCGATGAGCAGGGACATTATCCTGATGCAAGATCCATCCTCTCCTTGAGAGATCTGGCCACTTTTTTCTTCAGTGGCCCCTTCAGTACGTCACAATAGTAAGCAACAATTACTGTGCGTTGATTAGTTACAACATGATCATACAGAATGCTCTGTTTGTCAAAGAATACGAGATACATGACCTTTCCTGAACTTTTCTGAACTTTTGCTTTCTTAGACCTAGGGCTCGATGAATGTTTCCACTGCGAACTCTCCTGTTTTGTTAACGGGTCGTAATGGTGGAACCAACTCTCGTCACAAGTGATGACCCTATTCAGAAAGTCTGGCTACCGTCGTAACCTTCCGAGCCATTCTTGACACGTCATGACGTGGTGAGCCTTCAGCACGTGCGGTACCCATTTCGCTACAACTTTTCGATAGCCAAGATTATGTCGTCTACAGTTCCAACAGACAAATGCATTATGTCTGCAAATTTCGAAATTGCTATGTGACGATCTTCTCGCACAATTGTGTTAATGTTGACTTCCGTTTTTGCTGTTACCGGTCTTCCAGTGTGCGGAGAATCTTGAAGGTCTTCATGACCCCCTTTGAAACGTTTATACCACTCAAAGACTTGTGTTTTGTCTAAAGCTTAGTCCTTGTATGCTTGCTGCACCATTTCAAAGGTTTCTGTAGCAGTTTTGTCTAACAGAACACAAAACTTTATTGATACACGTTGCTGCAATTTCAGTTCCATGGTGGATACAGTAAACATAACCTCACGTATCGGGCTCTAACTCCCAGCTGATTGACTCTGCATGACTGGCACTCACAGCACTGCTAGAGGAAGGATTCACCTTTCCACCACTAGCAGCCATGGCGCTCCAGGGCGGTTTATTTAAATACAATTAAATTAGTTCGGTTATTTATTGAAGGACCCTCGCATATCTATGATGATTATTGATTTTCTTCCCCCAGCATCCGTTCATCATTTATTATATTGTCATTACATGGCCTACTATACTGGTCGCTAATCTAGAAAGTGATTGACATTTCGTCCGGAGAGAGAGGCGACGTTGCCGCTTATTGCTGCCACGTGGAGAGCGCGATAGCACTACATTTTGTGAGGTTTAACTAGTTGTGTGCCTTTTAGAAAGAGAAAGGAATAGTCACCGCTCTTTCTATGACGTAGCAGGTAAAGCAGATACGCCAGCCAAGCATGCATCAGTGGCGGAGCGCCCCTTCTCCACTACGTCTGCTTGTTGCTCATCCCCCGATTCACAGTCAGAAATTTCAAACGAATTTTCGTTTTCTTCTTCCGATTCCAAGTCTTCTATATTTATAACTAATCTGTCTGTAATTCCTATAACGAAGCCATTCCTGCATATGGGATTTGAGTGAAGATGTAGTGGGCTCTTTATTAATTTCTATGGAATGATAAGGAGCATTGTCCATAATGATGACACTATTAGACGGGATGTTAGGTAGTAATGTATTAACAAACCAATCCTTGAAAATATTATTATCCATTTCTTCATGGTAGTCTTTGGTTGAATTTGACTTAAGTTAGCAAAGCATTAGAATAAATCCTGGTGAATATCCAGCATGTTCATAAATAATTGGCTGCCCTTTGCCGATTGGTGTTTTAAGAGGGAAATTACTTACATTTTCTTCAGCGACACACTTCCACACCTTATTTCTCATATGGTTTATATTTACCCACGTTTCGTCAAAGTACACTATAGGCCTACCTGTAGATCTCAATTCTTTCATTCGTATTAAAAATTTAAATCTTTTGGAAACAATATCCATTCGTTCCATTAAAAACTGTCTTCCTTGTGCATTTTTACTGTAACTGAAATTAAGCTTTTTAAGAATTCTTCTTAAGGACCACACGCTTCCTTTAAGTAAGTCTTTAGCTCTTAAAGCCTCATATATGTCCAGCAAACTAGGCAGAAAGTACGTACGATACAGCGAATAGATTGCTCGCTTAATAGCAGCAGCGGTGAATGAATCAATTTCTGTTTCTCGCGGTCTTCTATTAGGGCGCTTTTTGCCTGGTGTTTGCAGTCTACCACCGCTAGTTTCTGCATTTTTGTGTTCTTTTAAATTCATTGGACAGAACGAGAAGAAATACCTGTAGCAGCAGTTCTCTCAACGATACTCGTCACTGAATTAGTCGGCTTTCCACATTTAAAAGCTTCACATTCATCACTGAAGAAACTGTGAACTTTGACTACAATTTCCCTAGAATCTGATTTTAGAACTTTCCTTCGAGATCCAACTTGAAACAACACAAACACAACTAAAACTACAAGGAAATAATTAAATATGTTGCAACAATGAAAACGTGTAGATCCAGAAAACAATACATTCACAGTTCTATCGCTCATACGCCACTGTCAACCTTTAATAAACAAACAATAGAGTGGGGGTTGTGAGCGTCTCCTTTCCACGAATCACGACAAAGCAGTGGCTGCTGACCCGCCCACGTGTGCTAGACAAGGGCAGCATTCTGTCTTAGACAAGGATAGTAAGAGAATATGCCAACCTAAACCTCACAGACTGTACGCGTGCGAGGGTGATTCAGTTGCGACTGCAATTGGCATATTATTACTATTGTTATTATTAATTATTTATTATGTAGTACACAAAGACAATGTACAGTCGTGGTTCTACATGCAAACGCTAGAACATGCAAGAACACATCAATGTAAAGATCTTCGTAACAAAAGAGGCATACCTGTGACATTTTGATGCTTATTGAAATGGGAAAATGCCGCTTACATATTTTTTTCCGGGAGTCTCTTATTTATACCCCAATATCTAACTTTCTTCTTTAAAATACTTTTCTTTCCCAGTCTTAACCTTAATGCCCTTACTGATACCTACAGCACGTGAAGTCCTATCAAGCATCTTAGAGAATGGAATACTAGACTCCCCTTTCAATTTCTCCTCATCGAAGTATTCTCTCACAGAGCATGTTATTTCCCGTGTATATCCTTTAATTGGAATACCTTTACCAAATATAGTTTTATTTGCTTCCCGAGCACGTTCAGGTTTTCGCTTGTCACTAGATTTTGACATAATTAAACATTTATTAAACACAATTGCAAACGATCACAACACGCGCTCAGATTCACGGACTTAGGCACACGTAAACCAAGGCAAATTGTCATAAATAAAATGCAAAGTAACTTGCCAGTACAGGATCTTTAGCTGTGAGGGCATTCTGTTTATGCAGCGTTATCAGAAGAGAAATAAAAACCCATGTATTGTATTTACTGCAGCGTTTGCGTAACTCGCTCGCCCGCAAGTCATGTTAAGCACATGTTAGAATATCGACAACCAAGGTTTAGCGTCTAACGTTGTCATGGAAACATCTCGACTCTAATTAGTCTTTCTAATCGTTACCATGACAACCGTTATGACGTACTCATCCCCTCCCATTTATTTAGACCGTTATTCCATGTGGTTACTGTCAATCACATTCTAGTTTGGGGACCAGTATAATAATCAGATCAGAAAACAAAACTTATTTTCAGTTCAAACAAAAACTACCATTACAAATGAATTATTAAAGTTCCCGATTTCCTCCTGTATTGTTTTCAGGTCTCGAAATTTGTACTCGAAAGTGTTTTACACTCCCTTCAGAATTATTAAACGTTTGTTAACAGATGGACATTTATGGTAAAAGTTGATTGAAAGGACTGAAAATAATGTCAACCAGTTTCCATTTGACCTTGCCATAGCGTTAATTGCGCTATAAATTGTTCATTGCGTCAACTGACGTAACGTATATGCTTTTATCTTTCCCCTGTAAGCTCATGTTTAGGATATCAAGAACAGTTGCAAAAGCAAGATCTCACAGCCATTTTTCTTCAGTTATTTCCGGAACTTGATGGCTCTACAATTATAATAAATAGTGCAAATTAGGAAAACAAGTTGTTTGTACGACACCTTATAATGGACACATAAATATTTTACATTTGCAGACTTACATATTTACAAAAAGAGAAAAGAAGACCTTCAACCCATTCGTTTTGGAATACTGGACGTTTGGTTGTCATTGCGAGAGTCGTCGCTGAGTGGAGGGGAAATGTATCTTGCACCGCACAAACACAAAATGAAGGGGTTGGAGTGAAACGACAGCGTGACGTCATTAGCTCATAAGAGCGCCGTTTGGGCACCTCTGGTGTAGACAGTTCTGATATGAATACTTTAATGTATCGTATAGTAATGTGTCTTACTAATACTTCCCCATACTCTTGTCAGTATGGCACATACTTTAGATTGGAAAACAGTTGCATGCAGTCCAAGGCAATAAGACAGCTTTCTGTCATACCCAAACAGTCCTGCCCCAGTTCCTTCATTGATTTTGGATACATCTGTGAGTCTTTCTCAAATAGAAGTCATTTCTCAATATTTATCTCTGAACCAAACAAAGAAAACGCAGTTTGGACCAACTCCTAAAACATCTGGCTATCGTTTAAAGCCACATATTCCAACTTACGTACAAGGAAATTTGTAAATTAACATTTTTACAAGAGTTTATATCGTTTAGCAGAAGTAGATAATTGAACAAGCGTGCTTAAGATAATTTTGTATACAAGAGTGCGATATATCAGGCTTTTTGAGGGGGCAGGTAAGATTTTGCCCATTTGTTACACTCCGTTTACAAACAGCACAGCTTTAAATATGAGGGTGGGTCAAAAAGTAATGCCTCCTATTTTTTCTCTCTTTTAAATGCCAAGAAAATTGAATCCAATTTACATAGCTTGAAAACTACAACATTGACGATTAATTTGTCACTATTCAATATAATCTCCGTCATTTTCCACAGTTTTGGTCCACCTTTCAACTAGGACATGTATTCCAGTGTGGTAAAACACACGGTCTTGCTTCCTAAGCCATTGACTAAGCACGGACGTTTTCACAGCCTCATCATCAAAATGAATCCCACGATGAGCTTCCTTTAGTGACCCGAACAGATGGAAGTCTGATGGTGCCAGGTCAGGGCTGTGAGGTAAGACTTGCCATCACAATTCCTCAATTTCTGCAGTGGTGTAACGGCTGGTTTGTGGTCTTGCATTGTCATGCAAAAGAAGAACATCCGCCATAGTTTTTGTTGGGATAACTCGGCGAAGACGTGCTTTCAGCTTTTTGAGAGTTCTGACGTATTGGACAGAATTTATTGTGCATCCCTGCTCCAAAAAATCAATCATAAGCACACCCTCTGCATCCCAAAACACTGTCGCCATAACTTTCCCTGCCGACCGCTGAGTTTTGAATTTTTTTTCTTCGGTGACGTGTGATGCCATTGCATTGACTGCCTTTTTGATTCAGGTTCAAAAAAATGAACCCACGTTTCGTCTCCAGTAACAATTTTTTCCAGAAACTCCTCTCCCTCCAAATTGAAGCGCTGCAAGTGTTCGGAGGCTATTGTTTTCCTTGTTTCTTTGTTTTGGGCGGTTAACATTCTTGGTACCCAACGTGAACAAACTTTTGAGTAATCCAGTTGTTGAATAATCGTCATCACACTGCCTTTACTGACGGAGGTAATGCGACACAATTCACCTGTTGTTACCCGCCGATCACCACGAATGATGTCATCGACTCGCTGAATGTTGCATGGAGTCACTGCCGCTTCGCTTTTCATCTGGCAATGGTGTTTGCCCTTCAGCTTCGTTACAGCGACGAACTCATCGTCTAGCAGTGCTGACATCCACCGTTGCATCACCATACACATTTTTTAGCCTTTCGTGAATGCGAATTGGCGTTTCACCTTCCGCAGTCAAAAATTCAATCACAGAACGCTGTCTAATACGAATATCGATGTCAGCCATTTTGCAAGAGGATGCAGTGCTGCCACTTTTTGACTTAGGAAGTTAGTACTGCAGGGGATTGGAGAAGAAGTTTTGAGGAATTGCGCCAAATTCAAAGTTTTCACATAGCTTATTTATTTAAGGAAAAAAATAGGAGGCATTACTTTTTGAGGCACCCTTGTCCGAAATCGTATACTAAAGAACAGCACTTTCCCAGGACGTGGCAGAAGCATTGTTAGTAAAATTTGGCCACTGCAAACGGGCATTGGATTACACATTTATGGCTAATTTTGATTTTTAAAACATTACAATAACAATTTTAATTATTTTGAGTGCTTTAAATATGCACCTTTATGTACTATAAAACTTCCTTAATAAACTCCTTACAATGTGGAATACATTTATTATGTACTTACGTACATATGTTTAACTATCAAGGAATAAAACATGCTAATGTACAAAAATGCGAGCTCTAGTTATAAAAATGAAATGCGTATCTTGAATATTTAAGTACGGGCTGTATATAAATGAACATCGGAGTTAACTCTTTATAAAATTTATTACATTAAACTTACAGTTATAAGTGATATGTTAAATGTAAAAGCAACTCAGTTTTGTTTGTTGACATCAGTGCGCATGTGCGTGCAATGTTTCTGCCGCAATCCGCTAGACAGCGGTAGTAGCAAAGATGGCGACTAGTAAACAGAAAGCGTTTTGTGTTTTGTAGTTCGTAACGACCGAATCTCTACTGTCCGGCAGTTGTATCTCCGGCTCTGACGTTTTGCGACTGTAAAAGGTGGAAGGGGAAACCTAATAGTACCATCATACAGTAATGAGCAATTGAAAACCTATAATCAAAATTATCTTTAGAATGAAAATATAGAACTATATTAACTTTAAAACACTGAAATACAATTTAAAATTTCATCATAATGCAAGATATTTATTACAACACCACTCTATTCGAATATTTCATTCACACCTTTCATACACACACTAACTGCATCTGTTGGTAGTACTGGGAGTCTCTACATCCGGTGTCGTGGTCAGGAAGTTAAAACTGTCTGCTAGCGCCAATCAGCATTGTCGCTGGTAGGCGTGGCTCCCGAACCCAACACCGTGTTGCCAGCTTAAATTTGTTTGAGCCACGTGGCCTAATAGCGGCTTGCACTGGTGAACTTTCTTTGGTATATTTTTTGTGCGTGAATTCCGATTTTTAGTGTTCGTAAGTCCTATTATTATCGCTATTATAATAATATGGCTACTGGTTCGTGAAATATGCAAATACATGAAATATTTAAAATACGCATTGTTCCTCTGCTTGAAATTCCCGCTAAAGAACTGGCAACAGCCTGCTTCCCCCTCTCGAGAAATGTCAGAGCCGCAGATAGAACGGCCGAGGTATATTTACTATGCAACGTGCGTTCCGCATTAAGTTCGGTTGTGATCCTCCTAGGGATAATAACATTCGTAGATGGTATCATCAGTTTGAAGATACCGACTGTCTTTGTAAAGGGACGACCAAGAGTAACTGAAGAGACTGTTGAGCTAGTGAGGGAGTCGTTCACTCGTAGCCCAAAGAAATCAGTGAAGAAGGCTAGTCGTGAATTACAAGTTCCTGTGTCGACTGTTTGGAAAGTTGTAAGAAAACACTTAACGGCTACGTACTTACCGTTTACAGTTATTACAGGCTCTAAAGTCAACAGACCACGGATTACGTGTCAACTTCGCAGACGACATGTTGTTTCATGACGATGTCGATTTTATAGATCGTGTTGTCTTCAGTGATGAATCGACCTTTCACCTTAGTTGACATGTTAACAGTTAAGTTGTTGAGTCCAGAGGTTCTACTCCCATTAATCTTGAACCCATAGGAACAAGACCCAGGCCTCTTTCATCCAGCTGTCCCAAAGGGCGCTCGGCGTCCTCCGTGGGGCTTTCCATAGGACAAGACCTGGGTTACAAACAAGCCCCCATTTGGTCCAAGGACACAAGACGGGATGGAAGTGGATACGCCAATTACGCGCGCCAACACCAAAGGTGAAGGCTACCGATATGACCTCGGTGGGACCGCCTGGCGATCTAGCACACCTTGTGCTAGCTTTGCAGGCTAGTACCCGGGAGAATTAATGGCTTCCCTCAACCACGTCCTTAGACGTACCCGATTCCCACGGGTATCGGGAACCACTGCCCCCTCGAGACCATCCCAATCCGAACAACTCCCGAAGGAGGGGCTCAGAAGTGGACATGTTAACACTCAATGTGCGCATCTGGGACTCAGAAAATCCTCACGAGATGGTGCAAATGCAACGACATTCCCCTAAAGTGGATGTTTTTGTGCCGTATCCTGGTAAAAACTTTATGGTCCCATCTTTTTTTTTGGTGAACCTACTGTAACTGGCACTTCTTACCTTGATACACTAGAGCAATGGCTCTTCCCTCAGTTGGAAGTAAATGAGCCAGAGAACTTCATTTTCCAGCAAGATGGTGCGCCACCTCAAGGTCATAACGAAGTACGCGATTGGTTGAACGTCACTGGACCACAAGGGCCCCAATGACAAGGCTTGCTATGCATGACGTCCACGTTCACCTGAGCTAACGCCATGCGATTTTTACATTTGGGGCTTCATCAAGGATCGTGTGTACGTGCCTCCACTACCAGCTGACCTCCCTGAATTAAGAAACCGGATTGAAGCAGCTGTTGCTACAATTACTGAATACACACTTATCAACGTTTGGGAAGAACTCGGCTATAGACTTTATGTGTACCGTGTGACAAAGGGTAGTCACACTGAACATTTATAAGGTTCTTGATAAAACTGTGTGAGTTGCTTTTTCATTTCACATATCATTTATAACTGTAAGTTTAATGTAATAAATATTATAAAGAATTAAAACCCCGATATTCATTTATCTAGTCTTACCATAAATACTGTCACAAACTTTTGAGGGTGGCTGTACCTCCAGCCGGAGGAGCCGGCACATTCCAGAGCGGTAGCAAGTAGCCTGAGTCATTGATGGAGCAGCTGTGGAAGTGTAAAGTTGTATTGTAAAATCTTCAAGATGGAATGGGGTGACTATGAAAATCGTGTGGCTGTGATAGCGCTATATAGGAATCACCAAGTGAGATTTTCAAAACTCTCCAGAAACTGAAAATCACAAATCGGTTTGTCTGTCGCACTATCCAGCGTTTCGATGAGACTGGAGATGTGAAAGATCGCCCGCGGGAAGGAAGACCACGCACAGTTCGGACTCCAAAATTAGTGAAAGCAGTGGCGGCTCGTGTGCGGAGAAATCCTGTAAGAAGGCAGTCGGTGATGGTTCAAGAGCTAAACATTTCAAAAATGTCTATGTCTCGCACATTGAGGAGTGACTTGGGACTCCATGCTTACAAACGACGCAAGGAACACCTTCTTACAAATGAACTGAAGCGCCAGAGACTCCTAAAATGCGCTTGCTAAAGCGTTACGCTGCAAATGGGCACCGACGAATTCTTTTCACTGATGAAAAAATTTGCAATGTTGAGGAGACTTTCAATGCCAAAAATGACAGGGTATATGCTACGTCATCTAGAGAAGCTGGTGAAAAGGCTCCAAGAAACCAGAGGGGTCATCATCCTGCATCAGTCATGGTGTGGTGGGGTGTGAGCTACGAGGGCACAACAGAGCTCCATTTTTGTGAAAAAAATGTGAAAACAACTGCACAAGTGTATCAGAACACAGTGCTTCAACCAATAGTTAAGAACCTCAACAACACACTCTTCCGTGGACAGAGACGGACCTTCCAGCAGGATTCTGCCCCATCACACAAGGCTGGTTCAACCCAGGAGTGGCTGAGGTCAAATGTTCCAGACTTCATTTCTACTTCAGACTGGCCATCTGCTAGTCCGGACCTAAACCCTTTACACTACAAATTGTGGTCCAAGCTTCAGGAGATGGCTTGCAAGAAGAGACATCCCAATATTGAAAGTTTGAAGCGCTCTCTTCTGAAGGCAGTTGCCGAGTTCCCTCTTGATGTGGTGTGTAATGCAATTGATGAGTGGCCACAAAGACTTGACTGTGTGCGTGCTAATGGTGGCCATTTTGAATAATTATATGTGATTTCAATTCTCTATAAATCTATGTAACTAGTGGTATAAGGATATTAAAATATCTCCAAGCATTTTGTGTCAGTTGAATTAGAATGTTGTGACAGTATTTATGGTAAGACTAGGTATATACATCCTGTAGTTCGTATGAAGTTCTTTACATTCTGAATGACTTTTGTATAACTGGTAAAGTGTAAATGTTACTACACAACAAATGTGCACTTGTTAAAACACGCAATGTTTGTGACGTTAAACATTTTTGAGGCATTCTTTCTTAATAATTTTTATATATATATAATACATAAACATAAAGAGTAAATAAATATATAAGTAATAAAAATAATATTGTAAAGTAGTTATCGTTAGATCAAACGACATGTAGTTTTGCAACGCTGGTTGAAGACACTGCGACTTTCTTTTTGGGTCGACGCCATTTACTAAGTGACGTGAAGGGCAGAGAGACAAAAGAAGTCTATGTCAAATCCAAGAAGATTTATTCCATATTTAACATATAAAACCGGTTTGCATTACAGATTCTGCTTGAATTAATGAAGTAGCCCGCTTCGATGTTACGCAGAACAGTTCAACGTCTGTGTCAAATGTAAATTGGTCGCCTTCATTCTGCAAGGCTCCATCGTTCTCAACTTCCTGCTGGGGCTTACCAAACTCTCAGCTCTAACCTAAGCAACTCATTGCAGTAGGGGAAGGTGGTCCATAGTGAGACACAATATTTTTGAAATCCCATACTTCTCTCTGTTTTGGTGTGTTGTGAATGCAAATAGGTGACATGTCTTCATTATTCCTTTATTAACAAATGCAGAACATAAAAACATTGATAGATAGAGTCAACATAAAACATTCAATGTCATGGCCGGGATTTGAACCACGGATCTCCTGGTTTCCGTCCAGTCACTCTTAACCTTTGAGCTACCATGGCCAACGTGCCGTCATGCCATTCAATTCTCCATTTGACTCGTATATTTCCCCGGTAGACCACTAGGGGCTCTGGCAAACGAGATACACTGTTTGTGGCGACTTACTATTGTTTGTAATTACTTGAGTCCCAGGCTTCATCATTTAACTCTTATTATTTTAGTTAATTGATGGAAATTAATCATTTCTTCACACTAGCCATATATAGACTAAGGTTTTTGATAGATAGAGTCAACATAAAAAATTCCATGCCATGGCCGGGATTTGAACCACGAATCCCCTGGTTTCCGTCCAGTCGCTCTTAATAAGAGTTAAATGATGAAGCCTAGGACTCAAGTACTTACGATAGTAAGTCGCCACAAACGGTGTATCTCGGATGCGAGAGCCCCTAGTGGTCTACCGGGGAAATATATGGTCAACTGGAGAATTTAATGTCAGGACGGCACGTTGGCCATGGTAGCTCAAAGGTTAAGAGTGGCTGGACAGAAACCAGGAAATCCGTGGTTCAAATCCCGGCCATGGCATTGAATTTTTCATGTTGACTCATCTACCAAAAATCTTATTCTATATACGACTAGTGTGGAGAAATGATTAATTTCCATCAGTAAACTAAAATAAAAACATTGATTTTAATAATCATGAAGACATACGATGCCAATATTCAAACGAATGTAAATTGTCTCACCCTGCCACACAGTGGGGCACACTGAGACGGTGGATGGTCCAGACTGAGACAACCTACATTGTATTAAGATTACCAAATTTAACTTCAAAATCAAATAACAGTTTTGTCTTTTTGTTTTGTCAAACATTTTTTTTAATTTTTTTAATATATTTATTAGCTCGGTCAGCAATAATATATGCTTTACAGATCTGAGAGAACAGATACAAAATAATCACAAAGTAATATCATTGTAGAGGCAGGACAATGGGCCCCCTCTGAACTAAAACAAATGAGCTACTGTACTAATATAAATGTGGCACTGAACTAATAAAATGGTATACATACTTCCATAGTGAGAATTTACATAGTAGAACAGAATAATAGAAAAGATAAATTGAAACAGCAGATCATTCAGAAGTGGAAGTGTCATCACTGTAAAGCAGGTCCTGTGGTAGTCGCGTTGGCCGATGTTGTACGTCACAGCTCCTGGAATGACCAAGAAGTGCTAACTGGATATTTGGGTAGAGTAGAATTACTCCTCTACCTACTATATAAGTTCACGGTACAGAGAGTATTATTCAACATCAAATAGAAAGGCGTACGAAAAAAAGAAACGTTAATAACCCGCAGTTCAAATGTCCCGCGTTGTTACTGAGTCCGACCTCAGCGCCAAGGAAATCTCCTGCAACACGAAGTACACAAAGGACATTACAGATGGCGCGCAGGTCTTAATACCTATATGTATATTAATATATCTCAGTTGTTAGCAAAATATCCAAAATATTGCATGAGTAACATTTAGTTTTGTTGCAAAGCGCCTGTTGCATGTGAGCGATGGTAGATTGGAGCTATAGTATATATAAACATCAAAGTACAGAAGCATCATAACTTACATTAGGGAACAAAAGTCTCCAAAAACTTCTATAACTTCCACAAATTCAATAATTTTTTATATATATTTAGTAATAAGTTGTTATCAAATCAATTTGTCGCTATTGTGCATTTTAATTATAGTACGCAAACTTCTTATAGAAGTCCAACTAAACATTCCTTAGGAAATAACCAGAGTAATTCCAGATTCTCAACTCCGTGGTGAGGATTGAAGCTGCATATGGCGCTCTTCCTGACCCATTCCCCAGGACCTGTTAGAATTAATGATTCCGTCGGTAACATTGGTACATCGGCTTTCTTCTTACTTTCCTTTCCGTGCTCAGTGACTGTTATAATCCAACTTCTTTCTTTCTTTTTTCAATATATTTATCAGATCGGTCAGCAATAATATATGCTTTGCAGATCTGAGAGAACAGATACAAAATTATTACAGAGTAATGACATTGTAGAGGCAGGACAATGTGCCTCCTCTGAACTAAAACAAATGAGCTACTCAATAGTGAGAATTTATACCGCAGAAAAGCAAATGTGGAACAGTAGATCATTCAGAAGTGGAAGTGTCATCACTGTAAAGCAGGTCCTGTAGTAGTTGTCGCTTCAGTCGCGTTGGCCGGTGACTTCGGACGCCAATGTTAAACGTCACAGCTCCTGGGACGTGGCGTAGATTGTAGAAGAAGCGTCGAGCAGTCTGTCGGATGAAATGGTGGAGAGGAAGAAGTCCCAGCTCGTGATGCAGCTGCTGGTTGCGGACAAACCAAGGAGCATTGGAGGCGATCCGCAGGAATTGACTTTGGACGACCTGTAGACGCCTCAGGTGACAAGTACTGGCAACCCCTCAGACCTGGCAGGCATAAGTAATAAGACGTCGAACCAGAGATTTGTACAGGAGCAGTGAAGATTCTAAAGCAAGTGAAGTGTGTTTGTGAAATAATGGAGACAGTTGTGAAAGACGAGCGGATGCCAGGGTAATGGTGCGGTCAATATGAGGCTTCCACGTAAGCCGAGTGTCCAGTAACACTCCAAGGTACTTGACTGGTGTGGGATTGTCAAACAATTGTGGTCGACCCAACACTATTTTTACTTAGGTTTCATTCACTGGATCGTCCGGAAGCACAGACTTGCGTGTATTTTTCACTTTCCGCAGGAATGATATTGCCATATCTCCATCTGCATCCTTCCCCATTTATGACTTGTACAGTATAATGCCACTTTTTATTTTCCTGCAAACTCAGTCAAGCACAGTCATCCACAGTAGGCTCTCTTTCCTGCTATTCAAAACCAGAGAAAGTAGTTGTTCTTCATTCATAACTGAGGATCCAGAAGATATTTCTACATTGTCTTCTGAAGATTCTGGTTCTGTCCATAATTTTCTTCCTTTCAATTTCTTCTGCTTACCCGCAGGTTTATTTGGTTTACATTTCAATGCCCTCTCCTCTAGTTCTTTTTTCTCGGGTGTATCTGTGGCTATCTCCTCACACTTGATTTTCTGGCGGCAGTCTTAGGTAATCCTCTAAATTCATGAGGGTTTACAATGTCAATGTTATTTTTATCTCTATTCGTAGTCAATGGTGAACTTATATAGAATATGAGTAGTTGTCAAGCAGTTTTTGAGATTACTCACTCAGATAACATGTTCTCCATATCTCCATAAGCGCTTTTCGGTCTAGTTTAGACCATCTTCAGTGGGTGCTGACCAGCTACTGAGGTTGAGAAGAGCCAAACCTTCCAAGAAACTTTTACTCCTGTTGATTGTCATTTGGTTATCGTCTGATTTGTAATACCAACTTCTGGGACTGGAACACTGTGGCTAGGCACAGGTGACTGATTGTCATCTGTGATGTTGACTGGTTGTAGCTGTTTCCTCTCTGGATGTGAATCAATTGAACTGTAGACCTGTGGTGGCGGATGAATTTCCTCTTCCATCTCGTTCTCTGGACCAATATTTAAGTTACTGGTTGTCTGTGGGAGATGTGCTTCCTCACTCATATGTTCCTGGAGTAAACTAGATTGGTTGACATATGGGTTAATTTCAACTGGATCTATGTTCTTTAAGTTGGTTTCAACAACATCGATGTTGGATTTTTTAACTTTTTTTAATAAGTTGTAAAACACTGTTTAATGGTGGTATCTCAAAATTCAATAGGTTTTCTGTTTCACTATTTAGGATATAAATTTTTTCCAACATCGATGTTGTTGAAACCAACTTAAAGAACATAGATCCAGTTGAAATTAATCCATATGTCAACCAATCTAGTTTACTCCAGGAACATATGAGTGAGGAAGCACATCTCCCACAGACAACCAGTAACTTAAATATTGGTCCAGAGAACGAGATGGAAGAGGAAATTCATCCGCCACCACAGGTCTACAGTTCAATTGATTCACATCCAGAGAGGAAACAGCTACAACCAGTCAACATCACAGATGACAATCAGTCACCTGTGCCTAGCCACAGTGTTCCAGTCCCAGAAGTTGGTATTACAAATCAGACGATAACCAAATGACAATCAACAGGAGTAAAAGTTTCTTGGAAGGTTTGGCTCTTCTCAACCTCAGTAGCTGGTCAGCACCCACTGAAGATGGTCTAAACTAGACCGAAAAGCGCTTATGGAGATATGGAGAACATGTTATCTGAGTGAGTAATCTCAAAAACTGCTTGACAACTACTCATATTCTATATAAAATATATCTCACTTTTAACACTTGACAATGTCTTCTTTAAAATAAAAAAATGGTGAACTTGTCAAATCCTCCTGAATTTCGGCACTGAGAGCTTCCTTGTGTTGGATCATTCTCAACTTCTCTGCAAGTGTTTACTGAGGGTTCACTTTCTCCTTAGACAGTTTCAGAACTTCCACTTCTGGCGACATGTTGTGCTCCAATTTTATTAACTGCTGAGTTCTTGATCCCATTGTGTTATCTGGTAGTTATCTGTCGGTTACACTACTGGGTAAGAAGTCTGTATTCCTATCAAATGGGAATATTCCAGTCTTACGAAACCCTGCAGTAATGTTTGTTGCCGTCATGCTTCGCTTGAAGCCAGGGATGTTTCAAAACAAGGTCCACTGCTTCCCTCATGCTATCAACTGAGAATGTACCAATTTGAGCCTTTCTTTGCCTGTTTCTAGCCATTCTGGAAGAAAATAGATTGTGAGTTTAATAAATTTCTCAATTTAAATAGTGTCTCACAGTGCCCCACCTACCACTGTCTCATTGTAGACCACGTGCTCATAAATACATTTTTTATTATTTACATAATCTTAAACTTCAATGCCACTGTTCATTATTTATTTAATTCTGAAGAAGTAAACCACTGCTTTTAAGAAAAGCAAAATGCATAATGATATAAAGAAAGAATAAAACAATATGATCTACTAAGTACACCCTGAAAATTTTACTTTACTCACCCGAAAATAAAGATTTGCTTATGAACAGAATCATTCCTTACAATTCTGGATTTAAACAGGTTTGCCAACTGCAACTTTATTTCCTCTGTTCACAACCAGAGCGCATCACTTCTTTACTAACACACATATTTAAAAATTGTGTCTCACTGTGCACCACCCTCCCCTACCTTTATCTGGGACAGGTTTAAACATATTAATGATAAGTGGTAAACTAGAAGACATAGAGATAAAATCTTATTGCATAAAAATATAGATCTTATTAAAACACACAATTTATGTAAAATACATTTTTTTGTGGGATGAACCATTTTCAAAATATTTCTTGTTATTTGTTCGGACTTTCCAAATAGAAATACTGTAAAAAATAGGAATACCAATTACTACTTTATTTTTGAGTTTGATTTACGAGTCACCATGTATACATTCACAACTGACACGAGTCAGTTGGAGAATTTAATGTCATGTCGGCACATTGGCCATGGTAGCTCAATGGTTAGAGCGGCTGGACGGCAACCAGAAGATCCGTGGTTCAAATGCCGGCTATGGCATTGAATTTTTCAGTCTGACTCTACCTTACCATACTTCAGCCTACACACGACCAGTGTCGGTGGCGTAGATGGTAGCGTGTCTGCCTCACGTTCAAGAGGTCCCGAGTTCGAATCTCGGTCAGGGTGAGTTACCTGGATAAGGTTTTTCCGGGATTTTCCTTTATCCTTCAAGACGAATGTCGGGTAACTCTAAGCTCCATGGACCCTAGACTCATTTGAGCACCATGTCACCCAATTCATTCACCGTCCGATAAAACTTAACGTTGGGGCGGACGTAAATTAAAAAAAAACGGCCAGTGTGAAAGAACAATTAATTTCCATTGACCCCTTATCACAAAATCCGTTATTGCAGCTCTGTCCTTCTATTCGGTAATATACACACCTATTACAGCCCTACTGGCCGCGCCGTGGCTCAGTGGTTAGACCGCTTGGCTCTCACCAAGGCGGCCCGGGTTCGATCCCAGGCGACCGCAAAGTGAGATTTGTGTTGGACAACACGGCGCTGGGGTGGGTTTTCTCCGGGACCTCCGGTTTCCCCTGCCATCTCATTCCACCGGTGTTCCATCTTCATCTCATGTATCACCAGTGTCACCGCCTGCGTTGCCGTATGTAGTAAAAGCGGGCGTAAAACACTAAACATTTCATTTCTTACAGCCCTTAATAAGGACCAAGAAGCTGCGAAAAGCTTGAATAAACGATGGTTCTTCATGCATATCGTATTAGTAATAAACAAATGCTTTTCCCAGTGAGCGACATGGAATACGCAGCAGCTGGCGGAGTGGGTTAGCTGCGGGGAATAGGGTGATTGCAAGGGCTAGGTTCGAAACGACATCACAATGGCTTGCTTTTCTTTTACCTTTCTGATAGTCTTTCTGTCTTACTAATTTATTCATTATTGTTGTTGATTCTCTTGTGAGCCAAAAGCCCAATAATGACAATCCGATATTTAAGGATCAAATTTATTTTGTGATCTTTTATAATATGTGCCGTATCTGGTGTTGTAAGCCCTGTTACGTACGAGGGCTGTTCAATAAAGAATGATCACAATATTTGTTTTTGACAACGTAAATTTACTCATCCTCATAATTTTGATGGCCGTTCTCAAAATAGTCTCCCCTGAATGCGATGTACTAGTCCCAGCGTTTCTGTCAGTCTTCAAAGACATGCTGGAAACCATTTTTGAGAGATCCTTCAAAATCGCCTCCGCAGCCTTCACCACTGCTTCTGATGATGGATAATGCCTCCCACGAAGGCGTTTCCTCAAGTTAGGGAATAGAAAAAGTCACATGGGGCTAAATCCGGACTATAGGGAGGGTGAGGGATGTACTTCACGTTGATTTTTGCAAGATATTCAGCAACAACGTTGGCAATACGTGGTCGCACATTATCGTGGTACAGCATCCAGCCCGTTTCAAGGAAATGTGGTCTTTTGCGCCTGATATGGACTTGCAATGTTTTCAGGACATCCCTGTAGTATTGTCCAGTTACTGATGTGTGTGCAGGTACAACATGCTGATAAACCATTCCATGAATATCAAGGAATGAGATGACCATAACTTTCCCAGCAGAAGCAACCATTTTGCTTTTTGGGGTTGGTGATGAAGGAGATTTCCACACTGAGCTTTGCTGTTTGCTCTCAGCATCAAAATGATGTAGCCAAGTTTCATCAGCAGTGATTACCTTTGAAAGAAGCTCCGGATCTTCCTCTAACATCAACTTTAACTGCATGTTACCTCCATTGCAGCGGTAGGCGATACTGAACATGTCTGAACTTGCCTGGTTCTCACAGGGGGGAACCAGGAGTACCAACAATGAAAGTACTACGGTGTGTTTGTTTAACGTTAAGTTAACAGAATATAACAAGATTGAATTTTAATGCGAAAATTTATGATCATTCTTTATTGAACAGCCCTCGTATTTAAACTTCATTTTTCGGAGCTGTCTACGATATTAAATCTAATAGTTTTTGTTTCATGCTTAGTACTTTTGTTTCACTGCTACTGACAAAGGAGTTGTGAAAGTGTTAAGTTCTCCGTTAAACAGAAAAGTACAAAAATACAAGAGTGTGGATTTCATCAAATGATGACTCCCAACAGTATTTGAAAGGTTTAAAATACTGAATAACTAAATGATGAAGCGTTCATTCATGCAAAGCATTGACGTAGGCGCAAATAGCTAAAGCCACTTTGCATATGCAAAGTGTTTGAAACTTGGTAGAAGGGTCAAGCACAATACCCACCATAATAAAATATCTCTTACGAAATATAAATTTATATCTGTCTGGTAGTGACAAACATGGCGATTATTGTATTTTATAAAAACGTATAACACGAGGGTGGGTCGAAAAGCAATGCCACCTATTTTTTCTCTTTTAATTGCAAAGAAAATTGAATCTAATTTACATAGCTTGAAAACTACAACATTGACGATTAATTTGTCACTATTCAATATAATCTCCGTCCTTTTCCACAGTTTTGGTCCACCTTTTAACTAGGGCATGTATTCCAGTGTGGTAAAACACACGGTCTTGCTTCCTAAGCCATTGACTAAGCACGGACATTTTCACAGCCTCCTCATCTTCAACATGAATCCCACGATGAGCTTCCTTTAGTGACCCGAACAGTTGCAAGTCTGATGGTGCCAAGTCAGGGCTGTGAGGTAAGACTAGCCATACCAATTTCTCAATTTCTGCAGTGGTGTAACGGCTGGTGTGTGGTCTTGTCTTGTCATGTAAAAGAAGAACATCCGCCATAGTTTTAATTGGGCGAACTCGGCGAAGACGTGCTTTCAGTTTTTTGAGAGTTCTGATGTATTGGACAGAATTTATTGTGTATCCCTGCTCCAAAAAATCAATCATAAGCACAGTCCCTGCATCCAAAAACACTGTCGCCATAATTTTCCCTGCCGACCGCTGAGTTTTGAATACTTTTTTCTTCGGTGACGTTGTGTCATGCCATTCCATTGACTGCCTCTTTGAATTCAGGTTCAAAAAACTGAAACCACGTTTCGTCTCCAATAACATTTTTTTTTCCAGAAGCTTCTCTCCCTCCAAATTGAAGCACTGCAAGTGTTCGGAGGCTATTGTTTCCCTTGTTTCTTTGTTTTGGACGGTTAACATTCTTGGTACCCAACGTGAACAAACTTTTGAGTAACCCAGTTGTTGAATAATCATCATCACACTGCCTTTACTGAGGGAGGTAATGCAACACAACTCAGCTGTTGTTACCCGGCGATCACCACGAATGTCATCGACTCGCTGAATGTTGCATGGAGTCACTGCCGCTTCGCTCTTCATCTGTCAATGGTATTTGCCCTTCAGCTTCGTTACAGCGACGAACCCATCGTCTAACAGTGCTGACATCCACCATTGCATCACCATACACATTTTTTAGCCTTTCGTGAATGCGAATTGGCGTTTCACCTTCCGCAGTCAAAAATTCAATCACAGAACGCTGTCTAATACGAATGTCGATGTCAGCTACCTCGAAAGAGGATGCAGTGCTGCCACCTGTTGAGTTAGGAAGTTACTACTGCAGGGGATTGGAGAAGGAGGTTTGAGGAATTGCACCAAATTCAAATTTTTCACATAATTTACTTATTTAAGGAATAAAATAGTATGCATTACTTTTTTATGATATCAGATTATAGGCCACAAGTGGTGAAGCAACGGGTAATAAAATTTGAGCTGAGCACAAAGGATATGAACAGAATTCGAATTGACAGACTGTTGAAGTAACCTGTATAAGACTATTTAGCCAATGCTACATTGCGAGTAGAGGTATAAGTACATACGAATAAGTAACCGCAGACCTCAGAACCCACCTCGACTTTTACACGCTTTATACAGCTTCATATAGCGTTTAGAGCTCGTTTTCGTAGTTTTAACACAAGTAGAAAAAGTGCATCTACCATTACAACTGCATTAGCTAAAAACTGCTGTAATTTCTGACAGAAGCAAAAACAGTCTACATAATACACGGCTGTTCAATAAAGATAGATGATAATTCTTTTACGGTCATAATTTTTCGCACTAAAATTCAATCTTACTATATTCTGTTAGCTTAATGTGAAACAAACACGCCGTAGTAGTTTCATTGCTGGTACTCCTGGTTCCCGCCTGTGAGAACCAGGCAAGTTCAGACATGTTCAGTATCGCCTGCCGCTACAATGGAGGTAACATGCAGTTAAAGTTGATGTTAGAGGAAGATCCGGAGTTTCTTTCAAACTTAATCACTGCTGATGAAACTTGGCTACATTTTGATCCTGAGAGCAAACAGCAAAGCTCAGTGTGCAAATCTCCTTCATCACCAACGCCCAAAAAGCAAAAGTGGTTGTTTCTTCTGGGAAAGTTATGGTCATCTCATTCTGTGATATTCATGGAATGGTTTATCAGCATGTTGTACCTGCACACACATCAGCAACTGGACAATACTATACGGATGTCCTGAAAACATTGCAAGTCCATATCAGGAGCAAAAGACCACATTTCCATGTAGCAAGCTGTATGCTGCACCACGATAATGCGCGGCCGCATATCGCCAATGTTGTTGCTGAATATATTGTAAAAATCAACGTGAAGTGCATCCCTTACCCTCCCCAAAGTGCGGATTTAGCCGCATGTGACTGTTTTCTATTCCCTAACTTGAAGAAACGCCTTCGTGGGAGACATTATCCATCATTAGAAGCAGTGGTGAAGGCTGCGGAGGCGATTTTGAAGGATCTTTCTAAAATGATTTCCAGCATGTCTTTGAAGACTGACAGAAACAGTGGGACAAGTACATCGCAATCAGGGGAGAGTATTTTGAGAAGGACCATCAAAATTGTGAGGATGAGTAAAGGTACGTTGTGAAAACAAATTGTGATCATTCTTTATTGAACAGCCCTCTTATAAGTGTAGCAATGTGTTATGTTGTTCTCATAATTAGATTATTTTATTCATTATCCAAATTCTGATTCCTATTTTACACTAAGGTATATTAGGAATATGGTTTACAAATTTATGAACATAATACAATTTACAAAAATATAAACAAATTCAATATCAAGCTGAGAAACAGTATAACATCAAGATGAATCATTTAGCTTAAGAAATAATTTGTTTAAGAAAGCCATGAAATATTGATAAGTTTTGTAGTTCATCAGAATATGTGTAAGTGGTTTTGAGAAAGTGTAACCTAAGGATTGAAGCAATAATTCAAGTTCGTATCTTTCAAAACAGAAAAACGGGCAATGAAATAAATCATAAATCATAATATCATAATAATCATAAATCATCTTGAAGATGATTTCCACAAATACACTCAGTTGTGGATTTGATTTTGATTTAACTTAAATCAATAAATAAACCAATAAATAAATCAATAAGTCAGTCAGTCAGGTCAGTCAGGTCAGTCAGGTCAGTCAGATCAGTCAGTCAGTCAGGTCAGTCAGTAGATGTGTCAGTCACTAGATCAGTCAGTCGGTAGATCAGCCAGTCAGTAGATCAGTCTGTGAGTAGATCAGCCAATCGGTAGATCAGCCAGTCAGTAGATCAGTCTGTGAGTAGATCAGCCAATCGGTAGATCAGTCAGTCAGTAGATCAGTCAGTCAGGTCAGTCAGGTCAGTCAGTAGATCAGCCAGTAGATCAGTCAGTCAGTAAACCAGTCAGTCAGTAGATCTACCAGTCAGTGGATCATCCAGTCAGTAGATCAGTCAGTAGATCTGCCAGTCAGTAGATCGGCCAGTCAGTAAATCTGCCAGTCAGTAGATCAGTCAGTCAGTAGATCAGTCAGTAGATCTGTCAGTCAGTAGATCACTCAGTAGATCTGCCAGTCAGTAGATCAGTCAGTCAGTAGATCAGTCAGTCAGTAGATTAGTCAGTACATCTGCCAGTCAGTAGATTAGTCAGTAGATCTGCCAGTAGATCAGTCAGTCAGTAAATCAGTCAGTCAGTAGATCTACCAGTCAGTGGATCATCCAGTCAGTAGATTAGTCAGTAGATCTGCCAGTCAGTAGATCAGTCAGTAGATCACCCAGTAGATCAGTCAGTCAGTAAATCAGTCAGTCAGTAGATCTACCAGTCAGTGGATCATCCAGTCAGTAGATCAGTCAGTAGAGCTGCCAGTCAGTAGATCAGCCAGTCAGTAGATCTGCCAGTCAGTAGATCAGTCAGTAGATCTGTCAGTCAGTAGATCACTCAGTAGATCTGCCAGTCAGTACATCAGTCAGTCAGTAGATCAGTCAGTAGATCGGTCAGTACATCTGCCAGTCAGTAGATTAGTCAGTAGATCTGCCAGTCAGTAGATCAGTCAGTAGATCTGCCAGTCAGTAGATCAGTCCGTCAGTAGATCAGTCAGTCACTAGATCAGTCAGTCAGTAGATCAGCCAATCAGTAGATCAGCCAGTCAGTAGATCAGTCAGTCAGTAGATCAGTCAGTCAGTAGATCTGCCAGTCAGTAAATCAGCCAATCAGTAGATCAGCCAGTCAGTGGATCAGTCAGTAGATCAACCAGTCAGTAGATCAGTCAGTAGATCAGCCAGTCAGTAGATCAGTCAGTAGATCAGTCAGTCAGCAGTTCAATCAGTAGATCAGTCAGTCAGTAGATCAGTCAGTAGATCAGCCAGTCAGTGGATCAGTCAGTAGATCAGCCAGTCAGTAGATCAGTCAGTAGATCAGCCAGTCAGTGGATCAGTCAGTAGATCAGCCAGTCAGTAGATCAGTCAGTAGATCAGTCAGTAGATCAGTCAGTCAGTAGATCTGCCAGTCAGTAAATCAGCCAATCAGTAGATCAGCCAGTCAGTGGATCAGTCAGTAGATCAGCCAGTCAGTAGATCAGTCAGTAGATCTGCCAGTCAGTAGATCATTCAGTCAGTAGATCATTCAGTCAGTAGAATAGCCAGTCAGTAGATCAGCCAGTTAGTAGATCAGTCAGTCAGTCAGTCAGTCATTCAGTCAGTCAGTCATTCAGTCAGTCAGGCATTCAGTCAGTCAGTCAGTCAGTCAGTCAGTCAGTAGGTCTGTCTGTCAGTCAGTCAGTCAGTCATTCAGTCAGTCAGTCAGTAGGTCAGTCAGTCAGTCAGTCAGTCAGTCAGTCAGTCAATCAGTCAGTCAGTCAGTCAGTCAGTCAATCAGTCATTCAGTCAGTCAGTTAGTCAGTCAGTCAGTCAGTCAGTCAGTGAGTCAGTCAGTCAGTCAGTCAGTCAGTCAGTCAGTAGTCAGTCAGTCAGTCAGTCAGTCAGTCAGTCAGTCAGTCCGGTCAGTCAGTCAATCAAAGAATAAATAAATAACATGTCAGGATTTTATAATCTCGTTAGCAATAATCCTGATGCTAATATAATTAGAGGTTCAGAGGAGAGAAATTGTGACTTTGACTTAAATTTCATTACATAACTGGGGAAAGTAATAATTGCGGTATATAATACGTGTACTATGTACTTAGAGTAAACAGAGCATGTATTGTATCCCACCCAAACGTTCAATAACGAGATTTCAGAGAAATTACACGTTTTGAGACATCTTGAACTCATTCTTTTCTCACGGTTTGTGTACATGTGCGTAAAAACGAAAACTCGGTTAAATTCAAAAGTTGGCATTTGAGTTCAGACTGTTCTAAGGTCATAACATCAAGACGTCCAAGAAAATGCCCCGCCAGACCAGCCTTTATATGCAACGTTTTTTTCGAAATTTCTGATTTCTTACTAAAACTATCCTTGAAATTTCCATTAAAATGTCACAGTTTTAACATATATTGTGACAAATGATATAGTTTCAAATTTATGGAAATGTCCTCAGAAATCGTCTACATTGAGTAACCTTCTATAAGTGTAAACTGTACGTCATGTAACGACCAGCTGTTTAAAACATTTGACTATCACTTAAAGTCTACTGTATTCCCTTGTAACTACAATAAGATAATGTTTATCTTGAAGTAGAGCAATAAGTGTTTGTACAAGAGTAGAGAAAGTCATGTATACATGACATAACGACCAGCTGTTTAAAACATTTGACTATCACTTAAAGTCTACTGTATTCCCTTGTAACTACAATAAGATAATGTTTATCTTGAAGTAGAGCAATAAGTGTTTGTACAAGAGTAGAGAAAGTCATGTGTACATCACATAACGACCAGCTGTTTAAAACATTTGAGTATCACATAAAGTCTACTGTATTCCCTTGTAACTGCAATAACAGCTGTTTAAAACATTTGACTATCACTTAAAGTCTACTGTGTTCCCTTGTAACTACAATAAGATAATGCTTATCTTGAAGTAGATAGAGCAATAAGTGTTTGTACAAGAGTAGAGAAAGTCATGTATACATCACATAACGACCAGCTGTTTAAAACATTTGACTATCACTTAAAGTCTACTGTATTCCCTTGTAACTACAATAAGATAATGTTTATCTTGAAGTAGAGCAATAAGTGTTTGTACAAGAGTAGAGAAAGTCATGTATACATCACATAACGACCAGCTGTTTAAAACATTTGACTATCACTTAAAGTCTACTGTATTCCCTTGTAACTACAATAAGATAATGTTTATCTTGAAGTGGATAGAGCAATAAGTGTTTGTACAAGAGTAGAGAAAGTCATGTATACATCACATAACGACCAGCTGTTTAAAACATTTGACTATCACTTAAAGTCTACTGTATTCCCTTGTAACTACAATAAGATAATGTTTATCTTGAAGTAGATAGAGCAATAAGTGTTTTTACAAGAGTAGAGAAAGTCATGCATACATCACATAATGACCAGCTGTTTAAAACATTTGACCATCACTTAAAGTCTACTGTATTCCCTTGTAACTACAATAAGATAATGTATATCTTGAAGTAGATATAGCAGTAAGTGTTTGTACAAGAGTAGACAAACTAATCAGATTTGTTTCACTTGTATGCATGCCCAAGTGTAAAGTTGGCTATAGAGAAAGCCGTTGAATGGTAGTCAACAAGAAAAGATGTCTAGACTCTGGTAAGTGACAAGGCTGAGTTTGTAGTAAACAGAATGGAAGCAGCTGTTCCCATTGAGATCGCTGTCATCCATTGAAGTGATGAGTGAAGAGCACGTGATACACATACCATGTGTCCTTGTTTACTTCCTGTGCCATCGTAATGTCTGGGGTGTGATGTCTGTGGTCCGCATTCCAGAAGTCCAGGTTCATTTCCCTTGGCCGACCTACCTGACCAATGGATTTTTGGGGTTTCCCCGGGTAGCCGGGCAAATCCTGTATCTCAATTTCATCTCCATTATCATTTGAGTCATTTCTCATCTGGTGGTCTCTATCAGGGTATAAGTTTCGGTGAGTCTCGGCGTAACATGGCAATATATGCCTCTGGTAAACACTTCCTCCTCCGGTGGTACAAGAGAGGTTAGAACATGCATCGAAAGGAATATGGCGATCTCGCCTTTGCTTCAAGTATTAATAACTTTGCGATTTTATAATTCACTGAATTATGTGGATAATACATTGTCCACCTTCCGTCTTGAAACGTTCAAGTCACTTGTCTTTCGCTCCTCGTTTTAAATTTACGTAATACTGAGTTAGAACATGCATCGAAAGGAATATGCCGATCTCGCCTTTGCTTCAAGTATTAATAACTTTGCGATTTTATAATTCACTAAATTATGTGGATAATACATTGTCCACCTCCCGTCTTGAAACGTTCAAGTCACTTGTCCTTCTTCGCTCCTCGTTTTAAATTTACGTAATACTGAGTTAGAACACGCATCGAAAGGAATATGACAATCTCGCCTTAGCTTCAAGTATTAATAACTTTGCGATTTTATAATTCACTAAATTATGTGGATAATACATTGTCCACCTCCCGTCTTGAAACGTTCAAGTCACTTGTACTTCTTCGCTCTTCGTTTTAAATTTACGAAATACTGAGTTAGAACATGCATCGAAAGGAATATAGCGATCTTGCCTTTGCTTCAAGTATTAATAACTTTGCGATTTTATAATTCACTGAATTATGTGGATAATACACTGTCCACCTTCCGTCTTGAAACGTTCAAGTCACTTGTCCTTCTTCGCTTCTCGTTTTAAATTTACGTAATACTGAGTTAGAACATGCATCGAAAGGAATATGACAATCTCGCCTTAGCTTCAAGTATTGATAACTTTGCGATTTTATAATTCACTAAATTATGTGGATAATACATTGTCTACCTCCCGTCTTGTAACGTTCAAGTCACTTGTCCTTCTTCGCTCCTCGTTTTAAATTTACGTAATACTGAGTTAGAACACGCATCGAAAGGAATATGACAATCTCGCCTTAGCTTCAAGTATTAATAACTTTGCGATTTTATAATTCACTAAATTATGTGGATAATACATTGTCCACCTCCCGTCTTGAAACGTTCAAGTCACTTGTCCTTCTTCGCTCCTCGTTTTAAATTTACGTAATACTGAGTTAGAACACGCATCGAAAGGAATATGACAATCTCGCCTTAGCTTCAA
Source organism: Mantis religiosa (assembly GCA_030765055.1). Classification (NCBI taxonomy): domain Eukaryota; kingdom Metazoa; phylum Arthropoda; class Insecta; order Mantodea; family Mantidae; genus Mantis; species Mantis religiosa. The sequence goes on from JAUKNK010000062.1 coordinate 4,155,331, forward strand.
GTATTAATAACTTTGCGATTTTATAATTCACTAAATTATGTGGATAATACATTGTCCACCTCCCGTCTTGAAACGTTCAAGTCACTTGTACTTCTTCGCTCTTTGTTTTAAATTTACGAAATACTGAGTTAGAACATGCATCGAAAGGAATATAGCGATCTTGCCTTTGCTTCAAGTATTAATAACTTTGCGATTTTATAATTCACTGAATTATGTGGATAATACACTGTCCACCTCCCGTCTTGAAACGTTCAAGTCACTTGTACTTCTTCGCTCTTTGTTTTAAATTTACGAAATACTGAGTTAGAACATGCATCGAAAGGAATATAGCGATCTTGCCTTTGCTTCAAGTATTAATAACTTTGCGATTTTATAATTCACTGAATTATGTGGATAATACACTGTCCACCTCCCGTCTTGAAACGTTCAAGTCACTTGTACTTCTTCGCTCTTTGTTTTAAATTTACGAAATACTGAGTTAGAACATGCATCGAAAGGAATATAGCGATCTTGCCTTTGCTTCAAGTATTAATAACTTTGCGATTTTATAATTCACTGAATTATGTGGATAATACACTGTCCACCTCCCGTCTTGAAACGTTCAAGTCACTTGTACTTCTTCGCTCTTCGTTTTAAATTTACGAAATACTGAGTTAGAACATGCATCGAAAGGAATATGGCGATCTCGCCTTTGCTTCAAGTATTAATAACTTTGCGATTTTATAATTCACTGAATTATGTGGATAATACACTGCCCATCTCCCGTCTTAAAACGTTCAAGTCAATTGTCCTTCGCACCTCGTTTTAAAATTACGTAATACTGACGAAGTTGCTGCATACTTTTTGTTGTGACATTTGCTCTCCAATTAAACTCATTTCCAATCTTTTCCTACGTCATATCTTCCTCTTTCACATTTACCGCCGCCGTCCTCTTATTTTCCACAGTATTCTGATACTTAGTTATTAATCGAACAAACAATTCTTTCTGCTTGATGAAAAATTTGTCCACGACTTCTCTCCTGATTCTGTTCACCCGCCATTTTTTCAGCTGTGTGTAAACGAAAATAAAAACAAAAACGCATCACAATACTTTCAGAAAATAATTAAGATTCATCCACTGCCTTCTGTATCCAGTAATATTTAAAGTCTCTCACGTATTTGTTAACATTTGTCAGAAAACAAGTTGGTTAAATGCAAGGATTTTAAAACTTCTATTAACTCTGTGACATGTGTTACGTTACATTTGTTAAAGCTAATTTTAACATCAGTTGTTAAAATCGAGCATGAAAGTGTCATCGCCACTTGCGTGAAGCTAAGGAGACGAAGGGGGCACCAAAGTTGGAGAAAGAAAAAAAAAAAAAAAAAAACACATTTATATACAAATAACCCTACCGATTAAATCCCGAACATTTAATTCAAGTTTGGTAACAACCTGAAGTTTTTTTGTGACAATCGATACAAATAATAATGATGATGAATCTGTTTCAGGACAAGGAAGAATGGTATAGCAACAGTGAAGAACTGCAATGGATATCTCCGCCACAAGTAAGTACTCATAGTATTTATATTCTGAAAATAGACTGATAAGAACAGGGTCAAGTGTTACCATGTGTAGTCTAGAGATATGAGTGTACAGACAGCGGTTGTCTGTTGTGAGACCCCCCCCCCCCAGGGGCCTACTTCGGTAGGTACGGGTTTGGCGCACCCGGGGTCCCGAGCCAACAGTCTCCCTCGTGTGGGCTACTCTTCGTGGTTGAGGGAGACGGTCAACAGGCCCACCCACGTGTAGGCCGTGCGTGGAGACCCGTGGAGAAGGTTTTTAGATTCTTGTCTAGTTTAGAGTTTAGGATTTAGTGAACGAAATTTTTAGTAAGTTTTGATTGATGTTTTTTATGCACGTGTATTTTTAATAGGCTTTGTTACACTTGTATAGGTTTTAGAAAGTTTTATATCTGGCTTTTGCCATGACTAGCTTTTTAAAGATGGCAGATGACCGCCGTAGTTGAGCGCCCTTATATATATCATCACATCTGTTGTGAGAAGTACGAGGCTGTTCAGTAAATAATGATCACAATTTTTTGTGACAAGGTACCTTTACTCATCCTCATAATTTTGATGGTCCTTCTCAAAATAGTCTTACCTGAATGCGATGCACTTGTCCCAGCGTTTCTGCCAGTCTTCAAAGACATACTGGAAACCTTTATCGGAGAGATCCTTCAAAATCGCCTCCGCGGTCTTCACCACTGCTTCTGATGATGGATAAAGCCTCCCACGAAGGCGTTTCTTCAAGTTAAGGAATAGAAAAAAGTCACATGGGGCTAAATCCGGACTATAGGAAGGGTAAGGGATGCAGTTCGCGTAGATTTTTACAAGATATTCAGCAACAGCATTGGCAATATGCGGCCGCCAGATATGGACTTGCAGTATTTTCAGGACATCCCTGTAGTATTGTCCAGTTACTGATGTGTGTGCAGGTACAACATGCTGATAAACCATTCCATGAATACCAAAGAATGAGATGACCATAACTTTCCCAACAGAAGCAACCACTTTTGCTTTTTTGGGGGGTTGGTGATGGAGAAGATTTCCACACTGAGCTTTGCTGTTTGCTCTCAGGATCAAAATGATGTAGCCAAGTTTCATCAGCAGTGATTACCTTTGAAAGAAACACCAGATCTTCCTCTAACATCAACTTTAACTGATGTTACCTCCATTGCAGCGGTAGACGATACTGAATATGTCTGAACTTGCCTGGTCCTCACAGGTGGGAACCAGGAGTACCAACAATGAAACTACTATGGCCTGTTTGATTCACATTAAGGTAACAGAATATAATAAAATTGAATTTTACTGCGAAAAATTATGACCGTAAAAATTATGATAATTCTTTATTGAACATCCCTCGTACATGCAATGTTAGGAGTGAGTTACTCATGGAGATGAACCTTTCCAAAAAAGTTAAAGACATATGGAGGCGATCCGTACTGCAGACTCCAGCCAAAACTAAGCTTGCGCCTCCTACCAACGCTGCCGAATGTGGTACACGCATCTCACGCGCCTGGACTGAGAACATTATATTAATTACACTAGGATAAATGTTTGATAAATGACAGGTGCCAATCTTATAATAAGAAAGAATATTAATTTCTGATTATGACCGTACAAAAATCTTGTTTCTACGATACTTAGAACACGAGCGATGCACGTTTTAACTTCACATGGTTATGGTTAAATGTTACGGATAAATATTTGAATATTACAGATGCCAAACTTATAATAAGAAAGAATTTTACTTTCTGATCATGACCGTACAAACGTCCTGTCTCTACGATACTTAGAACTCGAGCGATGCACGTTTTATCTGCACATGGGTATGGCAACCCAACATCCATTCATTCTATACACATAGACCTGAAAAACAATACCATACATAAATAATGCACCTACTATTAAATCAGAGGTCACGCAGTTTGAAACAGAGTTAATTTTCAGTTCGTTTTTAGAGTAGAGGTGTTTCACTTTGGGGACCGAAGTGCTAAAAGTGATTTTCAAAACTACTAAAGCTAGAGCCTTAATTTTTTGTGCAGATATTACTAGTAACTAAAGAAGTGTGTGTACCAGTTTTAATTCCAATATGTAACTGCATTCTTGATATATGAATTAATTTATACAATTTTATTAACTAATATCAAAATCTATCTTCTTTGACAGATATTTCACAATAAATCTCATTTTGTTGTAAATAAATTCCTTAATACCTTGATAACAAATTAAATAATCGGATTTCTGGAATTCTGGATGGTTATTTTAAAAAAATATTTTGTGTGTCAAGGCGAAAAAAAATCTCCAAAAGTCAGTGCTTGGTCATAGTAATTACTTTTTAAAAATTAAACTATGACCAATATGAAAATTCCCATACATCAGTTTGTTGCACTGCTTCTGAGGTGTATTGTGTGCAATTTTGAGAGCTCTAGCTGTAATATTGTGGAAGAAGATAGACTTTGAATATGGAAAAAAAAAAAAAAAAAAAAAAACTGAACTTGAGAAAATGGCTTTAAAGTTTTGCATGCAGTTTACATGAAAAATATATAATTTATTTATATTAGAAAGCCCCAGCAGTGTAACTGACACCTTCTTCCCTCCTAGTAGCCTCTTGAGTCCTAGGTGTTAGATGTATTTACTGAAATAGTAGTCTATTTTCACATTCCACTTCTAATTGAGAAGCAAAACCAGAGATGTGAAGTATCTCCAGGTTCAGAGTTTGTGTAAACAATGTGGGCACGCTAAATCTTTTATCAGTTCTTTCAACTGTCCAAAATCGAAAATAATATATTTGCTCTCACCTACATCCTCCTCTGGTATATAGATACTGCATTGCACCTCCAATTTAGAAAGTCTTATGTTTTTTTTTGAAAATGGCGACAACGAAGCTCCTGTTTCACTTTAGGAAACAGGTGAAAATCACATGGTGGGAGATCCGGAGAATAAGGTGGATGAGGCATGATCTCAATGTCCATTTCTGTGATGACAACTTGAGTTGTACGAGCTCGATGACCAGGGGCATTATCCTGATGCAAGATCCACCCTCTCCTTGCGAGATCTGGTCGCTTTACGGCGATTTTTTTCTTCAGTGGCCCCTTCAGTACATCACAATAGTAAGCAGCAGTTACTGTGCGTTGATTAGTTACAACATGATCATACAGAATGCTCTGTTTGTCAAAGAATACGAGATACATGACCTTTCCTGCACTTTTCTGAACTTTTGCTTTCTTAGGCCTAGGGCTCGATGAATATTTCCACTGCGAAGTTAACAGGTCGTTAACGGATTTGTAAAAACAACTCCCCTGGAACAAACAGACACTCTAGAACGCAATTCTGACATACCAACACGACTACTGGCATTATCTGCGTCTTGTTGCTCATCAGTGCGTCAGAACGTCACATAGCTCTACGACCTGACTCAGGTCTTCTCTGTGGCATAGTAAAAAAGTTTTAGTTTCCGTGAACTTTACAAAGTCACAAAGGAATTCCATTAATTTTGTGTCAGTTCAATTCACATTCACGAATTCATAAACACAAATTATGAAGAAGGTATCCAAGGATTGACCAATATTTGACAATAATTGTCTGTGGTTATAGTGCGTTCAGAAATTAATTTTGTGTCTATTCGAACGTTATATCAGCACATATTTCAGGTTTGATAACAAATGCGGTAAGTGAAATATCTTTGAAGATTTTAGCAGGAACTGGGATATCTTTCTACTTTGTAATGCTTTTGTTTGTCGAAAATAAAAGACGGTGTATGCGTTCCGTAAAAGTTTGCGGGTATAATTTTATACATTGTGATCCATATATACCTGAACCATTTCTTCTTCTTTCTCTAAATCCTTTGTGCTGTTAAGCGTGGAGTACAAGCCTCTTTTACCCATTTCCTCCACTTTTCTTGGTCCATTATCATTCTCTTCATTTCTGTCATGGTTTTCCCTCTATCCTTGCCCAACTTCTCAATGTATTCCTGATACAACATGCGTGGCCTTCCCCTAATTCTTTTACCTTCTGGTCTTGCTTCTAAATATTGTTTGGGTTTTCTTTCTTCTGACATGCGGAGTACATGTCCATACCATTTAAGTTGTCCTTTTCCCAATATTTCTTTAACGGAGTATGTACCCAACTCTTCCCATATTGTTACATTTCTAATCATATCTCTTCTTGTCTTCCCCACAGCTCGTCTTAAATTTCTCATTTCCATAGCTGTTATTTTGCTTTCTTGTTTCCAGCCCTCTGCTCCATATAATAGAATGGGTAGTATTGTGACTTTATGGGTTCGTTAAATTAAAAATCCAGTTGCACAAACTCAAAATGTTCTTTATTTCCACCGACTTACAGTTGGAACACTTGCCGATTACACAAAATTACGTAGCGCACACAATTACAATTCACCGGTTCGTCTGTCACAGGTCCACTCTGCACTCGCAATTACGCACAACTCCTCCGATGCACGTACACAGTCTTCCGGTCCGTTCACTCACTCGATGCTCCTCACGGCTGCTCGCCAAGAACTGAACTCACTCGCCAACTGCAGGCGTTATATAGGGAAGATCGCCGTTTCTGGAAGTATCGCTGTTGAGTGAATCTTCCCGACTGTTCCAGATGTCGCGGAGGGGGAAAGAGATGGCTAGTGATATTTTCCAACCACCGCCGCTAGTTGGCGCTACAAAATAAATGGGTAGGCGTGGTCGGATGCTTCCCGTCACTCACTCAGCCGTCAGTTGGTCGTGCCTTCAGATACTTGGGTGACAGTATTATTGTTTTAAATACTATAATTTTTGTATCTTTTGTTATTTCCTTTTTTCCCACAATAGCATTATTAATCTGATAGTAGACCGAATTGTCCTTTCTTATTCTGTTTAAAATTTCCTGCTCTATTTTTCCATCCTTATTTATAATTGTACCCAGGTATTCATAACTGTCTACCTGTTCTAAGATTTCATCATTACATTTAATTTTAACTTCTTCTTCTTTCCTTCCTATACACATGGTTTTACTTTTGGGTATGTTTAATTCTAAACCTTTTCTAGTTAATTCTTCTTTTCATTCATTTAGCGCTAATTGTAAATTATTATTACTATTTGCTATTAATATTATGTCATCAGCATATATCAACGATTGTGCCCAAACTGGTCTTCAATTTCTATATCCTATCATAGTTCTTGCTGTTCTTTTGCAAATTTTCCATATTTCATCCATCACAATAATAAATAAGAGTGGGCTGAGACTATCTCCTTGTTTAACTCCTCTATTCATCAGAAATGGTTCTGATTCTTGTCCATCTAATCTTATTATCCCTTTTGGTTCTTGATAAACTGATTGTATTACTTCAATAAAATTCATAGGTACTTTTTTGTTCTTTAGAGCTCTCCAAATTTCTTCCCTAGGTATTGAATCAAATGCTGCTTTCAAATCTAAGAATCCTAAATAAACACACTTTCCTCTATCTATAGCTTTCTCTATTATCATTCTCAATGATAAAATTTGGTCTTGGGTTTGTCTACCCATTCGGAAAGCAGCCTGATCTTCTTCTTCTAAATCTTGTTCTACTATTTTCCTCAATTTCTGTTCCAGGATTCTACTGTACACTTTATATACAACCGGGGAGAGACATATAGGTCTATAGTTTGAGCAATCACCTTGGTTGCCTTTCTTATGTATTGGAACAATTACATTAAATTCCCAATCTCTTGTTACTTTTTTCTGTCCATATCTTCTGAAATAAACTTTTCAGTATGAACCATTTCAATAGGCCATAAATTTGACCCAATAAGAGGACACACCTGCAACTTTGGGAGAATATAGGAAAGCTGTTCAATAAAGAATTTTCACAACTTTCTGACAACGTACATTCACTCATCCTCATAATTTTGATGGTCATTCTCAAATTAGTCTCACCTAATGTGATGTACTTGTCCCAGCGTTTCTGCCAGTCTTCAAAGACATGCTGGAAACCATTTTTGAGAGGTCCTGATAGATAATAGAGATGATAGATAATGTCTCCCACGAAGGCGTTTCTTCAAGTTAGGGAATAGAAAAAAGTCACATGGGGCTAAATCCGGACTACAAGGAGGGTGAGGAATGTACTTCACGTTGATTTTTGCAAGATATTCAGCAACAACATTGGCAATATGCGACTGCGCATTATCGTGGTACAGCATCCAACCTGCTTCATGGAAATATGGTCTTTTGTGCCTGATATGGACTTGCAATGTTTTCAGGACATCCCTGCAGTATTGTCCAGTTACTGATGTGTGTGCAGGTATAACGTGCTGATAAACCATTCCATGAATATCAAAGAATAAGATGACCAAAACTTTCCCATCAGAAGCAACCACTTTTGCTTTTTGGGGGTTGGTGATGAAGGAGATATCCACACTGAGCTTTGCTGTTTGCTCTCAGGATCAAAATGATGTAGCCAAGTTTCATCAGCAGTGATTAAGTTTGAAAGAAACTCCGGATCTTGCTCTAATATCAACTGTAACTGCATGCAGATCTGCATGCGAATGTCTTTTTGTTCGGGAATCAACAGTCTTGGAACCCATCGCGCACAAACACGTCTTATGTGTAATGTTTCTGTGACCAACGTGTGGGTGGCAACCAATGAAATGTTCGCTATTTCAGAAAGTGATCTTAAGGTAATTCGTCGACCCTTTCTTACAATGGCAGTAACAGTGTTGATGTTTTTTACGTAACAGCAGTAACTGGAGCACCGGGTCCACCTTCCTTTGAAATTGATTGTCTCCCCTTTTTAAACATTTCGAACCACCTTCGAGCTGTGCTTTAGGGAAGAACAGACTCTCCATAGGCCTCCTGTAACATTGTATAGGCCTCAACTGAAGATTTGTTGAGACGAAAGCAGAATTTCTAAGCCGCATATTGTTCCTCGCGTATTACCTCCATTGCAGCGGTAGGCGATACTGAACATGTCTGAACTTGCCTGGTTCTTACAGGCGCGAGCCAGGAGTAACAACAATGAAACTATTACGGCGTGTTTGTTTCACATTAAGCAAACAAAATATAATAAGTTTGAGTTTTAGTGCGAAAAATGATGACCGTAAAAAATTATCGTAATATCTACACAATTGGGAGATTACATTATTTACATATCAGAGAAAATGTTGGAAGTGTCCTCCACCAGGATCTATACATGTTTGTACTCGTCTCACCATATTCTCTCAAGTTTTACGGAAAGTATCCTCGCCAGTGTTAGTTATTTCGGTTCGAATGGATTCCTTGAGGACATAGTTGTCCGTAACCTATTCTTGTACACTCTATTGTTAGATAACCCCACAAGAAAAAATCCGGTGAGTTTAGGTCAGGAGATCTGGGAGGCCACAGACCTTTTGAGATTATTCGATTATCAAAGAAACTGGTTACAAGTCCCATGGTGTCATTAGATATATGACACGTTGCTCCATGTTGCTGGATATAACCTTCTCTCAATTCGATATCATCCAGCTGCTCCACAAGTGTGAAGATACTCATATAAACTTCTGTGTCTACAGTCGTATCAAAGAAAATGGGACCAACGATCCACAGATGCTGTTGGAGGACATTTCCAACATTTTCTCTGAGATGTAAATAGTGTAATGTAATGTTCCAATTGTGTATTATATTCTCTCAAAGTTGTACATGTGTGTCCTATTATTGGAATGGTTCAGGTTTATATATAAGGATCGCACTGCATAAGTTTACAATAGGCGTTAAGTTATGGTCAAACAGGTGGTCTTCTGTGACGGCTTTGAAATTACATCTTGTTTGCATGGACTGGAAATTAAAAGCGGAGTAGCTACTTTTTGAGAAAAGTGTAATTATTTGAAAATATAAAAATATTTCGAAAATGATCAAGCCCACCAAATTGCATGATATAAATTCTGTGTTATAAGAACATGTTTGTCTTTATGTAGTCATATTTTGTCTATTGCCTACGGCTTGCCACTTACACTCCTGGAAATGGAAATAAGAACACATTGACGCCGGTGTGTCAGACCCACCATACTTGCTCCGGACACTGCGAGAGGGCTGTACAAGCAATGATCACACGCACGGCACAGCGGACACACCAGGAACCGCGGTATTGGATGTCGAATGGCGCTAGCTGCGCAGCGTTTGGTTACCGCCGCCGTCAGTGTCAGCCAGTTTGCCGTGGCATACGGAGCTCCATCGCAATCTTTAACACTGGTAGCATGCCGTGACAGCATGAACGTGAACCATATGTGCCGTTGACGGACTTTGAGTGAGGGCGTATAGTGGGCATGCGGGAGGCCGGGTGGACGTACCGCCGAATTGCTCAACACGTGGGGCGTGAGGTCTCCACAGTACATCGATGTTGTCGCCAGTGGTCGGCGGAAGGTGCACGTGCCCATCGACCTGGAACCGGACCACAGCGACGCACGGATACACGCCAAGACCGTCGGATCCTACGCAGTGCCGTAGGGGACCGCACCGCCACTTCCCAGCAAATTAGGGACACTGTTGCTCCTGGGGTATCGGCGAGGACCATTCGCAACCGTCTCCATGAAGCTGGGCTACGGTCCCGCGCACCGTTAGGCCGCCTTCCGCTCACGACCCAACATCGTGCAGCCCGCCTCCAGTTGTGTCGCGACAGGCGTGAATGGAGGGACGAATGGAGACGTGTCGTCTTCAGCGATGAGAGTCGCTTCTGCCTTGGTGCCAATGATGGTCGTATGCGAGTTTGGCGCCGTGCAGGTGAGCGCCACAATAAGGACTGCATACGGCCGAGGCACACAGGGCCAACACCCGGCATCATGGTGTGGGGAGCGATCTCCTACACTGGCCGTACACCTCTAGTGATCGTCGAAGCGACACTGAATAGTGCATGGTAGATCCAAACCGTCATCGAACCCATCGTTCTACCATTCCTAGTCCGGCAAGGGAACTTGCTGTTCCAACAGGACAATGCACGTCCGCATGTATCCCGTGCCACCCAACGTGCGCTAGAAGGTGTAAGTCAACTACCCTGGCCAGCAAGATCTCCGAATCTGTCCCCCATTGAGCATGTTTGGGACTGGATGAAACGTCGTCTCACGCGGTCTGCACGTCTAGCACGAACGCTGGTCCAACTGAGGCGCCAGCTGGAAATGGCATGGCAAGCCGCTCCACAGGACTACATCCAGCATCTCTACGATCGTCTCCATGTGAGAGTAGCAGCCTGCTTTGCTGCGAAAGGTGCCGGTACTAGTGCCGACATTGTGCATGCTCTGTTGCCTGTGTCTATGTGCCTATGGTTCTGTCAGTGTGATCATGTGTTGTATCTGACCCCAGGAATGTGTCAATAAAGTTTCCCCTTCCTGGGACAATGAATTCACGGTGTTCTTATTTCAATTTCCAGGAGTGTATATAAAATTCATTAAGAATTGAGAGAATTCCTGAGGAAAGTACCAAAAAATTCAATGTACATTTAATTTGTCATAAAATATCTCAAACCTCTGGAATTTTAATTGAAATTGTTATAAGCAATTTTGAGAATATCAAAAACATTATATAAATATATTCAGGTAAACAGCAGTTTGAAATAGTTGGACGTTTTTCAAAATCTTCGTGTGTCAACTGTGGAAGATGTTCAACCTAAGTATGAAGTGCTTTTGAGTTATGCTGTTCAGACATACACAAACGCGGGTATTTATCAGAAATACTACTTCTTTACTTGTTTTGTCGTATCCAGGAGACCTCAGAAATTATTGTTCCAGTAAAACCTTGATATTAAGTACGAGGCGTCTGTAAGGCGCTGGAGCTGTAAGGAACGCTATTACGCGAGATCCGGCAACACTGGCGTGTAGCTTGGTTTCACCCCTTCAAATCCCCACCTCAACGAACCCGTAGCAACCATTAGTTTTGGGTGGGCAGCCGTTTGCGATGAAGCTTCCTATCACTTCCACCGCCAAGTGCGAGTTGCGTGCAGTGGTACGTTTTTTGAGTTCCAAGGGCACTACCCTCACTGAAATGCATAGTCAGTTATGCGAAGTCTATAGGCCATAGTGCATGGAGGTCAAAAAACGTGCGAAAGTGGTTCAGAGAGTTCAAAGACGGACGTACAGACATCTATGACGCACAGCGTTCTGGTCGGCCTTCGGTTTCAGTCGATACAATTGCAAAAGTGGAGCAAGAAATGCTTAAAGATCGGCGTGTGACAGTTGGCGAGCTGTGCGAACTTATTCCTGAAGTCAGTAAGACTACGATTGACAAGATTTTGACCGAACATTTGCATTATCGCAAGGTGTGTGCGAGGTGGGTACCCAAAATGCTCACCGAAGACCATAAACGGCAACGTGTTGAAGCGGCCCACCGATTCCTGGAGCGCTATACAGAACAGGGCGAGGAATTGTTGGATTCAATTGTCACTGGCGATGAAACCTGGCTGCACTACACAACACCAGAAACTAAACAACAATTTCGTCAGTGGCGGCATTCAAATTCGCCGAAGCCGAGATAGTTCAAACAGACATTTTCTGCCGGCAAGAGATGGCCAGTGTATTCTGGGACAGAAAAGGTGTATTGTTGTCCGAGTTTATGTCTACCGGAACAACAATATACGCCGCTAGCTACTGTGAGACTTTAAAAAAGTTGGGACGTGCCATTCAAAATCGAAGGAGGGGAATGCTGACGAAGGGAGTGATTTTTCATCACGACAACGCTCGTCCCTATACTGCACATGTAACGGCTGATCTCCTGGTCCAGTTCGGATGGGACATCCTCACCCATCCCCCCTACAGTCCAGACTTAGCACGTAGTGATTATCATCTGTTTGCTGAGTTGAAGTCCACCTGGGTGAAACACATTTCCAGACCGAAGATGATTTGTAAAACGAAGTTGAGTGCTACCTCCGCAACTTGGCGGGAGAGTGCTATGACAAGGATATACAAAAACTGCCACAGCGCATGCAAAACTGCATCGATCACAATGGTGATTACGTTGAAAACTAGCTGTAAGTTCCGCCTTTTCATCAATGTAACATTCATTGGCAATAAACATGTTTTCTCTATTAAATACAATTGGAAATCTTATTTTACGGACACGACTCGTATTAGGATGGATTTCAGCACCATCTGTACGTTAGTGAAGTAACTATTATTTTTGTTGGCCATGTATACTGTAACTGCTATGTAACCATGTGCCACTATACAGTTTGTACTATAGACATGACGTTTGTTTTGTTGCAGTGCCTGGAGGAAATCACTGTTTGGAAAGAGGGCAGTAGCTGCCATCAACTCTGTGTAAGTAAAGCAACATTAAGTCCAGTATAACAAAAATGACTAAACCAATAATCTATTGTTTATTTTATTATCCAACAATTACTTATAAATTTGTACTTTAATAATATAAATTAACCTAAGAAAGTAACACTTTAATATTACGGATATATAAAATTTCACTTTAACCACTGTATAAATAAACTACAATCGCTAGGCCTACATTTCAAGACTAATATTTATTATAGTTTTAACACGACATGTAATCTCTAACTAAAGTTGCAACTCTTATTTATTCAGTATTTCTTTTATCCGGATTTATTGAATCCTATTTTACATACTTGTATATTAGGGTAAGAGTTGATGCATAAAAATATACAATTTTAACACAAATATTTTAAATAGTAGAAGGAAGAAATGATGTTTCAATTTAAACTATTTCAGACGTTTAAACAATGAGTTTATAAACATCATGAAGTACTTATACTGTTGTGGCTTCATTAGCAAAGATGTGAGCGGAGCAGAAAGTTCAGTTCCTAGAGAGTCTAGCTTGAATATTAATTCTTGTCTTTCTCTCCAAAAAATGGGACAACAGAAAAGGAGATGAATCACACATGCACTCGGGGTTGGATGTTAAGTGAAAGCGTGATAAGTATTCACCAAATTTACCATGTCCACTTAAAAATTGTGTCAAAACAAAATTTGGTACAAGAGTTTCACATTTTCCTCTGTCATATACACCAGGGAAAAATAATGATTTTGTTAAACTTCCATTTGGAGTTGTTACCCATTGTTGGTTCCATTCTTCAAGAATATTGTGACTTTGTGGGTTCGTGAAATGAAAAGTCCAATTTCACCACTCAGAATGTTCTTTATTTCCACCGACTTACAGTTAAACTCTTGCCAATTACACAGAATTACGTGCTGCACACAATTACAATTCACCAGTTCGTCCGTTACAATTTCACTTGTCCTCGCGATTACGTAAACTCCGATACACATACACAGTTACGTAAAGTCTTCCGTTGCACAATCTTCTCGTTCATTAACACGTCACTGACTAACTCTTACACCAAGAACTGCGACTGTCTCCTCACTCACTCCTCGTGCACGACGTGTAGCTTATATAGGGTACGCTTGCCGATCTCGAAGGTTCTCCAGTAGATGAAAGATCCCGTAATTTCCAGAACACAGGTGGAACAGAAACAGACGGCACAATGATGTTTTTCTCCCGGCCATCGCCTGTCACCACTATAAGACAAACGAGGGGAGGGCGTGGCTAACACGGACCTCCCTTGCTGTCCGCTCCCAGCTGCTTCTATAGGGTGTTCCAACGCTCGCGTGACAATATGTTAATGTATTACTCTCCTTACAGTAGAAACAGGACATAAAGAGTATGTCACAGGAAGATTGGATTCTGCAGCAATCAGCTCTCTCGTTACCTAAAATTCCGCTGTGTCTTATTCAGTAATTAACAAATATTTTACTGTATGATCACTTACTAGTGACAATATATTCGTCAATGTTGAGTCTTGAAATTAAAATCAACATAACGTTTTCTCCATAATTATGGCTGGCCCCATGTGGCTGCCTTGGCCCTCAGGGTAATCTCGCCCCACTAATGAAGGGACCCATTTCTCAGGTGGAGGCACTCAGAGGGCGGGTCCATTACGTGCAATGATACGACGATAGTGAAGATGACGGTGAGGCAAAGGACGTACAGCTTATTCCGTGGACTCCGAACGACGTTGGGTATAGGGGACACTTCACATGTGCTGGACAGAAGTGAAGGCGTGGATAGGACCGACTTAAAATCGCAAACCCCAGAGCCGGAAATCGAACTCGGGACACTTAGCACGGAAACCTCGAACGAAACCAGTGCGCTACCCGTTCTCCGTAATTATACACATCTACGAGAGGACTTGGAAGGGGACAGCGACCTTGGGAACTCGTTTGGCTCTGTCCCTCAGTTACTGCCGAGATGTCTGAGAGAGAGGTGCATCCAGCTGTTGCTCAACGAGTAATAATCAAGTTTCTTGTCAATGAAAATGTCAGTACAGCTGAAATTTGCCCTCGGTTACTCCCACAGTCTGGGGAAAGAATCCTTTCATGGTCCAGAGTTAAACATTGATGCCATGAGTTTAATGAAGGACGCGAATTTAGCCACAGTGTTCTGGGTCTCGAAAGGTGTCCTTCTCATGGATTTCCTCCAACAACGACGACAGCTCATTAATGTTGCCTACTGCTGTGACCTTCTCAGTCAAGTTCGAGTTGCTTTCCGGTCAAAACGTCGCAGTAGCTCAATCAAGAATGTGTTGATTCTGCAGGATAATGCCGGACCACATACCGCAGCAGCAACAAAGCAAAAATTAGCCAAAATGCACTGGACCACCTTACAGTCCAGACCTCACACCATGTCACTTCTTCATGTTTGGTCCACTCAAAGAAGCTCTTGGAGGACATCGTTTCACAACCAATGAGGATGTGAAAGACTTCTTGAGCAACTGGCTCTGCACATGTCCTCCTACTTTCTTTGAAACTAGCATTAAAAACTGCCTGTCCATTGGAACAATTGTATAAAAAAGATGGCTGAATATGTAGAAAAGTAAGAAAAATGTTAATTTCAATTATTCTTAATGAATACATTTTCTGGAACGAAAGACCTGTTTATATTTGATTGCCCAAATATACACTCCTGGAAATTGAAATAAGAACACCGTGAATTCATTGTCCCAGGAAGGAGAAACTTTATTGACCCGTTCCTGCTGTCAGATACATCACATGATCACACTGACAGAACCATAGGCACATGGACACAGGCAACAGAGCATGCACAATGTCGGCACTAGTACCGTGTATATCCACCTTTCGCAGCAATGCACGCTGCTATTCTCCCATGGAGACGATCGTAGAGATGCTGGATGTAGTCCTGTGGAACGGCTTGCCATGCCATTTCCAGCTGGCGCCTCAGTTGGACCAGCGTTCGTGCTGGACGTGCAGACCGCGTGAGACGACGTTTCATCCAGTCCCAAACGTGCTCTATGGGGGACAGATCCGGAGACCTTGCTGGCCAGGGTAGTTGACTTACATCTTCTAGAGTACGTTGGGTGGCACGGGATACATACGGACGTGCGTTGTTCTGTTGGAACAGCAAGTTCCCTAGCCGGTCTAGGAATGGTAGAACGATGGGTTCGATGACGGTTTGGATGTACCGTGCACTATTCAGTGTCCCCTCGACGATCACCAGAGGTGTACGGCCAGTGTAGGAGATCGCTCCCCACACCATGATGCCGGGTGCTGGCCCTGTGTGCCTCAGTCGTATGCAGTCCTGATTGTGTCGCTCACCTGCACGGCGCCAAACACGCATACGACCATCATTGGCACCAAGGCAGAAGCGACTCTCATCGCTGAAGACAACACGTCTCCATTCGTCCTTCCATTCACGCCTGTCGCGACAACACTGGAGGCGGGCTGCACGATGTTGGGGCGTGAGCGGAACACGGCCTAACGGTGCGCGGGACCGTAGCCCAGCTTCATGGAGACGGTTGCGAATGGTCCCCGCCGATACCCCAGGAGCAACAGTGTCTCTAATTTGCTGGGAAGTGGCGGTGCAGTCCCCTATGGCACTTTGTAGGATCCGACGGTCTTGGCGTGCATCCGTGCGTCGCTGCGGTCCGGTTCCAGTTCGACGGGCACGTGCACCTTCCGCCGACCACTGGCGACAACATCGATGTACTGTGGAGACCTCACGCCCCACGTGTTGAGCAATTCGGCGGTACGTCCACCCGGCCTCCCGCATGCCCACTATACGCCCTCACTCAAAGTCCGTCAACGGCACATATGGTTCACGTCCATGCTGTCGCGGCATGCTACCAGTGTTAAAGACTGCGATGGAGCTCCGTATGTCACGGCAAACTGGCTGACACTGACGGCGGCGGTAACCAAACGCTGCGCAGCTAGCGCCATTCGACGGCCAACACCGCGTTTCCTGGTGTGTCCCCTGTGCCGTGCGTGTGATCATTGCTTTTACAGCCCTCTCGCAATGTCCGGAGTAAGTATGGTGGGTCTGACACACCGCCGTCAATGTGTTCTTATTTCCATTTCCAGGAGTGTATTAATAACTTTAACAGGTTTACTAATAATATAATCAAAACGAAAACATTCTTTCTGTAAAGTTCTCTTACACATTCTATTTCTTAATTAGTATGAATCAATCACTGAATCACTTGTCGTAAGTTGTTATTAAAACTATACCAACAATTAAAATGACTAGCCTATATCCGTTCTCTAATATTAGGTATTAGCCAACGACACACATCCTATAGTAAGCCTTTTTAATGCTCAATGTCTCATGGTTTAGAAGAAACATTATGTTCTTTGTTTCCCAAGGTCGCAGGTTCAAACACGTTAGAGAGCAATGGAAATGTTGGTGCGTAAAAATCCTTAACATTAGAAGGGAAGTAAATCCGGCTGTAGATTTACAACATGTAAAATAAATTCAACTCTGATAAAGAGACCTCTAAGCAAAATAAAACAATTTTCACTTGTAGTATACAATGGCACTCTGACAGCTAGTTAAACAGCGTATATAAATGAAAAGTCAGTTTAATTAGACAACAGCAAAATTGTATTCCCCGCTAAAGTTACATATTGTAAATCCGTCCAATTATCAACTGTATCTGAGTCTTTACTTAACTCAGGCTCTCACTTCACTTAGGGCCTGTATTACAATCTCTGGTTAAGGTGTTGGTTAACCGTTAACTTGGAGTTACACGCAGATGTCGGTATTACGACCTTCGCTTAAGGAGGTAAACTAACCCTCACCTCGAGTAGCAGTAAGTGATATACGAGGGCTATCCAGGAAGTAGATTACGTTTTGGAATAAAAAGTAAACAAAGTATAGGAAACAAATTTTATTATATACAGATGAAAACCACACTCAAATACTACTTTTCGACATAGTCACCATTCAAATTAAGGCATTTATCGTAGCGATGTACGAACTTGGAAATTCCTTCGTCGAAAAATTCGGCCGCCTGCGCCTTCAACCACTTCGTTACCTCTTCTTGCAGCTGTGCGTCGTCATCAAAACGCTGCATAGCCAGCCACTTCTTCATTGCTGGGAATAGGTGCCAGGTCGGGACTGTACGGCGGATGAGGAAACAACTCCCACTTACTCGTAAAAGATTCAAGAACTTCACGAGTGACATTTGCCGTGTGGGGCCGGGCGTTGTCGTGAATCAACAAGATCTTAGAGCTCAACATTCCTCTGCGCTTGTTTTGAATGGCTCTTCTGAGTTTTTGGAGAGTTTGGCAATACCTTTGAGAGTTTATTGTAGTGCCTCTTTCCAGGAAGTCCACCAAAATCACACCTTTTCTGTCCCAAAAAACAGTCGCCATCATCTTCCTTGCTGACATTGTTTGCATGCATTTCTTGGGTTTTTGGGGAGAACTTGTGTGCCCCCACTGCATTGATTGCAATTTCGTTTCACAGTTCACGTGTTTCACCCATGTTTCGTCACCAGTAACGATGCGATCGAGTAAAGAGTCACCATCCTTATGGTAAACGTCCAAAAAGTTCAACGCTGCAGCCATTCGCTGATTTTTGTGGTCCTCTGTCAAGATTTTTGGAATCCATCTTGCACAAAACTTGTGGTAACCAAGCTTTTCGCTGATGATTTCGTGCAACAAACTTCGCGAAATTTGTGGAAAACTCAAAGAAAGTTCCGTTATTGTGAACCTTCGATTTTCACGGACTTTAGCATCGACTTTTTCGACAAGTTCGGCAGTCACTATGCTGGGTCTCCCACTTCGATCTTCGTCGTGAACATTGGTTCGGCCATTTTTAAATCTGATGACCCACTGACGCACTCCACCTTCAGTGATAATGTTGTCCCCATACACTTCACAAAGCTGCCGATAGATTTCTATCGGTTTACAGTTTTTTGCAGTCAGAAACCTTATTACTGCACGCACCTCGCAGCTCGCGGGAGTTTCAATTAACGCAGACATTTCAAACCGTCACAGTATCTGAACGGAGCACAGCACGAACCTCTCACTAGCACGGCTAGATGCCGACTGAGCTGCGCAACGCTCTGACCCCAAGATGGCCGCGCTAGCCCCGCCCCTAGCGGAAACAGACGAAAACGTAATCTACTTTCTGGATAGCCCTCGTAACTTGGAGTTTACCTTCACACACAAAAAACAAAATGGCGTACCTCCAGGCCAGATTGAATGTTGACAGCGATTCTGAGAATGAAATGTTGGCACAGTATTTATCTAATAGAAGAAGAGCCAAAAGAATTAGAGTGCGGAAAGATAATTTCATATTTGTGACATGTTGAAAATGAAATAAAATAACCACATGACTATTAGCTAACTTGACGTAATAGGTTATGGAATGATAATTTCTAGTGTCCCATGGTGTGAGTGACTTGTTGCAAGCAATGCAATATTTAATCGACCATATTGCAACTTGTTTTAACAAACATAAATGTAATAAACAAAGCATGTTAAACTTATACTGGAAAACACACGAAATACTATATGTGTAGGTGGGTAGGTATAAAAGTTCAGAAACATACTGCAGTAGTAAACATTAGATTTTGCTAATAGTGGGTGCAATGTTTAATTTGCTTTTCTTTAAAGCATTACCAGAGGAAAGTAACAAGCTGTAAACCAAATAGGGACTAAAACAAATTTTTTAGGTTTTGCAACTTGTATCAATGTCTAAACCGTTATTGCAAACGCTGTTCACAAACGTAATGTAGGTAGTTACATATACAATACTATAATGGTTTTACCTTACAATGTGCCTTAATGAATACCATTTGTTAATTATATTGCGATTTATGCAATGTGTGCACTGTCTCAATGCAAGTTGAAGTATTACTTATGATTCTTGCTGTACCTACTATAGATTGTGCAAATGCAGTACATAAATATATTTGCTGCGAATTGCACACGTAAAGATATGTTAAAACCTGCCCATCTTGTATCCTGTGGTATTTAAATGAAGTCATTTATTTGTTAAATTACGTTTTTCAATCAAGGGCACAAGCTGTGACTGAAATGTGGCGTTTGATTATGAAGTGTCAAGAAGA
Source organism: Mantis religiosa (assembly GCA_030765055.1). Taxonomy (NCBI): domain Eukaryota; kingdom Metazoa; phylum Arthropoda; class Insecta; order Mantodea; family Mantidae; genus Mantis; species Mantis religiosa. Next base: position 4,175,195 of record JAUKNK010000062.1, read on the forward strand.
AATGTAAGTTTGCTACAACCTGTTTCAACAAGTTACTGGTCCCAGAATGCATATTTTATAACCTTGTGGACCTTCCCTCTTTGCATATATCTCTGTGAAATGGTAATTTATATAAGAGTTGATTTATTCATGAGGATAAACTACTAACCAAATGATTTTAGCCAAATTATATTTGTGCAATACTATTATCAGAATTAATAATTATGTGGCCTTATTTTAAAAAAAATTTGACTGAAAATTTCTTGATGTTCATAAATTAACAAGACATTCCATATATTCTCCATATATCTCACCTAATCTATAATAACACCAACCTAACGTTATGAAAAAGAATCTAACGCTATGGAAAAATCTTAACTGTAAACGAACTATGCTAGACCTTATTACGAATGAACTATTAATGAAAATATCACGAAAATATACAGAAAACAGCTAATAAAAGTTAAAACAAGACGCCTTGTGCTATTACACGTGTTTGGTTTTCCAGTTAATTCACATTCTAAACACAAGATAGTGCTGCAAACAAGGTAAAATCTTAGTGAAAAATATTGCCAACCGTTCACATTCCACCACAATACACAGGGTAACAAACCTACAGGTAAATCGAGTTCGTAATACGAGGCACTGAACCTAGCCAATGGTTACTGACGTAAATAAAAAAAAAATGGTTAGTGGTAACTAAAAGGTAACAAACCTAGGCTAGTAGCCGCAGATAGTAATACAGGCCCTTAATGGTGATTTAAATATGGCGTCAATTTGTCCACGCCCCCTACATAACCGTTGAAATCAAAATTCTTATAACTTTGTGATTTGTGGCAGCAGAGCTATGCGGTAAATTTTATGCTTGTTGGTATCTCTGCTGCAGATGTGGCTGCATGTGTATTTGCAGAAGGCTCTCAGAATATGGCGAATTGTTTACATTTGAAGTACATGTGGATTATAGTTGCAGTTTTGTTTAAAGTTCAAATTATCGACTTTAGTGTTATTTATTCAAGGTGATTTGTATTTATTTAATAGAAGAAGAGCTAATATAATTAGAATGCCCAAAGATAATTTAATATATATAATTTTTTATTTCTATTTTTTAATTTACGTCCGCCCCAACGTTAAGTTATATCGGACGGTGAATGAATTGGGTGAAATTGTGCTCAAATGAGTCCAGGGTCCATGGAGCTTAGAGTTACCCGACATTCGTCTTGAAGGATGAGGGAAAACCCCGGAAAAAACCTTATCCAGGTAACTCGCCCTGACCGAGATTCGAACTCGGGACCTCTTGAACGTGAGGCAGACATGCTACCATCTATGCTACCGAGGCGGACATATATGTATATATGTGTGTGTCTGTGTGTGTGTGACTTATGCGACCATATTTCAACATGTTTTAACGAACATAAATGTAATCAACAAAGTATGTTAAACCTATAATGGAAAATACACGCAATACTATATGTGTTGGTGGGAAGGTATACAATTTCAGAAACATACTGCAGTAGTAAACATTCGATTTTGCTAATAGAGGGTGCAATGTTTAATTTGCGTTTCGTTAAAGCATTACCAGGGGAAAGTAACAAGCTGTAAATCACTAGATATCGTGGGCGCTGCAGTTAGACTGTAGAGCGTATTTACATCCCTCCTGGTGTTGGGACATATCGTCATCCGCACCTCATTCGTTTCCACCTCTATCATTCCTAAGCTCCAGTTGCCCTCTACGACGCGCCCACGATGAAACTTGCGTCGTCCTATTTTGCATTCGTCGATTTGAACGACGTGGCCGGGACCGTCAATTCCCCTCTTGCAGTATACTTGGTGTCATTTGACATCATGCACACTTTGTGGCAGTAGGCGAACCAGTCCGTGAGCTCATACATGTATTTCCTACGGAGCACTTCATTATCGTCGTGTCGTAGGATTGTTTATGTGCAAAGCAGTGCATGAGTAATAACATTTGACCGGGCGATAACTACGTGCACCGTTGGACTTAGATATTCTTCTCTCATCGCGCAAAAGAAAGTTTCTCCGAATGTTTTATTTACTCTCACAGCTCCACCGACTGAGATACGGAGACATAGTATTATCTTTGTTTTACTTAATTTGAAGTAGATTTCAGAACAAACTTTCGCCATAATCCCACATAGCATGTAGAAAATGTAATGTGAGATGTAAAATACAAGGGGCGTCCAGAAAGTAAGTACTATTTCCATTTATCTCCGCTGCAGCACTGCAATCGCAGTTCCGTACACTGCGGTAGACGCTCTGTATCAAGGAGAAGAAACGTTCGTCATTGTGAGATCGCTGTCAGCCACGTACGCTTTGTTGTGCTTGTATACAATGTCGGTGTTGATTGTAAATCCCGCCGCTTATGAAATCAGATCTGTGGTTCGTTTTCTGAATGCTAGGAAAGTGAAACCAATTGAAATTTATCGGCAAATTTGTTTTGTTTACGGGAAAAATGCGATGAGTGATACAATGGTGAGAAGATGGGTCGGTCAGTTCAATGAAGGACGTAGTGAAGTGCATGATGAAGAACGAAGTGGGCGTCCATCTTTGGTTACAGAAGAACTGGTTCACGCGATTGATGACAAGATCCAGGAAAACCGTAAGTTTACAATTAGTGCTCTCGCTATGGAATTTCCCCAAATCTCACGAAATTGTTACTGAAAAACTGAAATTTCGTAAACTTTGCTCACGTTGGGTGCCAAAGATTCTTACTGAGCAGCTCAAAACAAAACGGATGGGTAGTGCACTTCAGTTTTGACCCGTTATGATGAAGGCAGCGAAGAATTTCTGACACAGATAGTCACAGGAGATGAAACTTGGGTTTCTTACGACACCCCTGAAAGTAAGCGTCAATCAATGGAATGGAGGCACTCCTCATCCCCAGCAAAGGTTAAGCCGAAACAAATGTTGACAGCTCGAAAAATGATGTGCACAGTGTTCTGGGACATTAAGTCAGAAGTTCTATTCCCATTAGTCCTGCACCCGTAGGACCAAGGACCCGGACCTCCTTCGACCAGGGAGTTACCGAGCTGTCCCATAAGGGTGCCCGGTGCCTCCGTGGCTCTTTCCATAGGGCAAGACCTAGAGACTAACAAGCCCCCTCCCATCTGGTCCTGTGGACTCAAGACGGGATGGAAGTGGATACGCCACTTACGCGCGCCAACACCAAAATGGGAAGGCTACGGATATGACCTCGGTGGGGCCGCCTGGTGATCTAGCACACCTTCTACTAGCTCTGCAGGCTAGTACCCGGGAATATTGATGGCTTCCCTCAACCCCGTCCGAAGACGTACTCGATCACCCACGGGTATCGGGAACCACTGCCCCCTCGAGACCAACGCAATCCGAACAACACCCAGAGGGAGGGGTCTCGGCAGTTCGGCCCGAGGGTCCTCTTGTAACGTCAGAGGTACCACGAGTGCTAAGGGTCCACAGCGCCCGCACCACGGCAGCTGTTGGGGACGGATCCCCTCCCCTACGGAGAGTGCCCCAGGAGAGGCATTTTACTCATTGATTTCTTACCGCATGGTCAAACAATGAAAGCAGATGTTTATTGCGAGACACTTAGAAAATTCCGCCGCGCAATAGAGAATAAGCGCCGAGGAATGCTGTCAAACGATGTTGTGTTTCTTCACGACAACGCACGACCGCACACTGCAAATGCGACGAAAAACATCCTACAGGGATTTGGCTGGGACGTGTTTGACCTCCCCCCCGTACAGCCATGACCTCGCTCCTAGCGACATTCATCTGTTTTTGCATCTGAAATCTTTCCTTGGCGGTCAACACTTCAACAATAACGAAGACCTAAAAGAAAATGTTTCCAACTGGTTGAAGACACAGGCGGCAAACTTCTATGAAAAAGTTATACAAAAACTTGTGCCTATCTATGACAAATGCCTGCAAAATTTCGGCAGTTATTTGGAAAAGTAGTTTAAGAGTTGCAGAATTTTGTGCAATAAATAATTTGTTTGTATCTGTACACAATTTAATTTTATTACCAAACAGAACTTACTTTCTGGACATACCTCTTATTTTAACGAATCTTTGGGAGTATTTTACATGTTCAAGATAAATGTATTACCAATTTTACTTTCAGATTGACTCTGAAGCCTGCTTAGAGAGCTGCAAGTGTGTCAACAATATTTTGAAGTCCTACAACACAGGTAACAATGATTCATTTCATGTTTAACAAACTATGCTACTTATTGAAAACATTCAATTTCTGATTGGCCTATTGAGGATAAGAATCAAGCTCCGTTTATCATACAGTCATCATTTTCTTTAGATACCCTTACCTTGCCAGAAAACAAAAGCATTAAACATTTTAAAACGTTTAGTCAAATGAAAACTGGATTTTACGTCCATACTTTTAAAAGGTGTATGAGTCCATATTAATACTCAAATTTAGAAGGTAATAACACATTTTAGTGTAAAGCTTACATCGCTGGTACCTTAATTCTTGTTTCTCATACAAGGGGGACCCAAAAGAATCCGGATTGTTGTCATAAAAACTTTATTGATGCACCTTTTTACAAAATTACTTCAGTCACCTTCAAAATACTCTCCATTACATGTGATGCACTTGTCAAGTCTCTTTTCCCACTGTTGGAAGCATGTTTGGAACTCTTCAAGTTTGATATTGTCCAGTGCCCTTTCCGAAGCTGTTTTTACCGCCTCCACATCGTCATAACGCTCCCCTTTCAGCGGTTTTTTCATTCGTGGAAATAGGAAAAAGTCGCACGGGGCTAGGTCCGGCGAATACGGAGCATGGGGAACGACAGACCACCTCTGAGATGCCAAATAGTGGGTCACTCGTTAGGCCGTGTGTGCTGGAGCATTGTCACCTGATCGCCAAAGTTCCGGGCATTTCCTCCTCACATCCTCTCAAAGACGCCTTAAAACATTCAAGTAAAAGTGCTGGTTAACAGTCTGGCCAGGGGGTGCGAATTCCCGATGCACAATTCCACGAACATAAAAAAAGACAATGATCATCGTCTTCACATTTGACCTCACTTGCCTTACTTTTTTTGGTCTGGGAGAGTTGGGAGTCCTCCACCGGCTTGACGCTTGCTTGGTTTCTGAGTCATACCCGTAACACCAACTCTCATCCCCTGAAATGACTTTGTTCAAGAAGTTTGGATCACGTGCAATCTCTGTTTTCAAGTCCTGACACACATTCATGCGGATGGTTTTGTGCTCCTGTGTGAGAAGGCGCGGAACAGATTTAGCAGCAACACGTCTCATGTGCAAACCCTCCCTCAAAATCGCTGGCACGAGCTCCAACTGATTCCTGTCGCTGCTGAAATTTGGTCGATCGTTTGGCGACGATCCTCGTTGATCTTTTGGTAGACGTTTTCAATGTTCTCCTCATTTCGCGATGTTGAAAGGCGGCCAGAACGAGCTTGGTCTTCAACACACATCTCACCACGTTTAAAGCACCCAAACCACTCGAAAACCTGTGTGCGGCTCATAGCGTCCTCCTGGAAAGCTTCCTGAAGCATTTGGTGTGTCTCCGTTGCAGTTTTTTAAGCCGGAAACAAAATTTCACGCACACTCTTTGTTCTTTTAAAGTTGCCATAACGACTTCGCAGAGGTAACCCGCCAACAGTCAGAGAAACATAATACCACACTTGCACGTTCAGCTCTACACTGACGCTGTCTGTACAGCTGTTTCATGAAGGTCTCTACTAACACCATCTAGCGTGAGAACCCTGCACTACGTCTACGAGTGGCAGCGTCATCGGTGTCCGGTTTCTTTTGGGTCCCCCCTCTTAAGCTTGCCTCGTATCTCTTAACGCTCTGTGATCTAATCGCCTCTCATTGGCTGGTGTCATGATATAGACTGTTATGTGTTAAAAATAACTTCATTTTTTAACATGATATATCTTAATATGTTCGAGGAGAATTCTTAAATTTATATTTACATAACCGTATTACGAAACAGAGTTAATATAGATAGTCTACATGAAAACTTCAATGTCATGGCCGGGATTTGAACCACGGATCTCCTGGTTTCCGTCCAGTGGCTCTAAACCATTGAGCTACCATGGCCAACATGCCGTCCTGACATTAAATTCTCCATTTGACTCATATACTTCCCCGGTAAACCACTAGGGCTCTCACATCCGAGATACACCGTTTGTGGCGACTTACTATTGTAAGTACTTAAGTCCCAGGCTTCATCATTTAACTCTTATTATTTTAGTTAATTGATGGAAATTAATCATTTCTTCACACTAGCCGTGTATAGGCTAAGATTTTTGATAGACAGAGTCAACATAAAAAAGTTAATGCCATGGCCGGGATCTGAACGACGGATCTCCTGGTGTATCTGGAATGCGAGAGCTCCTGTGGTCTACTGGGAAAATATATGAGTCAAATTGAGAATTTAATGTCGTGATGGCAACTTGGCCACGGTAGCTCAATGGGTTAGAACGACTGGACGGAAACCAGTAGATCCGTGGTTCAAGTCCCGGCCAAGGCATTGAATTTTTCATGTTGACTATCTATCAAAGACCTTATCCTATATACGGCTAGTGTGAAGAAATGATTAATTTCCACCAATTAAATTAAATAATAAGAGTACATATATCTGGAATGTATGCTAGGATCCTTTGCTTCAAACCTGCCTCTCGATAGCACGTGCGTTTATCGGTAGTCCTCACATAGTTTTATCGCTGGCCTTGCTTTACCATTCAACATGTAAGTTGAATTTCATTATAAACTTGTATTTTTGCATAGCTTCACATCTTTATTTGTATGATTTTATCTATCTTCCTGGCAATTATCATGACGATTACTGCAGGTTTGGTTTCCTCGTGGTATAAAAGCATTAGCCAATTAGAAGAAAGGGGTATCCCCCATACATGTCAGCGTGGAAAGGACATTTGAAAGAAACATTAACTGAAATAATTTGAAGCATTGCAGTCAGATGACTTTTTCTACTCATCTTTGTATAAATAATACGTCTGTCTATTTCACACAATACATATTTCATTATGTATTACAAAGAGAATGGAAATAGAGTAGACTAAAACCTGCAGTAAACGTCAGTAATTGCCAGAAAGATAGATATAAAGATGAGAAGATATCAAAAATACAAGTTTATAATGATTGTAATTATAATGAATATTATAATTATATCAACGTTCAATAAATAAATATATGACAAAATTATAAGTATCTTAAAATGTAAACCAGTAACTGTAACTACTTCAGAAATGGCTAATGCTACAAAAATGTATCTTACTTAAATTGTGTTTTTAACGAAGTATACGTTATGTTAGTTTCTGTGTTTTACTATTTGCCATTTGTCTAAGAGTCATCCGGAATGTAGAGGAAAAATTTAATCCACAAAAATTTAAAATATGCATTTCATTTGTCATGAAAGTGCCGTATAATTTGGTAATTTAAATAAAACTCGTTACAGCTGTTGTTTTCCTCCCTTACATCACCGATACCGGTGTTGAGCGACAAGGGTACCACTAGCAAATCGGGGTAAGGGAAGCCGAAGCACTAAGCCTGATAGAGGAACCAGGGTTGAGGGGCCAGTGCAACATCTGGGGTGAGAGTGACAGAAGTGGATGATAGAATGAGAGTGAAATGAAAATTGAAACAATTGGTGGAATGATAGCGGGAAAAACCGGAGATCCCGGAGAAAACCCACCCCAGGGCCGTGATGTCCATCACAAATCTCAATTTGCGGTCGCCTGGAATCGAACCCGGACCGCCTTGCTGAGAGTCGAGCGGTCTAACCACTGGGCCAAGGCGCAGCTACGGCTGTTTTTCAGAAAATAAAACTTTGTTAGATATTTTCGATCGAAAATCTGAAAGGGAGATGGTACAGAATGTCTCAGGCGCTACGATTTCTTCCAGATGGAAGCCTTCTCTAAGTAGATCAAGGGACATCACATTCGACGCTCCTGAAAATTCACGCTGAGACGAGGTACCAGCTGACACCTCCGTTCCCCTGCTTTCCTGCGTTGACTACTGTAACCAACTAGAATCTGGTTTCCAAGGTCGTGGGTTCAAATCTGGTGGAGAAGGATGGCATTTTGGGGGCCATAAACTACCTTAGCATGGCTTCCTTTGGAAGGAAAGCAAAGCTGGTGATTCCGTGTCGTTCATTTTCCTAATCTCTGTTTCATTTAACCTTGCCCCGCTGACTGGTATCACTCCGCGTGCCACTGCCTTCTCCCTCACCCTAATTGGCTAATGCTTTCGCGCCATAGGTCATAAGCGGTGCCTTCCCCTCACATTGAAACCTGCAGTAAACGTTATAATAATTGCCAGGAAGATAGATAAAATCATACAAATAAGAATATGAAGGCATGCAAAAATAATGAAGTTTATAATGAAACTGAGCAAGTTGAAACTGAAACACGTTTATAATAAAAGACCTTCGACCTTTTCCACTGGGATTTTTTAAAACCAGTACACATACCTTGCAAAAATGCTTTGTCTTTCAGTCTTAAAAGTCATGTCACGCCATACTTGTCGTGTGTCCTTCATTCACCCAAGTCTCGTCAAGGTAGTATATTCTGCGATTTGTATTCCGGTACAGTCTGATTGTCCTTAAATAACGTCTTCGCCACACAGCAATATCGCCGCTGGAGTGATAAGTTTTCCTGTTTTCTCAATTTCATGTCGCGATGTTCCTACGCATCTAACACTCACACCTGTAAGTTCAGAGCACAGCTGCTCGACTTCTCTCACTGACAAAGACGGATTCTTCTCTGTGAGTGCATTAAACACATGCACCACAATTCTTTTTTCGCCGCTTTATAAAGGTTTTCCCTTGCGATACTTCAGCGAAAAACTGGCGGTAGACTCTGCCATTATACATATAGTAAGTACACGTGCGATAAACGACAAATAAAATAATTTAGCTCTCGCACTCGGCACAACACACCTTCGAATGGCGATATATGACTAATTCAGTTCAAAACAAGGTCAGTGATAAAAGTCATATAAACAAATGTCATCACTACCGCTAAATCACGTGCTATCGTGTCATGTGCTTGAGAGCAAAGGAACCTCCTCTTTACTGCGTTTAAGAAATAACATGCATTTCAGATAAATCAACTCTGTTGCGTAATATATTTAATTCAAACTGTTACGAAAATATAAATTTGACAATTCTCTTCCAACATATAAAGATATATCACCCTGTTAAATAACAAACTAATTTTTACCGCACAACAGTCTATACTACAATAGCAGCCAATGAGAGGGGACTAGGTCACGTGACCGTTAAGAGATACGGGGCAAGCTTATGTGAAACAAGGATTAGACTATGCAGATAATGCAATCAGGAATGTCCTGTTATCTCATTTATTTTAAGATAGATTATATTGTTATGGGAGTTAATTATTCGTGATATTTTATTTATTTTTTATTTATTTAGTGTACTAAGCTATTACAATTGTTGAGCTGCTCGCCAGTATTTGGTCCAGGCCATTAATTGGTGGGCAGCCCGTTGAATTACAAAATGTGTAATACTACTTACATTTCTATTACTACTAACATTACTACTATTGCTTACTTACTAATGTTCATTTCCTTTTTTCACAGTCCACTTCCATTTACTTTTCACTTTATGTAAGAACCGTCCTACATTCTTGAGATTTTTATCTATAATTTTACATATATCAGGACCTCGCTTAATTTTTCTACAGATGTATTCTTTTCGCCAAATCTGTTTCCCTGCATTCAAAAAGTATATGTTCCACATCTTCCTTACCCCCGCACAATGGGCACTTGTCTTGCCCAAACCCATTCCGCTGCCCTTTTAGCCTCCACACTCCTGCTCTCAGCCATGCTATCCCCTTCCTTTCTTCATTAATGGTTTTATCTATATACTGCTCCCTTCCCCAGCCACTTTTTAACTCAACATAATATACCAATGACCTCTTTTCACCTAACTGGCTGAACAGTTTTTGAACCTCTATATCTTCAAATCTTTTTCTAACACCCCTCCAGAAACCTTTATAATTTCTATCTCTTTTTCTCCAAATATCCCCTAAGCCATTATTTTCTAAATTGTTTCATAGAGTGCTTGCCCAGCCCGAGCTTTGCAGACTTGCTTCTTGATATTTTAAACATTGTTGCAATAAGCTGCCTTCATCTAAATTCAAGATCCTATTCCAGTATTTCAAGGCTCTTTCCATTATTAACCCTTTCCTTGTTACTCTCGCCATTTCAATTTGAGCAACTTCGTTTGCTGTTGCCATTGGCAGCCCCCAAACTTCCTTACAGAACATCCTGTGTATCTGATCCACAACTCGTGATATTTGGATCTCCCAGCTCACGAAATCTGCTCACTCACACCCCTAATAATCTGTATATTGTGATAAATTTGTGCTTTTGTACTGTAAAATATCTGTTGAGAACTATTAAATGTTGTGTTTTACAATTATTATTATTTTTTGTTGGTGAAAGGATCAGATATTCCCAGATCTGCGGTTAAAGGAGCTCAGTTAACTCAGCCAGAGTTATTCTGCCGCGAAGCTGACATCTTGCGCTTCAAATGGACAGCTCCCGAGGGATTCCATCCTGTTTTCATCACAGAGTATCGAGAAGAAAGGAGTAACTTCTGGAAAATCTACAACAAAGTACGTATTACTCTCAGAAATATTTGTGTATATTTTAGAATTAGGAATAGTGACCTACAGCCGTATAGCATGAAACACTAATACAAGTGTCCTTCAATAGATAACCGAACTAATATTTTAATTAACAAATATTGCCTTTATTTCACTAAAATTTACCTACACATTTTCGAAGTATTCTCCCTCTGATTAAATGCAATTATTCCAATGTTTTACCCATTGTTCGAAACACTCACTGAACTCATTTTTGAACAGTCTGTTCAGGATACCCATGACAACATTGTTCAACTCGTTATCACTTTGAAAATGACGACCACGAAGCTCCTGTCTCACTTTAGGGAAGAGGTGAGAGATCCGGAGAATAAGGTGATGAGACATGATCTCAGTGCCCATTTCTGCGATAACATCTTTAGTTTTACGAGCTCGATGACCAGGGGCATTATCCTGATGCAAGATCCATCCTCTCCTTGGGAGATCTGGTCGCTTTTCGGCGATTTTTTTCTTCAGTGTCCCCTTCAGTACGTCACAATAGTAAGCAGCAGTTACTGTGCGTTGATTAGTTACAACATGATCATACAGAGTGCTCTGTTTGTCAAAGAATACGAGATGCATGACCTTTCCTACACTTTTCTGAACTCTTGCTTTCTTAGGCCTAGGACTCGATGAATGTTTCCACTGCGAACTCTCCTGTTTTGTTAACGAGTCGTAATGGTGGAACCAACTCTCGTCACAAGTGATGACACTATTCAGAAAGTCTGGCTCCCGTCGTAAACTTCCGAGCCATTCTTGACACGTCATGACGCGGTGAGCCTTCAGCACGTGCGGTACCCATTTCGCTACAACTTTTTGATAGCCAAGATTATGTCGTCTACAGTTCCAACAGACAAATGCATTATGTCTGCAACTTTCGAAATTGTTATGCGACGATCTTCCCGCACAGTTACGTCAATTGTGTTAATGTTGACTTCCGTTTTTGCTGTTCCGGGTCTTCCAGGGCGCGGAGAATCTTGTGTTTTGTCTAAAGCTTGGTCCTTGTACACTTGCTGCACCATTTCAAAGGTTTCTGTAGGAGTTTTGTCTAACAGAACACAAAACTTTATTGATACACGTTGCTGCAATTTCAGTTCCATGGTGGGACAGTAAACACAACCTCACGTATCGGGCTCTAACTCCCAACTGATTGACTCTGCATGACTGGCACTCACCAAGGCAACTAGAGTTCTCAGGAAGGCCATTCCGGAGAGTCACGCTGCCATTGGCTAACGCGCATGACGTCACTGAGAATACAGTTCAACCACGAGAGTTAAACACTAGCCCCTCAGTATGTGTTATTTAAGCTCTGCTACGTGTAAAATCGGAAGAAATAAACATCCACTTGTGTATTATAATGAAGGTTCTTTCTAGCAGTTGTATTAAGAGTTTAAAACATGTTACTATTCATATGTACTTAATCAGTGTAGCTCAAGAAAATGACGAAGCAACCCATTGAAGATTTTTCTTTGCTGCAAGTTTCCTGATCATTTCTGGCTTCGCTCTTTTGTTTAGGTGCCTAATTCTAAAGAAGGTTCTTGTCCTCACATTAAGAGAGATCACTTTGTGATGAATTTCTGGAAACTTTGAACTTATTTTAGAAATTAAGTTTTGCATCACTCCATTACACTTCGCAGCACTTTGTCCATGGACGCTACAAAATATTACCTTATTTACTTAATTTATTTAATTTCAAAAAAAAAAAAAAAAACTTAGAACCCTTGGCTTTCTTCAGGCCCTTGTACTGACGTTTCAAAACACTGTTTCCTTTCTTCAGGGCTTGCATCTGAGTCTTTCGTCTAATCATTTCCTCTTCAGCAGCAACAGAGTGGTTAGGAGCTACCTCTGTGCTGGTCGACTGGTCAATTTTTTTTTGGGGGGGTGGGGGAGATACGGCGATCTCTTGCTGATATTGCCTATTAATAAAAACAGTTTATTAATTATTATTATTATTATTATTATTATTATTATTATTATTATTATTATTATTATTATTATTATTATTATTATTATTATTATTATTATTATTATTATTATTATTATTATTATTATTATTATTATTATTATTATTATTATTATTATTATTATTATTATTATTATTATTATTATTATTATTATTATTATTATTATTATTATTATTATTATTATTATTATTATTATTATTATTATTATTATTATTATTATTATTATTATTATTATTATTATTATTATTATTATTATTATTATTATTATTATTATTATTATTATTATTATTATTATTATTATTATTATTATTATTATTATTATTATTATTATTATTATTATTATTATTATTATTATTATTATTATTATTATTATTATTATTATTATTATTATTATATTATTATTATTACTATTATTATTATTATTATTATTATTATTATTATTATTATTATTATTATTATTATTATTATTATTATTATTATTATTATTATTATTATTATTATTATTATTATTATTATTATTCCACGCATTAAACTTTTCTTGTAAAAAAGGAGCGAATAAACTCAGGGTACACATAGAAACAAATACATAAATAGCATGTGTATCTGATAATTACCTGCAAATTGGTTTTGCTGGTACTTGCTACTACCGCCTCAAATGCATCCCCATGCCAATTAGGAACTTTCTATGACGGTACAGCGTCGCCCTTTAATTTTCTTTTCAGCGGCAACCCTAGCAGCTCGTTTCTTAAATCCCGTTCATAGTTTTCGGGCAGGAAGTGATCGGGACAAATTCTTGCATTATTCACATTAACCGGATCAGCCCTTTTACAGCGTAAAACCCACTTGCGCTGTAGTTCTCGATCTTTAGGCAAACAATGGAAAATCACATTCGTAGTTTTATACGAAGCATTTTTCCATTCAGCAACAGCGCAATGGTTTCTGCTTTTACTCATAATGTTACGACAAAAGTCACAGCCAATAACTACAATAGCTTATAAGCAACTGCATCTCGTTTATTTCATGAGAAGGATTGTGGAATTTGCATGCATCAGTGCCTTATCTTATTTTACAATGTGCTATCATAATATTGCATTACGCACATCACGTGTAAGCGCTCTTGCGTTGTATTCTCAGTGACGTCACGCCCCTCAGTCGGCTGTAAGTGTTTTGCGCGGGAAGGCAGGGAATGGCCTGCCCGGGCACTCACAGCACTGCTAGAGGAAGGATTCACTTGCCACCACTAGCAGCCATGGCGCTCCAGGGCGGTTTATTTAAATACAATTAAATTAGTTCGGTTATGTATTGAAGGACTCTGGTACTGGCAGTGATTCGTATGTCTATCTATAAAATCAACCTCACCTACTCTTTCAGCTGACATACTACCCCAAACCATAACATATTGATAAACCAAAACCCATAACAACTGATCATGAGGAAGGAGAGAGTAATGTATTTAACATTACCGTAAAAACCCTATAATTTTAGCTCAAATAGTTTTCCTAATACAAATAAATAAAGTAGATATCATATATGCTTTCATATAGCATATTATGCCTGTCCTTTAATTGGAATACCTTTACCAAATATAGTTTTATTTGGTTCCCGAGCACGTTCATGTTTTCACTTGTCACTATTTTTATACATAATTAAACATTCATTAATATATAATTGTAAATGATCACAACACATGTACAGATACACGGAATCAGACATACGTAAATCATGGGAAATTGCCACAAATAAAATGAAAAGGAACTTGCCAATGCAGCATTCGTAACTGCTGTATAAAAATAATTATACATGAAGGCATTCATTGACGCAGCGATATCAGCAGAGCAACAAACAGCAAGGTGTTGTGTTTACTGTAGCGTTTGCGTAACTCGCTCGCCTGCCAAGTCATGCTAAGCACGTGTTAGAATATCGGCAACCAAGGTTTAGCGTCTAACACTGTCATGGAAACGTCTCGACTCTAATTGATCCCTCCAATCGTTACCATGACAACGGTTATGACGTACTCATCCCCTCCCATTTATTTAGAGCGTTCTTCCATGTGCTTACTAAACGTCAATCACATTCTACGAGGGCTGTCCAATAAAGAATGATCACAATTTGTTTTGACAACGTACATTTACTCATCCTCACAATTTTGATGCTCCTTTTCAAAATAATCTCCCCAGAATGCGATGTACTTGTCCCAGCGTTTCTGCCAGTCTTCAAAGACATGCTGCAAACCACTTTTTGAGAGATCCTTCAAAATCGCCTCCGCAGCCTTCACCACTGCTTCTGATGATGGATAATGCCTAGCACAAAGGCGTTTCTTCAGGTTAGGAAGTAGAAAAAAGTCACATGGGGTTAAATCAGGACTATAGGGAGGGTGAGGAATGCACTTTATGTAGATTTTTGCAAGATATTCAGCAACAACATTGGCAATATGCGGCCGAGCATTATCGTGGTGCAGCATCTAGCCTGCTTCACGGAAATGTGGTCTTTTTGGCCTGATATGGACTTGCAATGTTTTCAGGACGTCCTTGTAGTATTGTCCAGTTACTGATGTGTGTGCAGGTATAACATACTGATAAACCATTCCATGAATATCAACGAATGAGATGACCATAATTTTCCCAACAGAAGCAATCACTTTTGCTTTTTTGGGGGTTGGTGATGAAAATTTCCACACTGAGCTTTGCTGTTTGCTCTCAGGATCAAAATGATGTAGCCAAGTTTCATCAGCAGTGATTACGTTTGAAAGAAACTCCGGATTTTCCTCTAACATCAACTTTAACTGCATGTTACCTCCATTGCAGCGGTAGGCGATACTGAACATGTCTGAACTTGCGTGGTTCTCACAGGCGGGAACCAGAAGTACCAACAATGAAACTACTACGGCGTGTTTGTTTCACATTAAGCTAACAGAATATGATAAGATTGAGCTTTAGTGCTAAAATTTATGACCGTAAAAGATTGTAATCATTCTTTATTGCACAGCCCGCGTAGTTTGGCGAAAACTGTAAGTTTTTCCTTCGTTATTTGTTGTACGTACTGCCTGAACTTCAATAATAGTTTTGGCTATTTTGTTGTATATATTTTTTGTCTTTTCTTTCTGTTTGTATAATTTTCATGCTTTCAATTACGTGTGTCTCGTAATAGGAAATGAGAAGTTTGGATGTAATCAGTAATCACCTGTCTACCATTTTGTAGTGACCAAAGCTGTGACGGTGAGTATAACGTTTATCACAGAAGTATATCACAGATAGATGTGATCAAAGGTGCTGTAAGGTAAAAGTCTGTATCTTGTGTAATGTGATGGTGCCTAAGTCACTGTGACTTCTTGTACATGAGGTATACATGTCCAGTGTATTGCAAGTTCTATGTCTTGTGGTGTTTCAGACAAAAGCAGAAACAGAGTTGCTATCCCAACTTAGGAGCAATACGAGGTACCAGATCAGAGTGAGAGCTTTGATAAGAGATGGACAACTGGGACCAACAGTAACCAGTCCCTGGACCTCTACCCTTAAACGTAACTACTGTTTTTGTACACTTTATACCAAATAATCTTAAGTAACTACATTCTTGTATCTATTCCTTGGTGAGTAAACAATTGCACATACGGAAGAATAACAAATTAAATATTACAAGGGTGGGTCATTTCCCCCCCTTAAATAAGTAAGTTATGTGAAAACTTTGAATTTGGCGCAATTCCTCAAAACTTCTCCAATCCCCTGCAGTAGTAACTTCCTAAGTCAACATATGGCAGCACTGCATCCTCTTGCAAAATGGCTGACATCGACATTCGTATTAGACAGCGTTCTGTGATTGAAATTTTGACTGGGGAAGGTAAAACGCCAATTCGCGTTTACAAAAGGCTAAAAATATGTGTATGGTGATGCAACGGTGGATGTCAGCACTGTTAGACGATGGGTTCGTCGCTGTAACGAAGCTGAAGGGCAAACACCATTGACAGATGAAAAGCGAAGCGTCAGTGACTCCATGCAACATTTAGCGAGTCGATGACATCATTCGTGGTGATCGCCGGGTAACAACAGGTGAATTGTATCGCATTACCTCCCTCAGAAAAGGCAGTGTGATGACGATTATTCAACAACTGGGTTACTCAAAAGTTTGTTCACGTTGTCTACCAATAATGTTAACCACCCAAAACAAAGAAACAAGGAAAACAATAGACTACGAACACTTGCAGCGCTTCAATTTGGAGGGAGAGGAGTTTCTGGAAAAAAAAAAATTGTTACTGGAGACGAAACGTGGGTTCATTTTTTTGAAGCTGAATCAAAGAGGCAGTCAATCGAATGGCATCACACCACGTCACCGAAGGAAAGAAAATTCCTTACCTCCATTGCAGCGGTAGGCGATACTGAACATGTCTCAACTTACCTGGCTCTCACAGGCGGGAAACAGGAGTACCAACAATGAAACTACTACAGCGTGATTGTTTCATATTAAGGTAACAGAATATAATAAGATTGAATTTAAGTGGGAAAGTTATGACTGTAAAAAACTTATGATCATTCTTTATGGAAGAGCCCTCGCACGTGTTAGAGAAGTAAACATGACTAGCCGACTATCACGTAAAACTACCAGACTTTACAAGTTCAAGTCAGTAGTATGCAATACTTCGAGCTTTAATGAGACCACAAAGAGAGCTTGTTAGTCTGGGTGGTAGGCGCTGGCTTACTGACCCTGAGGTTGTGGGTTCTTGTAAAAGAAGTCCTTTGAGACAATATTCCGGCACAGCGGGGCACTTGACGCAAAGAGAGTTTGTACCTAGAGAAGATGTAACCTTTTCAGTAGGATAGTCTCTATCCGTTACCGCTCACTAATTACGGAAAAGTCACTCAGAACGAGAGAGGACTTCGATAGCTATTTTCATAAAATTTAAGATATGTTTATGATGAAAAGTTGTAGATTTATAACAGGATTAAATTTGTGAAACTTAGATATTCATAAGATAAAGGAGTGAAGGCCAGACAGGCGACTTCCTGTCAGAATAAATGCAAGTCATTTCCCGTAAGCTCATGTTACATTAACAGATGTGCGAATGCGGGAGAACCATGCTTACTCGTCACACACGTGTTTTCGGCTTAGCTCACGTGTGCTGAAAAAGGCTTTAATGAGTCACTTGACGGCTAGAACGTTAACATCTAACCTCCGGGAACAGCTTCACCGAGCTGTGACACCCGCCTCCTCAAATCTCGCTTTGAGCATCTTCGGCAATGGAACTTAGGACACCAAGGTAAAGCCAACAGCTGACTTTTAAACAACGAATTGTACTCTTCTCATTATTATGTAGATTAGTACAAGGGTGGGTCAAAAAGTAATGCATCGTATTTTTCTCTCTTTTAATTGCCAAGAATTTGGGTTAACCATCACAAAGAAAGTTACACGCGGCTGCCCCCAAGGATCTGCGTGTAGTCCAGGTTTTTGGGTTATACTGTATGATGATCTGTTACAGCAACAACTGCCGTAAGATTGTAGTATTTTTGTTCATGCGTTGATGCTTTACTACTTGTTAAATCAAATGACGCTAAAATCCTTGAAGAAAGAACTAATGAAGCACTTAAAATAATACACTCATGGGGAATTACAAATAAACTTATGTTTAATCCCTACAAAACCTTGGCGATGATTGTCACCAGAAGAAGAAAAATGGAGCCCATTACTCTTACCATGAATAACGTCAACTTGAAGGTGGTATCTACGGTAAAATACCTTGGCGTTATAGTGGATTGTAAATTAACATTTCGATCACACTTTGATTACATTGCTGAAAGAGCCAGCAAGCTCCTTGGTGCCCTCGCAACAACAACAAGACCAACTTGGGGTCTGAATTCTAGTATTCTTAAAATTATATATCAAAGTGCTGTAGTGCCCCTAATCTTGTATGGTGTATCTGCATTCCAGGATGTTCTTAATACAAACTGGGCAGTTAAAAAACTTGCACAAATTCAAAGGGGATTCCTCCTGCGCATAATTCGAGGATATCGTACAATCTCCACTGATGCAGCTAACATCGCACCTTTGGCTCTCACTGGTTTATCAACAGCAACTATTACGAGTTTAAGACATGAACGTGAATGTGAGTCTTATCTGTCTCACTTTACAAATCCCGGAGCATCCTACCACAGCAGGACACCCATCAAGTTTTGTAACCTGTTTAAAGGAAATATGTAATTTTCATTATTATTATTACATATATACAGACGGTTCGCGTTTCCAATTTGAAGATAATATATCTGTTTTTGTTGTTTACGAAAACCAAACGGAACTAACTCATTCCATGTTTAAATTGTCACCTGAATGTTCTGTATTCCAGTCGGAGCTCTTAGCAATTAAAGAAGCTATAAAATGGTGTACTGTTAATGGGAACAGTGATTCACAATCAGCTCTAGTCGCTATTAATGATAAATACAACTTAAATTCATTAGCACATGAAATCAGAACCTTGCTTCAAAACCATCCAGGACATATTTGCATGGGATGGCTTAAAGGACACAGTGGAATTTTAGGTAACGAGAGAGCTGATTGCTGCAGAATCAAATCTTCCTGTGACATACTCTTTATGTTCTATTTCTAATGTAAGGAGAATAATACATCAACATATTCTTGAAGAATGGAACCAACAATGGCTAAAAACAAAAACATTATTTTTCCCTAGTGTATATGACAGAGGAAAATGTGAAACTCTTTTGTTTTGACGCAATTTTTAAGTGCACATGGTAAATTTGGTGAATACTTATCACGCTTTCACTTAACATCCAACCCCGAGTGCATGCGTGGTTCATCTCCTGTTCTGTTGTCCCATTTTCTGGAGAGAAAGACAAGAATTAATATTGAAGCTAGACTCTCTAGGAACTGAACTTTCTGCTCCACTCACATCTTTGCTAATGAAGCCACAACAGTAGAAGTACTTCATGATGTTTATAAACTCAGTATTTAAACGTCTGAAATAGTTTAAATTAATATTCATTAGACTAAAACATCATTTCTTCCTTCTAGTATTTAAAATATTTTTGTTAAAATTGCATATTTTTATGTATCAACTCTAACCCTAATATACCACTGAGTAAAATAGGTTTCAATAAATCTGAATAAATAAATACAATTGTCAAGAAAATTTAATCCAATTTATATAGCTTGAAAACTACAACATTGACGATTAATTTGTCAAAATTCAATATAATCTCCATCCTTTTCCACAGTTTTGGTCCACCTTTTAACTAGGGCATGTATTCCAGTGTGGTAAAACACACGGTCTTGCTTCCTAAGCCATTGACGCACGGACGTTTTCACAGCCTCCTCATCTTCAAAATGAATCCCACGATGAGCTTCCTTTAGTGGCCCCAACAGATGGAAGTCTGATGGTGCCAGGTCAGTGAGGTAAGACTTGTCATCCCAATTTCTCAATTTCTGCAGTAGTGTAACGGCTGGTGTGTGGTCTTGTATTGTCTAGCAAAAGAAGAACATCCGCCATAATTTTTGTTGGGCGAACTCGGCGAAGACGTGCTTTCAGCTTTTTGAGAGTTCTGGCGTATTGGACAGAATTTATTGCGCATCCCTGCTCCAAAATATCAATCATAAGCACACCCTCTGCATCCCAAAACACTGTCGCCATAACTTTCCCTGCCGACCGACGAGTTTTTAATTTTTTTCTTCGGCGACGTTGTGAGATGCCATTCCATTGACTGCCTCTTTGATTCAGGTTCAAGAAAATGAACCCAAATTTTGTCTCCAGTAACAAATATTTCCAGAAACTCCTCTCCCTCCAAATTGAAGCGCTGCAAGTGTTCGGAGGCTATTGTTTCCCTTGTTTCTTTATTTTGGGCGGTTAACATTCTTGGTACCCAACATGAACAAACTTTTGAGTAACCCAGTTGTTGAATAATCGTCATCACACTGCCTTTACTGGGGAGGTAATGCGACACAATTCACCTGTTGTTACCCGGCGATGCCATCGACTCGCTGAATGTTGCATGGAGTCACTGCCGCTTCGCTTTTCATTTGCCAATGGTGTTTGCCGTTCACCTTCGTTACAACGACGAAACCATTTTCTAACAGTGCTGACATCCACCGTTGCATCACCATACATATTTTTTAGACTTTCATGAATGTGAATTGGCGTTTTACCTTCCGCAGTCAAAAATTCAATCACAGAGCGCTGTCTAATACGAACGTTGATGTCAGCCATTTTGCGAGAGGATGCAGTGCTGCCACCTGTTGACTTAGGAAGTTACTACTGCAGGAAATTGGAGAAGAAAGTTTGAGGAAATGCGCCAAATTCAAAGTTTTCACCTAACTTACTTATTTAAGGGAATAAAGGAGACATTACTTTTTGACCCATCCTCGTACAATAGTAATAGTAGTAGTAGTAATTTATTTCCTTTTACATCAACAAATGGAAATACAAAATCAAGATTACAATTATAAAATCCATAATGAAATATGCCATATATTCCTAAATCCTGAAAATCCTATCATGTTGCCCAGCATTGAATAGTAATTCAGCCCCCATACACCTAACCCTAGGTTTTTGTGTAATGGAGGCCCTCTGCTCCTTTTTACACTTTCTGCCATTTCACCTATCTCACTCTACATTTTTCTCTTAATTGTTCTTAGCCATCTCTCTTTAACTTTCCCTAAATAATTCCCTATATTTCTCCTGTTCTTTTCTCCTTTTACTGACAACATTTTTCTAATTACTACTTCACCCCCCAAATTGTCCCATTTACGTAGCCAAGCCTGCTCACTCCATATCTTTGTTTGACTACAATTTAATATACAATGGAAATCTGCATTCTCTTCTCCACACAATGGACATTTATCTAGCTCCCTCTCTTGACCTATACCTTTCAAGTTTCTCACTCCTGTTCTCGCCCAAGCAAAACCTTCTCGCCCTAACAATAGTATTATAATTGTATACAGCTTCCTAATGTAAAAAACAACCTTTACATTCTAGGTTAATGCAAGGTGAATAGATGAATTTGTACCTCTGTTGAATATGTAATGTTAATTATGTAATGTTCATAATCTGGTAATGTTGATTATGTACGTATATTTTGATTGTGTTTCAGATAAGTTTATTCCTGAGAGTGTGGAAGACATAACTGTGAACAATATGAGCTTAGTAAACAGAACTGTTAACGCCCTTATTTCGTGGACTCCCTCTTGGGGTAAGGTTTTGGTTTACTCACATTACTAAATCTAATTTATTCAGTTGAACTTAAATAACATATTCGAATTTCAAAAGCTGCCATGTTTAAAAAAAAAATTAATAACTGTAAAGTGAACACGGTAGAATAGATAAGAGGGACCGAAAAGAAACCGTATTGTTGTCATAAAAACTTTATTCAGGAACCTTTTTACAAAATTACTTCAGTCACCTTCAAAATACTCTCCATTACATGCGATGCACTTGTCAAGTCTCTTTTCCCACTGTTGGAAGCATGTTTGGAACTGTTCAAGTTTGATATTGTCCAGTGCCCTTTGAAAAGCTGTTTTTACCGCCTCCACATCGTCATAACACTCCCCTTTTAGCGTTTTTTTTCATTCGTGGGAATAGGAAAAAGTCGCACGGGGCTAGGTCCGGCGAATACGGAGCATGGGGAACGACAGCCCACCTCTGAGATGCCAAATAGTAGTCACTCGTATGGCTGTGTGTGCTGGAGAGTTGTCATGATGCAGAAACCAGTCACTTGATCGCCAAAGTTCCGGGCGTTTGCTCCTCACATGATCTCGCAGACGCCTTAAAACGTCCAAGTAAAAGTGCTGGTTAACAGTCTGGCCAGGGGGTACGAACTCCCGATGCACAATTCTACGAACACCAAAAAGGACAATGATCATCGTCTTCACATTTGACCTCACTTGCCTTGCTTTTTTTTTGGTCTGGGAGAGTTGGAAGTCCTCCACTGGCTTGACGCTTGCTTGGTTTCTGGGTCTTACCCGTAACACCAACTCTCATCCCCTGTAATGACTTTGTTCAAGAAGTTTGGATCACGTGCAATCTCTGTTTTCAAGTCCTGACACACATTCATGCGGATGGTTTTGTGCTCCTGTGTGAGAAGGCGCGGAACAAATTTAGCAGCAACACGTCTCATGTGCAAATCCTCCCTCAAAATCCACTGGCACGAGCTACAACTGATTCCTGTCGCTGCTGAAATTTGGTCGATCGTTTGGTGACGATCCTCGTTGATCTTTTGGCGGACCTTTTCAATGTTCTCCTCATTTCGCGATGTTGAAGGGCGTCCAGAACGAGCTTGGTCTTCAACACACATCTCATCACGTTTAAAGCGCCCAAACCACGCAAAAACCTGTATGCGGCTCATAGCGTCCTCCTGGAAATCTTCCTGAAGCACTTGGTGTGTCTCCGTTGCAGTTTTTTAAAGCAGGAAACAAAATTTCACATACACTCTTTGTTCTTTTAAAGTTGCCATAACGACTTCGCAGAGGTAACCCGCCAACAGTCAGAGAAACACAATACCACACTTGCACGTTCAGCTGTATACTGATGCCGTCTGCACAGCTGTTTCATGAAGGTCTCTACTAACACCATCTAGCGTGAGAACCCTGCACTACGTCTCCGAGTGGCAGTGCCCTCGGAGTCCGGTTTCTTTTGGGTACCCCCTCGTACATACCTCTGAGTCCCGAGATCGGCGGAGACAATGAATTTATTTGGGTACAAGAAACTTTTGCAAGGTTTCCCTTAGAAGAGAAGTGAAGACCGTGGTATCGTGCACGTAATAGAATAGGGTCGGCAAGATGAGCACCAGAAAATGAAATATTTTACCCCCACAATTTCCCCTTCCCCTTTTCTCCTATCCTGCACGTAAACAAACAGGTGACGCGTGCCACAGTGTTTTGTGACGTAGCTAAATGTATACTTCTGAAGTCATAAATTGGCTAGGAATGTTCAAAGAGGGTAAATGACAATAGAGACTGTGAGAGAACGGCGTAGCAACAATTTTAGATGGTTCATATTGGTATTATCGCTCTTATCATATTACTAACCACAGTCACACCTTAAGTTGACAAAAGCAGTTCTACAGAATTACTAGTCGTCCAAGATATGAATGCACTTGAAGGAGGGCGCCACAGTTTACTACATGAAGCTTAGGGAACTGCGTGGAGCGAGGGGAAGCGAGGAGAAGGTCGATACTGAGAATGTACAGTCGCACAATTAAAATAGTGCTCACCTGCTGATGTCTTCGCGTTAGTTCTCGGAAGTAGCAAGTTTGGGAATGTTTGTTTCAGGTCCTTCATCTGCTATATGTCGTGTCACTGTTCCCTTTATCAGCTGTATCACTGTCAATGCGTTCGTTTGCTTCAATATTCATATTCTTGAAATAACATTTATTACGAATGCAGTCTTCGTCATCATTATCGTTGCTCTCCAGACCCACGTTTATAATTGCATCTTCAATTCTTTCCTCCATTAACCCATCTCGGCGGTTAAACTCTTCCTCAATTCATTTCACTTGTCTGCATACTTCTATCCAATGATTTTGTGTAATGAGCTATGCAGCTTGTTGTCATAGCTTTCAGATTACTCAAAGTAATCGATGATACATCTTTTGTTTAATTAAATTCCAGATAACTCTATAGGGTTAAGGTCACAGTACTACGGAGGAAGGCGTAAGGCTGTAAAGCCCCTTTGTTCCATTATTCTATCAGTCCAATAAACAGGTTTTTTTAAAATTAGTATTTACTATCTCTAGAAACTCATTTTTTTTGTCATTTGCGGATCATGTTTCATGTTAGACAATGAATAACCTCTGATTTTCGAGATGAAGTGTTAGGGGATTTATTTTCCTGTACGGTATGGCACAATAATGCTTTCAGGTGGAATATTTTATAATAATTTCTCTTCTACCTACTTTTTATAATTTTGACTATTCATTTCATTATGGTAATCTAATGATTTCAATTTTGAATAGTAAATCAATTCTGCTCCGTGAATAAACCCCATGGATCCCCATGCATGTACAACAATTGCTCTTTGACCTGCACTAGTATTAGTCAAAACTCCTGGTACTTTGTCATATTGCCAGCACTTCTTGGCGGTTTAGTGAATATGAACCCAAGTCTCGTCTGCATAAACTACAGGTTTACGTGTGCCTTTTACATTTCCACTAAGAGCGCTTAATAAATCTGCAAGTTTTGCAACAATTTGTGGTTTCTCCATTAGCAGAGATTGTTTGTTTTTGCATTTGTTACATAGAATTCCCATTTTGCCGAGTAGCACCTATCCTCCATACCTCCTTGCTGCTAACTTGTCTTACATGACACCCTGGTCTTCTGCTCTTCCATGTAGCTCTTATGTTCCATAACTCCTTGTTGCTACCTTGTCTTACATGACACCCTGGTCTTCTGCTCTTCCATGTAGCTCTTAAGCTCCATACCTCCTTGTTGCTACCTTGTCTTACATGACACCCTGGTCTTCTGCTCTTCCATGTAGCTCTTAAGCTCCATACCTCCTTGCTGCTAACTTGTCTTACATGACACCCTGGTCTTCTGCTCTTCCATGTAGCTCTTAAGCTCCATACCTCCTTGCTGCTAACTTGTCTTACATGACACCCTGGTCTTCTGCTCTTCCATGTAGCTCTTAAGCTCCATACCTCCTTGTTGCTACCTTGTCTTACATGACACCCTGGTCTTCTGCTCTTCCATGTAGCTCTTAAGCTCCATACCTCCTTGTTGCTACCTTGTCTTACATGACACCCTGGTCTTCTGCTCTTCCATGTAGCTCTTAAGCTCCATACCTCCTTGTTGCTACCTTGTCTTACATGACACCCTGGTCTTCTGCTCTTCCATGTAGCTCTTAAGCTCCATACCTCCTTGCTGCTAACTTGTCTTACATGACACCCTGGTCTTCTGCTCTTCCATGTAGCTCTTAAGCTCCATACCTCCTTGCTGCTAACTTGTCTTACATGACACCCTGGTCTTCTGCTCTTCCATGTAGCTCTTAAGCTCCATACCTCCTTGTTGCTACCTTGTCTTACATGACACCCTGGTCTTCTGCTCTTCCATGTAGCTCTTAAGCTCCATAACTCCTTGTTGCTACCTTGGCTTAAATGACATCCTGGTCTTCTGCTCTTCCATGTAGCTCTTAAGCTCCATACCTCCTTGTTGCTACCTTGGCTTACATGACACCCTGGTCTTCTGCTCTTCCATGTAGCTCTTAAGCTCCATACCTCCTTGTTGCTACCTTGGCTTACATGACACCCTGGTCTTCTGCTCTTCCATGTAGCTCTTAAGCTCCATACCTCCTTGTTGCTACCTTGTCTTACATGACACCCTGGTCTTCTGCTCTTCCATGTAGCTCTTAAGCTCCATAACTCCTTGTTGCTACCTTGGCTTAAATGACATCCTGGTCTTCTGCTCTTCCATGTAGCTCTTATGTTCCATACCTCCTTGTTGCTACCTTGGCTTACATGACTCCCTGGTCTTCTGCTCTTCCATGTAGCTCTTATGTTCCATAACTCCTTGTTGCTACCTTGTCTTACATGACACCCTGGTCTTCTGCTCTTCCATGTAGCTCTTAACCTCCATAACTCCTTGTTGCTACCTTGGCTTAAATGACATCCTGGTCTTCTGCTCTTCCATGTAGCTCTTAACCTCCATAACTCCTTGTTGCTACCTTGGCTTACATGACTCCCTGGTCTTCTGCTCTTCCATGTAGCTCTTATGCTCCATACCTCCTTGTTGCTACCTTGTCTTACATGACACCCTGGTCTTCTGCTCTTCCATGTAGCTCTTAAGCTCCATAACTCCTTGTTGCTACCTTGGCTTAAATGACATCCTGGTCTTCTGCTCTTCCATGTAGCTCTTATGTTCCATACCTCCTTGTTGCTACCTTGGCTTACATGACTCCCTGGTCTTCTGCTCTTCCATGTAGCTCTTATGTTCCATAACTCCTTGTTGCTACCTTGTCTTACATGACACCCTGGTCTTCTGCTCTTCCATGTAGCTCTTATGTTCCATACCTCCTTGTTGCTACCTTGGCTTAAATGACATCCTGGTCTTCTGCTCTGTCAGATAGCTGTTAACCTCTGTACCTCCTTGTTACTTAATTAGTCCCTTTCTTTCCCCCTCTTCCTTTATTACAGTTTTTAAATTTCTGGCATAATTTTTTTTTTTTACTTTCTGCAATTCTTTTACCTTCTTTTCCTCCCTCCCCGTTAACATTTTTATAGCTAAATTTTCACTATCTCTACCTCACTTTTTGTCATTTGCGGATCATGTTTTTTTGTGTTAGCCAATGAATGATCTGTGCTTTTCGACATGAAGTGTTATTCCTTTACGGTATGGCACAATAATGCTTTTGGGTGGAATATATTATATTGATTTCTCTTCTACAAATTTTTTGCAATTTGGTTGTTCATTGCATCATGGTAATTTCTTGATTTGGATTTTGAATCGGAAATCAATTTGGCGCCGTCAATAAATCCAATGGATCTCCCTGCACGTACAACAATTGCTCTTTGACCAGCACTAGTATTAGTCAAAACACCTGGTACTTCCTAATATTGCCAGCACTTCTTGACGGTTTAGTGAGTATGAACCCAAGTCTCGTCTGTATAAATTACTGGTTTACGTGTAACTTTTACATTTTCACAAATAGCCCTTAAGTAATCTGCAAGTTTTGCAACAATTTGTGGTTTCTGCATTAGCACATATCGTTTGTTTTTGCATTTCTTAAACTGAAATCCCAATTCTCTTAATATTTTTCTAAATGTTGAAGCAAAAAGTTTTATAGGTGACACAAAATTCCACCTTGTGGACGCCAATTTGATGCAAATAATTTAATGGCGTGCAAGTAAGTCGGCGAGCAATGAGGTTTCTCTCAGGATATGCGTGGGTGTGTGTGAGAAGAAGATTTTAATAACACTAGAATGCCCGTCTCCAAATTATTTATTCACTGCTTCTCCTTTTAAAACATCGAAATGAAAGTTGCCGACCAAGGGTTACCAATCTCTGTTTAGAGTTACTGACTGCAGAATGTTTATTACTCGATAAATTTATTCGTTCCTCATATATATACGAGGGCTATCCAGAAAGTAGATTACGTTTTCGTCTGTTTGCGCTAGGGGCGGGGCTAGCGCGGCCATCTTGGGGTCAGAGCGTTGCGCAGCTCAGTCGGCATCTAGCCGTGCTAGTGAGAGGTTCGTGCTGTGCTCCGTTCAGATACTGTGACGGTTTGAAATGTCTGCGTTAATTGAAAATCCCGCGAGCTGCGAGGAGCGTGCAGTAATAAGGTTTCTGACTGCAAAAAACTGTAAACCGATAGAAATCTATCGGCAGCTTTGTGAAGTGTATGGGGACAACATTATCACTGAAGGTGGAGTGTGTCAGTGGGTCATCAGATTTAAAAATGGCCGAACCAATGTTCACGACGAAGATCGAAGTGGGAGACCCAGCATAGTGACTGCCGAACTTGTCGAAAAAGTCGATGCTAAAGTCCGTGAAAATCGAAGGTTCACAATAACGGAACTTTCTTTGAGTTTTCCACAAATTTCGCGAAGTTTGTTGCACGAAATCATCAGCGAAAAGCTTGGTTACCACAAGTTTTGTGCAAGATGGATTCCAAAAATCTTGACAGAGGACCACAAAAATCAGCGAATGGCTGCAGCGTTGAACTTTTTGGACGTTTACCATAAGGATGGTGACTCTTTACTCGATCGCATCGTTACTGGTGACGAAACATGGGTGAAACACGTGAACTGTGAAACGAAATTGCAATCAATGCAGTGGGGGCGCACAAGTTCTCCCCAAAAACCCAAGAAATGCATGCAAACAATGTCGGCAAGGAAGATGATGACGACTGTTTTTTGGGAC
The DNA here is from genome assembly GCA_030765055.1 of Mantis religiosa. Lineage (NCBI taxonomy): Eukaryota > Metazoa > Arthropoda > Insecta > Mantodea > Mantidae > Mantis > Mantis religiosa. Next base: position 4,203,642 of record JAUKNK010000062.1, read on the forward strand.
AGAAAAGGTGTGATTTTGGTGGACTTCCTGGAAAGAGGCACTACAATAAACTCTCAAAGGTATTGCCAAACTCTCCAAAAACTCAGAAGAGCCATTCAAAACAAGCGCAGAGGAATGTTGAGCTCAAAGATCTTGTTGATTCACGACAACGCCCGGCCCCACACGGCAAATGTCACTCGTGAAGTTCTTGAATCTTTTAAGTGGGAGTTGTTTCCTCATCCGCCGTACAGTCCCGACCTGGCACCGAGCGACTTCCACCTATTCCCAGCAATGAAGAAGTGGCTGGCTATGCAGCGTTTTGATGACGACGCACAGCTGCAAGAAGAGGTAACGAAGTGGTTGAAGGCGCAGGCGGCCGAATGTTTCGACGAAGGAATTTCCAAGCTCGTACATCGCTACGATAAATGCCTTAATTTGAATGGTGACTATGTCGAAAAGTAGTATTTGAGTGTGGCTTTCATCTGTATATAATAAAATTTGTTTCCTGTACTTTGTTTACTTTTTATTCCAAAACGTAATCTACTTTCTGGATAGCCCTCGTATATACGAACCGATAAATATCAAGCAAAACCAGAGAACTGCCTTAATCACCTCACGCCTAAGACCCTTCGACTGACCACAGCTGCGCGTGTGTGTATATGTAACTTTCACTCTCAGGAAACTCATTTTCAACCAAAATCCCTTTGTGGCTGTTTTGTCGCCATTGTAAATGGTCCAAAGAATTTCCTATTCATATAAGTCAAGTGAGTCCCTTTAGAAACTGCTAAGAACACGGCTTCTTACATTGCTTTTGTTATAAAAACTTTCCCCACAACTGCTGGCCTTGCCCTTGTCGTAACAAAGAACCAACATTCCTTTGACATCCATCATGATTCTTTACTTCTGGCAAACCTTAATTTCGGTATCAATGTTTCTTTGCCACCCTGAAAGTTTAATTTTTTTAGCTAAGTTCAGGAGTTTTCTCAAAGTAGGAATTTCATTTTTCTATTCAAAGTAGTCCAAAAATTTTCTACGTACAACGCACTTATCCTACTCATAAAGAGATATGATTGTGCGTGATGTTCGATTTTTCCTTGAAGTAATAACCTTAACCCCAGTCGCTGAAGCATTTTCGAAATCCTTTATTATGTTCATGATGGTTCTCCTATACTTTCCCACCATTTTTGCTGCCCTAAGTGTTGCTTTTTCAAGGGTTACGAGTAACTTTTTCTGCTGTTTTTCTTGTCTACAGAACTGTATAACCTGATATATGATATGTTTTCATTAAAATGGAATACTTTTCTTGTTGTTTTTAACCTTATAGGTGTCTCCATGATTAAACCCTTTACCAGCACAAGCCACTTTTATTACGAGCACTGCAACTCACTAAACTGCACAGAAGCAGGTTCGAGGAAGCACCGTGTTGAACTGCACTACATTTGCACGTCACACTGGAAGCGTTTCGGTATTGCTGATGCTTGCGTTATCGGCACTGTACCTGCAGTACTCCGCCCATTTGTGACGTAACTGTTTAGTAACGCTTCTCGCCGAGTGCTTTCATATTGTAGCCGACTATTCTTTGTTTCACATAAGCTTGCCCAGTATCTCTTAACGACCACGCGACCTAATCACCTCTCATTGGCTGCTGTTGTGGTGCAGACTGTTGTGCGGTAAAAATTAGTTCGTTATTTAACATGGTGATATATCTTTATATGTTGGAACAGAATTGTCAAATTTATATTTTCGTGACTGAATTAAATATATTACCCAACAGAGTTGATTTATCTGAAATGCATGTTAATTCTTAAACGAAGTAAAGAGGAGGTTCCTTTGCTCTCAAGCACATGGCACGATAGCACGTGATTTAGCGGTAGTGTTGACATATTTGTTTATATGACTTTTATCACTGACCTTGTTTTGAACTGGATTAGTCATATATCACCATTTGAAGGTATGTTGTGCCGAGTGCGAGAGCTAAATTATTTTATTGATCCTTTATTGCGCGTGTACTTACTATATGTATAATGGCGGAGTCTACCGCCAGTTTTTCGCTGAAGCATCGCAAGGGAAAACCTTTACAAAGCGGCGTAAAAAGAATTGCGGTGGATGTGTTTAATGCACTCACAGAGAAGAATCCGTCTTTGTTAGTGAGAGAAGTCGAACAGCTGTGCTCTGAACTTACAGGTGTGAGTGTTAGATGCGCAGGAACATCGCGACATGAAATTGAGACAACAGGAAGACTTACCACTCCAGGGGCGATATTGCTGTGTGGTGAAGACCTTATTTAAGGACAATCAGACTGTACCGAGATACAAATCGCAAAATATACTACCTTGACGAGACTTGGGTGAATGAAGGACACACGACAAGTATGGCGTGACACGACTTTTAAGACTGAAAGACAAGCATTTTTGCAAGGTATGCGTGCTGGTTTTAAAAATAGCAGTGGAAAGGGCCGAAGGCGTTTCATTATAAACTTGTTCCAGTTTCACTGCTCATTCATTCAGTTTCAACTTGCTCAGTTTCATTATAAACTTCATTATTTTTGCATGCCTTCATATTCTTATTTGTATGATTTATCTATCTTCCTGGCAATTATTATGACGTTTACTGCAGGTTTAAATGTGACGGGGATCACCGCCTATGACATGGCGCGAAAGCATTAGCCAATTAGGATGAGGGGGAGGTAGTTGCACGCGGAGTGATACATGTCAGCGGGGCAAGGTTATATGAAATAGAGATTAGTAACCTGTTTATTATCTTTGCTTTCTTATAAAATAATTGTTACGCAGTGATAAATATTTACCTTATGTTGCGAAACACATTGAAATACTTTCTGACCCTTTTCTTAAAAATAAACTTCGCAATCTATGTAAAACGTGCATTGAAATTCTTAACAATGTACATTGTTAAATTATGACGTAGTCCTAATTAGGATTCCTACGGAGGAGATTTGGCACCGATACCTCTGGTTTGTTGTACCTAAGTCCCCAGAAGGAAGAATGAGGCACAAGGAGACAGAAATCCTTCCAGTCACTCCTTACCTTATGTTTAGGTCAACGGGTCTGGAAATCAGAGACACCAGTGATTTTTTATACTGTTAAGGGTATGTATGACTGAAATTTCATGAAAATCGTGAAAATAACGACTTTTTTTATTTTAATTCTATAAAATAATTTAGACATTCCCGAATGTGAAAAATGCATAATTTGCCTCCGGACGCCATTTTTAAATGCTTATTTAAATGTCGGTGGCCTTTAAACTCTGTCAGAGTCACGCTCTCTTTTGCCTACATCCACATTCTTTGTCTGTTTTCCGTTCTTAAATTTTCAATTCAAGAAAAGAGAAATAAGGCTTTCAGACAAAATAGTTCCTAAAATGTTGCCAATATATCAGAGGCTGGCTTCTACATCATTACTAGAGAGGTGCAAAACAGGAAAAACACAGAATGCCAATGAATCTTTGCATCATGTCATATGGAATAAGTGCCCAAAGGAAGTTTTCATATCAAAACAAAAATTGGATCTTGCTGTTATTAAAAGCATCAGTGAGTTTAACATGGGTAGTCTTAAGTCATTGGAGCTGCAGCAAAATATCAGAGGTGAAAGTGTAGTAGACTCAGCAAGGAAAACTTCAGTGCAGCGAGATCAGACTCGTATCCTGCAAAGCAAGAAGCGAAGTTGTGCTGAAGAAAAGCAACATCTAAGGAAGAAAAAGGTGGAAAAAGCAGCAACAGAGGAGAGGAAAAAGAAATCTGAGGGTCCAACCTATCAGCCTGGTGGATTTTAATGTGAGTTATGCAATCAAATCTTTAATCGCTGTTTTCCCAATGTTCATATTTTCAGCATTTTTCTTCCTGTAAAATGCTCCTTGCGATGCAGTTTTTGTACTACATTCATGAAATTTCCTACACAGGTTCAGAATATCATAAGAAATGGAAATTGCCCTAGGTTTTATTGTGAAATGTATACAAGCATATATTTTTAATTTTCAAACACAAAACTTACAGCTTTTTAGACAAAAAAAGAATATTTGTAAATTAAAAAATTTTTGTGACCTAAACTAAAGGAGACACAGAAAAACCCAGAGCAATTTTAAAAAGTACGTGTATTATGAACATAGGGTTAAAATATTAGACCAAAATTCAAAATATTTTGTCGCAAGGGACCTTTTCAGTGACGTAACAAAAAACATACAAAATTTATCATAATTTCTAAACTGCTGGAGCAAAATGGTTTAAATTTAGGTTGTAACATGTTTACAATATACTACACCTATGGTGTAAATTTGAAAAAGCTAGCATTATTAGTTCAGAATTTGAAAATTTCAGTCATACATACCCTTAAAGAAATAAAAAAGAGATGTATGGAGAGCAGAACAAGCACTTAAGCAAACATAGAAGAGCAAAAACTGCCCTCCTCTTCAATTTACCTCTGTAGTCCTCCTTCTACTGCTTTGCATACGTCGTTCGAATTTTTGCTCTACAACAATTTGACGTAACTTAGTAAAATGTACTTAGGAACTTACCATTTAGGTCCATTGTCACTATGTGCCTAACAGTGCGTTTCTGGGAGACGGGTAGTGAGTCACGAGCAGCAAAGGGCAAGATCCCTGCATCTTTATAGGTTGATACAGTCTGGAAAGGAAATAAAGAAAATCATCATTTTTATCTGCCATGGATTGTCAACAATTGCAAACCTGAAACAACAAGCTGATTTGTCTGGTGAAATCAAAATGCATTTTAAAATGCGCAGAAACCAAACAATACTTATTACCTTTTCATAACGTACGAAGGCTGTTCAATAAAGAATGATTATAATTTTTACGGTCATGATTTCTCGCACTTAAATTCAATCTTATTATATTCTGTTATCTTAATGTGAAACAAACACGCCGTAGTAGTTTCATTGGTACTCCTGGTTCCCGTCTGTGAGAACCAGGCAAGTTCACACATGTTCAGTATCGCCTACCGCTGCAATGGAGATAACACGCGAGGAACAATATAGAGCTTTGATATTCTGCTTTCGTCTCAACAAATCTTCAATTGAGGCATATACAATGTTACAGGTCTATAGAGAGTCTTTTCTTCCCTACAGCACAGCTCGAAGGTGGTTTGAAATGTTTAAAGAGGGTAGAGAATCAATTTCAAAGGAAGGTGGAGCCGGTGTTCCAGTTACTGCTCTTACGGAAGAAAACAAAACACTGCTGCTGCCATTGTGAGAGAGGATCGACGAAATACCTCAAGATCACTTTCTGAAATACTGAACATTTCATTGGCTGCCACCCACACGTTGGTGACAGAAACATTACACATGAGACGTGTTAGTGCGCGATGTGTTCCAAGACTGCTGATTCCCGAACAAAAGGACATTCGCATGCAGTTAAAGTCGATGTTAGAGGAAGATCCGGTGCTTCTTTCAAACGTAATCACTGCTAATGAAACTTGGCTACATCATTTTGATCCTGAGAGCAAACAGCAAAGCTCAGTGTGGGAATCTCCTTCATCACCAACCCTCCAAAAAGCAAAAGTGGTTGTTTCTTCTGGGAAAGTTATGGTCATCTCGTTCTGTGATATTTATGGAATGGTTTATCAGCATGTTTTACCTGCACACACCAGTAACTGGACAATACTACAGGGATGTCCTGAAAACATTGCAAGTCTATATCAGGCGCAAAAGACCACATTTCCGTTAAGCAGGCTGGATGCTGCACCACGATAATGCGTGGCGGCATATTGCCAATATTGTTGCTGAATATCTTGCAAAAATCAACGTGAAGTACAACCCTCACCCTCCCTATAGTCCGGATTTAGCCCCATGTGAGTTTTTTCTATTCCCTAACTTGAAGAAACGCCTTCGTGGGAGACATTATTCATCATCAGAAGCAGTGGTGAAGGCTGCGCAGACGATTTTGAAGCATCTCTCAAAAATGGTTTCCAGCATGTCTTTGAAGACCGGCAGAAACGCTGGGACAAGTGTATCGCATTCAGGGTAGACTATTTTGAGGGGGACCATCAAAATTATGAGGATGAGTAAACGTACGTTGTCAAAATAAGTTGTGATCATTCTTTATTGAACAGCCCTCGTGGAGAAGGTATGATCTGTCCGAAAATTCCAGATCCGAACTTAATGAAAATATATTTTTGAGGTCCTTTGACTCATAAGACGCATTTGTAGAAAAAGGTTCATGCATATATATGTAGGTGGCTGTGTCCTTAAATATTATAACTTAAAAATAAGTTGAAGCAAACCTTCTCCCACAATCTGCCCTTTATATGGAATAGTTTTCGAAAATATTAACCTTCCTAAAAATTATTATTGATTTTAATTGAGCTATCACGTTTTATGTATATTTTAAATAGATATCTATTGTTTATAGATATATATTTTTCTTATTTTTCTTATTTAACCGATTTTCATTATTTCCGTTTATATTCTTATTTGTTTTCCTAGTTTCACAAATATTTACTATACACATAAACACAAATACCCAAGGCGCGACTCAAACCCACGACCCTGTACACGGCGGAACACTAGAGACATACGCTTTAGCAACTATGGCTACGAGGGCCGGCCATGTTTTAAAAACATTTCCTCATCATTGTGGGTGACTTGTATAACTGATAAACTGTAAGATATAGACCAGAACTTGCTACAAAGAAAATGTTAGGTTTAGTTAAATGCAATTTATGTCCAAAACAATTTTGTTTTTGGACGCATTTCGGGGCTTTTATTGTTACTTGTCTGAACTTTGAAGTGATCATACACTTCTCAAGTAAGAAGTACTTATTCTTTATTTATATTTTGACTATATAACGTAAGCCATGGCGTAATAGCCCAAAGTGGGTCTCAACCTGCCGACCCGCCAGCCGGCCTCACGCCCACATATGCAAGGCAGAGGCTGACGATCATCCAACCAGTACGGGGAGGAGATGTGGTCAGATTCACGGCACCCCTACCTACCGTAGCTGCTCAATTTCACCAGCGGGCACCGGTCATATACACGGAAATTAAAATCATCAACCCCCTGGGGTGAAAGCGATCCACCCCACATTACCAACAGAGAACCAAATCACAGGCTTCAGCTCACTACACCAGGGCACCGGACCTGGCTATGTAAACAGAACAGAACTTCAAAGATATAACCTAACGACCAGCTGTTTAAAACATTTGACTATCACTTAAAGCCTACTGTATTCCCTTGTAACTACAATAAGATAATGTTTATCTTGAAGTAGATAGAGCAATAAGTGTTTGTACAAGAGTAGAGAAAGTCATGTATACATCATATAACGACCAGCTGTTTAAAACATTTGACTATCACTTAAAGCCTACTGTATATCCTTGTAACTACAATAAGATAATGTTTATCTTGAAGTAGATAGAGCAATAAGTGTTTGTACAAGAGTAGAGAAAGTCATGTATACATCACATAACGACCAGCTGTTTAAAACATTTGACTATCACTTAAAGTCTACTGTATTCCCTTGTAACTACAATAAGATAATGTTTATCTTGAAGTAGATAGAGCAATAAGTGTTTGTACAAGAGTAGAGAAAGTCATGTATACATCATATAACGACCAGCTGTTTAAAACATTTGACTATCACTTAAAGCCTACTGTATATCCTTGTAACTACAATAAGATAATGTTTATCTTGAAGTAGATAGAGCAATAAGTGTTTGTACAAGAGTAGAGAAAGTCATGTATACATCATATAACGACCAGCTGTTTAAAACATTTGACTATCACTTAAAGCCTACTGTATTCCCTTGTAACTACAATAAGATAATGTTTATCTTGAAGTAGATAGAGCAATAAGTGTTTGTACAAGAGTAGAGAAAGTCATGTATACATCACATAACGACCAGCTGTTTAAAACATTTGACTATCACTTAAAGTCTACTGTATTCCCTTGTAACTGCAATAAGATAATGTTTATCTTGAAGTAGATAGAGCAATAAGCAACAAGATAGAGCAACAAGAGTAGAGAAAGTCATGTATACATCACATAACGACCAGCTGTTTAAAACATTTTACTGTCACTTAAAGTCTACTGTATTCCCTTGTAACTGCAATAAGATAATGTTTATCTTGAAGTAGATAGAGCAATAAGTGTTTGTACAAGAGTAGAGAAAGTCATGTATACTCAGATAACGATCAGCTGTCCAAAACATTTGACTATCACTTAAAGTCTACTGTATTCTCTTGTAACTACAATAAGATAATGTTTATATTGGAGTAGATAGAGCAATAAGTGTTTGTACAAGAGTAGAGAAAGTCATGTATACTCAGATAACGATCAGCTGTCTAAAACATTTGACTATCACTTAAAGTCTACTGTATTCTCTTGTAACTACAATAAGATAATGTTTATCTTGAAGTAGATAGAGCAATAAGTGTTTGTACAAGAGTAGAGAAAGTCATGTATACTCAGATAACGATCAGCTGTCCAAAACATTTGACTATCACTTAAAGTCTACTGTATTCTCTTGTAACTACAATAAGATAATGTTTATATTGGAGTAGATGGAGCAATAAGTGTTTGTACAAGAGTAGAGAAAGTCATGTATACTCAAATAACGATCAGCTGTCTAAAACATTTGACTATCACTTAAAGTCTACTGTATTCTCTTGTAACTACAATAAGGTAATGTTTATATTGGAGTAGATAGAGCAATAAGTGTTTGTACAAGAGTAGAGAAAGTCATGTGTACATCACATAACGACCAGATGTTTAAAACATTTGACTATCACTTAAAGTCTACTGTATTCGCTTGTAACTACAATAAGATAATGTTTATATTGGAGTAGATAGAGCAATAAGTGTTTGTACAAGAGTAGAGAAAGTCATGTGTACATCACATAACGATCAGCTGTCTAAAACATTTGACTATCACTTAAAGTCTACTGTATTCTCTTGTAACTACAATAAGATAATGTTTATATTGGAGTAGATAGAGCAATAAGTGTTTGTACAAGAGTAGAGAAAGTCATGTGTACATCACATAACGACCAGATGTTTAAAACATTTGACTATCACTTAAAGTCTACTGTATTCCCTTGTAAATACAATAAGATAATGTTTATCTGGAAGTAGATAGAGCAATAATTGTTTGTACAAGAGTAGAGAAAGTCATGTATACATCACATAACGACCAGCTGTTTAAAACATTTGACTATCACTTAAAGTCTACTGTATTCCCTTGTAACTAGAATAAGATACTGTTTATCTTGAAGTAGATAGAGCAATAAGTGTTTGTACAAGAGTAGAGAATGTTATGATAAAGATCTGTGGTGTCTATGGAGATTGGTCAACGGTACTTATTCATTTTTCAGATCGCACATGTTACTATGAGCTGGTGTTCTGGAATCGTAGGATGGACGGTGTCCCTTCTCAACTCTACTTGAGTGAGGTAAGCAATCACGCGATCTTAATTCATTTCTTGTATTATCTAATAGGTCAGTAAGCGAGGTGACGTGTATGACTCCTTCTGGAAGTGTGCCGATTCGATTCTAGCACACTTGGGTATTTCATGGCTTACCTTTTTTTACGGGGTACTTGGGATTTCCGTTCCGTCACTTCCCGTATCATCCTTCAAGCTCGTGTGGTATGGACAGATGTCGCAGGTGCTTGCGCAGTATGTATGCTATTATGTACCTGCTATGTGGGGACGATAATTGAAGACGCCGAACCTGAATGTTGGTAGATGGATACCAGCAGTTGTCCGTCTTTGTGACCTTCTGGCCTCTTGTGTTCCGTCACTTCATCCCTTCATCTGTGTGAGGTGTCCCCCAGAGTTGTCTACACTTCATTTCTGCTTACTAGCACTTAGCGAGTGTGGTGTTTCGCACTTAGGACGCATTAGTCTAATTAATGTGACAGGATTCTGCTTACCACTTGATAAACAAGCAGAGAAAGTGAGTTGGTGTCATGTTCTCTCTTTGTCAAGAGATTTATGGCACAACAGTTTTAATCACACACATTATAGATATTATTCCTAACTCTCACGGCTCCCACACAAACAGTATACAGGGCGTTTCAAAACGATACCGAACGAATATATAGAAGTGGTTGCTGCGGTTTTATGTAAAATATATTGTTATGTATCAGGATTGTAAGGGGGGTAAAAGACTTACAAACCTAATCTGCAACTGGGGGTGTAGCTACTGAAAGGGTAGAGCGAAAGAAACATCTAAATCAAACTGAACTGAATAACTATATTTCAAAGATGCCTAGTACTTCTACAGGGCACTCCCTGGATCTGGACGAGATCAGGGGCGCTTTGGTAACATTTAAATATATAATAACATAATGCAATTTGACCTTTAGCGATGTGTTGTTTGTATGGCTTGAACCTTGTGACTGTCAAAAGGTGTACGATCTGGTACGCCCTGCTGGCGATCTACTCGCGGTAGCACTTTGAAATAAACTCTTGTTGATTCTTACAGAGACCATCAGCAAGTCTCCTCTCAAATCTCTGTGAAGTCTCTCACCCGGGGGCTAACTTAACCAAGCTTAAATAGAAGTCCTACCAAAAGGTCAACTCAGCGATTCCCACGCTAACTGTTAATTTGCACCATATTGTGCAATCATTGTTTACAGCATTGAGAACATGTTTAAACCTGCTACTGACCAATAAGCATTATTTCCCTTGATCAGCAGGATGTGTGATTCATTTTTTAAAACATATAGAACAAGTTCAGACCTATTACAAGCCACCTGTGAATTATTTCCCTAAGCCAGCAGGATGTATGATTCAACAGTCCAAAGTACATGTTTTGCCAGTCAGCAGAATTTACGCTTAATCATATAGATTATACATAAAGCTGTGCCCAGACTCAAGGCATCGAAAATGAATGTTACAAAATAATGATTACAGAAATTTCCAAATATTGCTCAGCCTATACACGCAACAATATAGATAGCTTTTACCGTCAATAGAGCCGCATAAAAATGCTCCAGAATGAGTGTGGATTAGGCAGTGACAGGAACAACGACGCGTTGCAGTAAACGAAGTCTGGGCTGGCAGAGCATTGTTTTGACCATAGAGCCAATTTTCGGGAGACGACCATCTTGGCAAAATTCAACAGTTACTGGGAGCGGAGAATTAAGGAGACTCTGGCGATTTCCTTTGAAAGGAGCACGCTTAGTTATAATGCTGGATTTCAGTTCAGCTGCTCTTGGAAACCGGCCTTAAAATGGAAATCCGTCAAATTAAGAAGAAAAGATCAATACAGCTTGATACTCAACTTAAGTAGTCATGTTTCTTTGACGCAATTTTCTATACTCACGCCATCTCCTGACCTGGCATTTAATTTACTGAAAACAGTCTTTTGTTCAGTAGTGCGAATTTTGATAGTGTTTTTTCTTTGTTTATAGTTGTATTATATCAAGTGTTTCATTTGTGGTTATACCATTTTATAAATATTGTCACGCGAGCATCGGAACACCCTATAGAGTGGGCGACAGGAGACGGGTCGGCGTTCGCCCCGCCCCCTCGTTTGTCTTATAGCGTTAAGAAGGGATGGTTAGGAGAGGGATGTCGGGCCCCTGAGCCGTCTCTTTACCCTTTTCCTAGGTTCTGGAAACTCGGGACATTCAATCTAATCGAGAACCTTCTAGATCGGCAAGCGGACCCTATATAAGCAACACGTCGTGCAAGGGGCAGTGAGTCAGTCAGTTCTTGGTGTAAGGATGCAGTGCTAGTGTACGACGAGAAGACTGTGTGAGAGCATCGGAAGATTGTACGTAATTACGAGTGCAAGTGAAATTGTAACGGACGAACTGGTGAATCGTAATTGTGTGCATTACGTAATTCTGTGTAATTGGCAAGAGTTTAACTGTAAGTCGGTGGAAATAAAGAACATTTTTTGAGTGGTGAAATTGGACTTTTCATTTCACGAACCCACAAAGTCACAATATTCTGATGATGGGAGAGATGCACACTCCCGAAACGTTGATATCTAATCATCTTTTCACCTGGCTGGCTGCCCGAGAAGAAAGCGAACGTATTCGTCGTCTGGAAAGCTTCAGGTCTTATTTTAGCATGAAAAAAACCCTATGTAAACAACATTAATAGGATCAATCGACAAAGATTTGCTAAGGAGCATCTCAGCAAAGATATGAACTCGCGGAAAACATTAATTTTCTGCGACCAGTCAAAATTCAACATTTCGGGCTCAGATGGGCGAATTATAGTTTGGAGATAGCCCAATAAAACATTTGAAGAAAGAAATAGACAGGCGACAATGTGCTATGGTTTGGCGCTGTATGTCAGCTGAAAGAGTAGGTGAGGTTGATTTTATAGATGGACATATGAATCACCGCCAGTACCTGGGTCCTTCAATAAATAAGCGAACTAATTTAATTGTATTTAAATAAACCGCCGTGGAGCACCATGGCTGTTAGTGGTGGAAAGGTGAATCCTTCCTCTAGCAGTGCTGTGAGTGCCAGTCATACAGAGTCAATCAGTTGGGAGTTAGAGCCCGATACGTGACGTCGTGTTTACTGTACCCACCATGGAACTGAAATTGCAGCAACGTGTATCAATAAAGTTTTGTGTTCTGTTAGACAAAACTGCTACAGAAACATTTGAAATGGTGCAGCAAGCATACAAGGACCAAGCTTTAGACAAAACACAAGTCTTTGAGTGGTATAAACGTTTTAAATGGGCTCATGAAGTCCTTCAAGATTCTCCGCGCCCTGGAAGACCCGGAACAGCAAAAACGGAAGTCAACATTAACACAATTGTGTGAGAAGACCGTCGCATAACAATTTCGAAAGTTGCAGACATAATGCATTTGTCTGTTGGAACTGTAGACGACATAATCTTGGCTATCGAAAAGTTGTAGCGAAATGGCTACCGCATGTGCTGAAGGCTCACCGCGTCATGACGTGTCAAGAATGGCTCGGAAGGTTACGACGGGAGCCAGACTGTCTGAATAGGGTCATCACTTGTGACGAGAGTTGGTTCCACCATTACGACCCGTTAACAAAACAGGAGAGTTCGCAGTGGAAACAATCATCGACCCCTAGACCTAAGAAAGCAAAAGTTCAGAAAAGTGCAGGAAAGGTCATGCCTCTCGTATTCTTTGACAAAAAGAGCATTCTGTATGATCATGTTGTAACTAATCAACGCACAGTAACTGCTGCTTACTATTGTGACGTACTGAAGGGGATACTGAAGAAACAAATCGCCGGAAAGTGACCAGATCTCGCAAGGAGAGGATAGATCTTGTATCAGGATAATGCCCTGCTCATCGAGCTCGTGTAACTCAAGATGTCATCGCAGAAATGGACATTGAGATCATGCCTCATCAACCTTATTCTCCGGATCTCTCACCATGCTATCTTCACCTCTTCCCTAAAGTGAAACAGTAGCTTCGTGGTCACCATTTTCTAAGTGATAAGGAGTTGAACAATATTGTCATTTGTATCCTGAACAGACTGTCCAAAAATGGGTTTAGTGAGTGTTTCGAACAATTGGTAAATCGTTGGAATAATTGTATTTCGTCAGAGAGAGAATACTTCGAAAGTGTGTAGGTAAATGTTAACGAAATAAAGACATTATGTGTTATTTAAAAATTAGTTCGGTTATTTATTGAGGGACTCTTGTGTCTTCAGATTTTAGAAGATAACCCGAAGAAATGTGCAGAAAATATGGGAATAGGAGACAGTTTTAAATTTTATCAGGACAATGAGCCAAAAGAATTGTTCCATAATGTAGGCAATGGTTGTTGTACAACTGATATGAAGTTGTGAATCCTCCTCCATAGAGTCCCGACATCAATCCGATTGAGATATATGGGATACGAGAAAAGAACGTACCAAAACTTCCCATAAATTCTAAGACTGATGGAGGAGACGTGTTGTATCCCAGGGTGGGACCACAACGTGGCCGAGCGGAAGCCGAAGGTAAATTGGGAGGGGCGTTGAGCCTTTGGTAACAAAACCAACAGCAGTCAGGTGAAAATGATGGTTTATTGTGGAGCTTTTAGTGAAATGGTACATTAAGCAGGATGAACACTTAGCTCCAGTCAGTCTACTAGTTGCTGAAGAAGATATTTACGTGTGGACGGGTGTTACAGCGACGTGCGGTAAGACCGTACGGTCATACCTGCGTTGACAACTGTCGATGGACTGCCGTGCACTACGGCATACTGTTTCCAGAAGAACTTTCTCCTAGGTTCCCAACATCGGGGTTCATATCTGCTGATCGAAAGATCGCGAACAATGTCTACGTGACTTTTCAAAATTATTTACTTTCTTAAAGTCCACCAAACTGGAGTTTGTACTTCCTTGTAAACGGGTCACATGTTCGCCCGTATACTCATAGCTTGTTTGCTGGTCCACACAGTAATCATTTGTTTGTTTTATAAACATCCTTTCTGTTCCCTAATTTTACAAATACCACAAATACCGTTTGAAATACAATGTTTTTCTTACAACTCTTATTTCACTTATTTCATGATTAATAATAGTAACATATTTTATGTTAAATAAACTATCAATACATAATACATTTCACATATACAACAGGCGACTTCAAGAGGAATGGAACAAATTTCCCCGTTCTACCCCTAGCAAATTGGCGGAGAGCACACCGAGAGGGCTGGCTGAAGTGCTTCTGAGGAACGGAAGAATATTTCTACATGACCTCCATTCTTTCTATTTGTTTTATACTTATACTTTTTGTCCAAATAATGTTGACTACGAAATTTTGTATTACTATAATTACATTCATAATTTTTATATTCTGTGCTTAATGAACTAAAATGTAACTTTATTTTTGTTACCTGTATGTGTAACTGTACAATCTGGGGTGAGCGAAATGGAATAAAATAGGTTACTGTTAAATATATAAAAGCTATACCTTTTCCATAAATTCTGACAGTCACTATATATAATTACAGCAGCTGCACTTCGAGCTGAAGAAGCTGGAGATGGGAAAGCGTTACTACGTGGCAGTAAGGGCCACAGCTCGTGACCATATCCGAGAAAGTTCCAAGAAGGAGCTGGACCTAACAATCCCTCCGTGTTTGGATATGATGGATGACCCTGCAGATTGCCGTAAGTATACAGCCCGTGTTTTTTATATAATTTTTTTATTGATCGATCAGCAGTACTATTCTTTACAGATCAGAGTGAAAAGAAGGTAACAAGAATAAATTAAAGAACAATAATACTCTGTGGTAGGCTAACGGGCCGCCCCCTAACTACAGTTAGACCTCCAATAATACTCTCTGAGGAATTAAGTCAATATTGAAGATGTAAGACACACAGGAATCAGATGTATCACTCAGAAGCAGGTCCTGTGGTAGTCTCCTCTTTTAAGCGTGAGGATTGACGCGTGCGGACGCCGATGTTATAATGCAAAGATCCTGGAACTTCTTGCAGCGTGGAAAAGAAACGACGGGCGATCCTGCGAATGTAGTCGTGAAGAGGTAAGAGTCCTAGTTCGTGATGGAGCTGCTGATTACGGAGCGTTGGTAGCGATGTGCATGAAGCGATTCCGTATGACCTGAAGACGACGCAGATGACGTGTGTGTGCGGCCCCCCACACACTTGGCAGGCATAACCTGTGTTTGTACATCCTTGTTTGGCATCTTTGATGTAAGGTAACAGTCACTGTCTAGAACAAAAGTAGAAACTCCATTCAGTTCTGCTTAATTATTTAATTTTAGCCCGCCTCGCTAGCGTAGATGGTAGCATGTCTGCCTCACCTTCAAGAGGTTCCGAGTTCGAATCTCGGTTAGGGTGAGTTACTTTGATAAGGTTTTTCCACGGTTTTCCCTTATCCTGATAGACGAATGTCGGGTAACTCTAAGCTCCATGGACCCCAGACTCATATGAGCATCATTTCACCCATTTCATTCACCGTCCGATATGACAACGTCGGAGGAAGTAAATTACAAAAAAAAAAAAAAAAAAAAAAAAAAAAAGAATTAATTAACGTGTAGACAAACTTGTGAGATCATCCAGTATCTCTCAGTGACTACCGTAGTACCAGGCGTATTCGTAAAATAAGGTCTCCAATGTTATTTAAATGTATAGTGTTTAACGCCCGCTTTTACTACATACGGCACCGCAGGCGGTGACACTGATGATACATGAGATGAAGATGGGAGCACCGGTGGAATGAGATGGCGGGGGAAACCGGAGTTCCCGGAGAAAACCCGCCCCAGCGCCGTGTTGTCCACCATCAATCTTACTTTGCGGTCGCCTGGGATCGAACCCGGGCCGCCTTGGTAAGAGCCAAGCAGCCTAACCACTGAGCCACGGTGCGGCCGTTCAATGTTATTTAATATAGAAAACATGTTTATTGTCAATGAATAATACGAGGGCTATCCAGAAAGTAGATTACGTTTTCGTCTGTTTCCGCTAGGGGCGGGGCTAGCGCGGCCATCTTGGGGTCAGAGCGTTGCGCAGCTCAGTCGGCATCTAGCCGTGCTAGTGAGAGGTTCGTGCTGTGCTCCGTTCAGATACTGTGACGGTTTGAAATGTCTGCGTTAATTGAAAATCCCGCGAGCTGCGAGGTGCGTGCAGTAATAAGGTTTCTGACTGCAAAAAACTGTAAACCGATAGAAATCTATCGGCAGCTTTGTGAAGTGTATGGGGACAACATTATCACTGAAGGTGGAGTGCGTCAGTGGGTCATCAGATTTAAAAATGGCCGAACCAATGTTCACGACGAAGATCGAAGTGGGAGACCCAGCATAGTGACTGCCGAACTTGTCGAAAAAGTCGATGCTAAAGTCCGTGAAAATCGAAGGTTCACAATAACGGAACTTTCTTTGAGTTTTCCACAAATTTCGCGAAGTTTGTTGCACGAAATCATCAGCGAAAAGCTTGGTTACCACAAGTTTTGTGCAAGATTGATTCCAAAAATCCTGACAGAGGACCACAAAAATCAGCGAATGGCTGCAGCGTTGAACTTTTTGGACGCTTACCATAAGGATGGTGACTCTTTACTCGATCGCATCGTTACTGGTGACGAAACATGGGTGAAACACGTGAACTGTGAAACGAAATTGCAATCAATGCAGTGGGGGCACACAAGTTCTCCCCAAAAACCCAAGAAATGCATGCAAACAATGTCGGCAAGGAAGATGATGGCGACTGTTTTTTGGGACAGAAAAGGTGTGATTTTGGTGGACTTCCTGGAAAGAGGCACTACAATAAACTCTCAAAGGTATTGCCAAACTCTCCAAAAACTCAGAAGAGCCATTCAAAACAAGCGCAGAGGAATGTTGAGCTCTAAGATCTTGTTGATTCACGACAACGCCCGGCCCCACACGGCAAATGTCACTCGTGAAGTTCTTGAATCTTTTAAGTGGGAGTTGTTTCCTCATCCGCCGTACAGTCCCGACCTGGCACCGAGCGACTTCCACCTATTCCCAGCAATGAAGAAGTGGCTGGCTATGCAGCGTTTTGATGACGACGCACAGCTGCAAGAAGAGGTAACGAAGTGGTTGAAGGCGCAGGCGGCCGAATTTTTCGACGAAGGAATTTCCAAGCTCGTACATCGCTACGATAAATGCCTTAATTTGAATGGTGACTATGTCGAAAAGTAGTATTTGAGTGTGGCTTTCATCTGTATATAATAAAATTTGTTTCCTTTACTTTGTTTACTTTTTATTCCAAAACGTAATCTACTTTCTGGTAGCCCTCGTACATTGTTGGAAAGGCGGAACTTACAGCTATTTTTCAACGTAATCACCATTGAAATCGATTTACTTTTACATGCGCTGTGACAATTTTTGTATACCCTTGTAATAGCACTCTCCCGCCAAGTTACGCTGGTAGCGCTCAACCTCGTTTTTCAAATCATCGTCGGTCTGGAAATGTGTCCCACCCGGGAGTAACTTCAACTCAGGAAACAGATGACAATCACTAGGTGCTAAGTCTGGACTGCAGGGGGGGGGGGATGGGTGAGGATGTCCTATCCCAACAGGGCCGGAAGATCAACCGTTGTATGTGCAGTATGAGGACGAGCGTTGTCGTGATAGAAAATCACTCCCTTCGTCAGCATTCCCCTCCTTCAATTTTGAATGGCACTTCACAATTTCTTTAAAGTCTCACAGTAACTAGCGGCGTTTATTGTTGTTCCGGTAGTAATAAACTCGTACAACAATACACATTTTCTCTCTCAGAACACACTGGCCATCACTATGCCGGCAGAAAATATCTGTTTGAACTTTCGCGGCTTCGGCGAATTCGAATGCCACCACTGACGAGAACGTTCTTTAGTTTCTGGTGTTGTGTAGTGCAGCCAGGTTTCATCGCCAGTGACAATTGAATCTAACAATTCCTCGTCCCGTTCTGCATAACGCTCCAGGAATCGGTGGGCTGCTTCAACACGTTGCCGTTTATGGTCTTCGGTGAGCATTTTGGTGACCCACCTCGCACACACATCGCGATAATGTAAATGTTCGGTCGAAATCTTGTCAATCGTAGTCTTACCGACTTCAGGGATAAGTTCGCACAGCTCGCGAACTGTCACACGCCGATCTTTAAGCATTTCTTGCTCCACTTTTGCAATTGTTTCGGCTGTAACCGAAGGCCGACCAGAACGCTGTTCGTCATGGACGCCTGTACGTCCGTCTTTGAACTCTCTTTGATCCACTTTTGCAGGTTTTTGACGTCCATACACTGTGGCCCATAGACTTCGAATAACTGACGATGAATTTCAGTGGGCTTAGTGTACTTGGCATTAAAAAATCGGATCACTGCATGCAACTCGCACTGGGGATACGTCTGGTTTAGCTGCCGAGGTGCGGGCGCTACGGACCCCTAGCACTCGTGGTACCTCTGACGTTGCTAGAGGAACCTCGGGCCGAACATTCGAGCCCCTCCCTGATTAGGAGTTGTTTGGATTGGGTTGGACTCAAGGGGCCGGTGGTTCCCGATACCCTTGGGAGATCGGGTACGTCTCCAGACAGGTATGAGGGAAGCCATTAATATTCCCACGTACTAGCCAGCATAGCTAGTAGAAGGTGTGCTAAATCACCAGGCGGCCACACCGAGTTCATATCGGTAGCCTTCCCATTTTGGAATTGGCATACCTAAGTGGCGTATCCACATCCATCCCGTCTTGAGTCCTTGGATACCTTATTTTACGGACACGCCTCGTAGTATGAACATTGTCAAAATAATAACTCTAGTCTACAAATTTGTACTTTAAAAATGTGCAAAAATTAAAGAAGCTTAAACTTAATGAATTGAAACTCCAATCAGTTTTTCTGTGTCACCCTCAGATCGTTTGCAATTCCTATTATGATAAATTGTAAATCAAAATTAACTCACAGTTCCAGGAATGTATTTTCTAATAAATAAATAGTAGAAAGCGCTCAAATTCTGTTAATATGGTTATTTATTTTAGTGGAAAACAAGTTACTCTCATTTGTGTGGTTGAAGGGAATGATCGCTTCAGGCTTTTCCTTTCATGTGTTGCCATATCCTCTCCTTTTAGAAACCAGCAGTAATCACTCATAATTGATGCCTGCCATCTGCCTTTATAAGTTGTTCCATTTGCAAGATATCTTGTTGAAAACTTCACCTTGTTCGTCACTTAAATTTTCCGGAAAAAAACATCCAAATGGGAATGTAGGAAGTGGATTTTGAGAGACATCCTATACTCCAATTTCTGTTATGTTTGAAGAAGATTCTGTACCAGCTGTTTCCAGTATTACCTCGGAGGGAATCTACTTTTCCTCCTTGGTCGCGGTATGACACCCTATTCCACCTTGGGTTGACGTCCATGCCCAGGTCTGCGTTTCCGACCACTGACATCCAATCCGCATTTTTAGAACTTCAGCAGCATTTTAGGAACTACAGTTTTACTTTTACGGACGGCTCTAAAACCGACCGTGGTGGAGGCTGTGCCTTCGTAGCTGCTGCGGAGAGTTTTACGTTTCGTCTTTCCGGACAGTGCTCGATTTTTACCGCCGAATTTTTTAGTATCTATCAAGCCCTACTTTTTATCAGCCAGCAGCACTCTAACCACTTTGCCATATGTAGCGATTCTCTGAGTGCTCTACAGAGCATTCGTTCGCTGTACCCCAGCCATCCCCTAGTACAGCGAATACAGGATCGGCTGCATTCGCTCGCTAATTCAGGGTTCCACGTGTCGTTCGTTTGGGTTCCCGGACACGTAGGTATTCCGGGCAACGAGGCTGCTGATGCCGTCGCGAAGTCTGCTATTTTATCCCCCACTGTTTTTAGCAATTCTGTTCCTTTCGAGGATCTTAGTGCTTCCCTTCGCCGAGCATCAACACTCGCTGGCATGATGACTGGTCCGCGCTCGTTGGGAACAAACTCCGGGAGGTTAAACCTCTTCCGCTTCCCTGGGCCACATCTTCACGTTCTTCTCGCAGGGAAGAGGGAATTTTAGCTAGACTTCGCATCGGGCACTGCCATTTTACCCATCAACACTTGTTACGCCAGGACTCAGCACCTCATTGTTCTCACTGCGGTGAGCCTTTGACGGTGCAGCACTTTTTAGTGGAGTGCCGATTTTATTCAACGTAGCGCTCCTCCTTGTGTTTGGCACCCAACCTCAGCGGAATGCTGAGGGATGAGATTGCTGCTGTGGAGGGCCTCTTCGACTTTTTACAGCGCAGCGGAATGCTTCGTTCCATATGATTTCAACATCCCTCGCCGTGCCTCATTTTAGATTCATCTCGGCACTCCCATTTTAGCTATTTTAACAGTTTGAGCATCTTTTATGTTTTTTGTGTTTTTGGACCTCTTAGTGGTTTTTATTGTTTTTAGCTTTTAAATTTCAGGTGGGCTTTACCTAGTCTGAGCTCGGGCGTTAATGACCTCAGCTGTTGTGCGCCCCTAAGCCCCACTACTACCACCGCCAACGCCGCCGCCACCGCCACCGCCACCACCACCACTACTACCACTACTACCAGCTGTTTATAGTTGCATCTTTCTGATTACCAAGGAAGCCGTGAACAACATCTTTAAATGACCTCCATTCTGCAAGTACATCTGAATTTAATTTAGTATCAAAATGTTTGTCACTGATCACTTTTCTGATTTGAGGTCCTACGGTTATTCCTTGTAAGACTTGAAGGTTTCACGGCGAGTATTACTAATCAAGGCTTCGCGGGTGATCAGCCGTGTCAAATTAATAAACGTAGAGCTTTCGGCCATTGCAAACTTCATGGCCTTCTTCAGGATCTGCTGAAATGACTGAATTCTTCTCACTATATTGTCGCGGCGCTGTGCATAAAGAAATAGACGGCGGATAATGGTTCACGAGCTTGCATGAGCAGTTAACGATAACGCGGCGAGTGATCACAAAGCTGATAAACAATGTTATCTCAGATCAAGGACTCGCCGCCACAGGTAGGATTTCATGTCTCGAAGTTTATAGAGATATCTCGATTGAAGGAGAATGGTTGTTTTCCCTGTTTGTTCGTGAATGTTCTCGAGTTATGAATGGACATATAAAAAGGATTGTGACACGCCAGCAGGACAGTTGTGAAACAGTAGTTGTAAACAAGAGTGAGTAAGTAGCTGTTGTGTAACAAGAGCTAATGTAATCAGCTGCAAGTGTTTGTTATTGTCCTCGACCTTGGAAGATTGTGTGATGTAATGTTGCTACGTGAGAATTGGACAGTGTATTGCTACGGAAATAAAGGAGATTTTTAATTTCTGCAACTCAGCCTTTTAATTCCACGAACCCACAAAGTCACAACTGCTGTCAGGAGTGGGATATGGAGGCTACATTGGAAAACATTTTGGAAAAGGTAGAGCAAATGAAAGCAGTAAATGACAACCTCGCTGCAAAAACAGAAGCGGCAAATAACAACCTGGCCGCAGAGTTGAAACAAAAGAAGACGGCTAACGAAAACATCACTGAGAAGATGGAAGAAATGAAGGCCGAATTAAAAGCGAAGACGGAAGTGGCAAACAACAGCCTGACCGCGAACATGACCGAATTGACCACGGAGATGAAAGCGGCAAACGAAGCCCTCGCCGTAAAGTTCGAAGAGCAGCTGACCGGCGTGAGAGATGACGACACAGAGCTCGGCAAGCGGATGGGAAATAAAGGAGATTTTTAATATTTGCAACTCAGCTTTTTAATTCTACGAACCCACAAAGTTAAAATATACTAAAGTCCAGATCAAATACAACATCAGGACCATCCACAAGCCTCCTCCGAAGATTAAACATCTGTTGAGAACAGTGAAACACAAACTGGACTTCCAAGTTCCGGGAGTGTACCGCATTCCTTGTAAGTGTGGGACACCGTATATAGGACAAACCGGAAGGACCATCGCTACTAGAGTAATCGAACATGATCGGAGTATTCGTTTTATGCAACCTGAGAAGTCTGGGTTGACAGAGCATTGTTTTGATAACGACCATAGAGCCAATTTTCGGGAGACGGCCATCTTGGCAAAATGCAACAGTTACTGGGAGCGGAAAATTAAGGAGGCTTTGACGATTTCCTCTGAAGGCAGCACACTTACTCGTGATGCTGGATTTCAGTTCAGCTCCTCTTGGAAACTGACCTTAAAAATGGAAATCTGTCAAATTAAGAAGCAAAGATCAATACAGCTTGATAATACAGTTAAGTAGTTACGTTTCTTTGACACAATTTTCTCTACTTACGCCATCTCCTGATCTGGCATTTGATAAATGCATATGAAATTATCTAATTTAGAGAAACGTTTCCTTTTGTTTTCACACTTGATCGGTGTTTTTGGTGTTCCTTTCGTCACAATATTTCTTACTGTATTTCTGTGAATACCCAGAATTTACCATTAGGTTCATTGCACGTCCCCTTACCAAGATTATTTTTCAGCAAATATTTATATGTGTTCAAAACAAACGCTTGAATTTGCTTAGAAACAGTTCCCGTTATAATTTGTTTTTTGAGGCTTTTCCAGTAATATAACTCGGCCCAGTTATTCACACTATTGTCTTCACTTTGATTATTTTTACTTGACTGAAAGTTATCTACTACTTCATTTGCATTTCCCTCCCACGGTCTCACATCGTGACACACAACGAATTTCTGCACGTAATGAAACAGATCAACTGGAAGTTGGAACTGTGACAACTGAGACTCCACGTGGAGCAGACACGCGACTGTCACTTCGAGAAAATCAGGGTTGCTATTGGTCCTCAACGACAGTGTTTCATTTCTGAAGTGTGGAGATGATTTATGACGGTCATTAGTGGCCGGGAGGGGAGTTCCCTTTGAGCGGCAACTGCACTCGCGTTGACTAGACACACTCTACTAGTACATGTCTGTCTCCCTGGGAGCAGTTCCCCAGCTCGCCAACGCCTCTGCTGCTGTTACATATCCACCTTGCTCTTTGGCAAAGCATTCGTTTGTCACCTTGCTAGTATTATACGAGTACTGTTCAATAAAGAATGATCATAAATTTTTTTTGACAACGTACCTTTACTCATCCTAATAATTTTGATGGTTATGCTCAAAATAGTCTCCCCTGAATGCGAAGTCCTTGTTCCAGCGTTTCTACCAGTCCTCAAAGACACGCTGGAAAGCATTTTTTGAGAGATCCTTCAAAATTGCCTCCGCAGCCTTCACTACTGCTTCTGATGATGGATAATGCCTCCCACGAAGGCGTTTCATCAAGTTAGGGAATAGAAAAAAGTCACATGTGGCTAAATCCGGACTATAGGGAGGGTGAGGGATGTACTTGACGTTGATTTTTGCAAGATATTCAGCAACAAAATTGGCAATATGCGGCCGCGCATTATCGTGGTGCAGCATCCAGCCTGCTTCACGGAAATGTGATCTTTTGCGCCTGATATGGACTTGCAATGTTTTCAGGATATCCCAGTAGTATTGTCCAGTTACTGATGTGTGTGCAGGTATAACATACTGATAAAACATTCCATGAATATCAAAGAATGAGATGACCATAACTTTCCCAGCAGAAACAACCACTTTTGCTTTTCTGGGGGTTGGTGATGAAGGAGATTTCCACACTGAGCTATGCTGTTTGCTCTCAGGATCAAAATGATGTAGCCAAGCTTCATCAGAAGTGATTACCTTTGAAAGAAACGCCGGATCCTCCTCTAACATCAATTTTAACTGCATGCGAATGTAATTTTGTTCGGGAATGAACAGTCTTGGAACACATCGCGCACAAACACGTCTCATGTGTAATGTTTCTGTCACCAACGTGTGGGTGGCACCCAATGAAATGTTCAGTACTTCAGAAAGTGATCTTACGGTAATTCGTCGATTCTCTCTCACAATGGCAGCAGCAGTGTTGATGTTTTCTTCCGTAAGAGCAGGAACTGAAGCACCGCTTCCACCTTCCTTTGAAATTGATTGTCTCCCCCCTTTAAAAATTTTAAACCACCTTCGAGCTGTGCTATAGGGAAGAACAGACTCTCCATAGGCCTCCTGTAACATTCTATACGCCTCAACTGAAGATTTGTTCAGACGTAAGCAGAATTTCAAAGCCGCATATTGTTCCTCGCGTGTTATCTCCATTGTAGTGGTAGGCGATATTGAACATGTCTGAACTCGCTTGGTTCTGACAGGCGAGAACCAGGAGTACCAACAGTGAGACTACTATGGCGTGTTTGTTTCACCGATCACCTGACCGCAGAACAACTCGGGAAGGTTCGACAACTGCTGAGACGATACCAGCGCGTCGTCAGCCAAGGCAGAGAAGAACTACTGCGTCACCCGGCGAGAGTTACTGGTGGTAGTAAAGGCCTTGGAGCACTTCCACAAGTACCTTTACGGTCAGCCATTCCACCTAGGTCTGACCATTCCACCCTAACCTGGCTATTGAGCTTTAGAATCCTGGAAGGCCAGACAACACGTTGGGTTCAGAGGCTGCAGGAGTACGACTTCGCTTCTGAGCATCGTAGAGGGAAGAACCACGGTAACGCGGACGCCATGTCCCGAAGAACCTGCCCAGAGAAGTGCGGCCAATGCACAAGAGTGGAAGAGAAGTAGGGTGCCGCAGCAGTCCGGGTAGTCACGGCAGTGCCTGCGGATGGCTGGGATAGCGCAGGCCTGAGGAGGGAGCAGCTGGCGGGCACAGACTTGGGACCACTCTTGAGGAAAGTGGAGGCAGGGACAAGACCAACCTGGGAGGACATCGCACCGAGCAGCACCACCTACAAGTCGTACTGGGCCCAATGGGACTCATTGAAGACAAGAGAGGGCGTACTGTTCCGGGTATGGGAATCGGCTGATGGGAAGACGCAGAGGGAGCAGTTGGTACTTCCCCGAAGCAAGGTCTCGGAGATCTTGGAGGAAGTGCACGTCGGTACTTCAGGAGGACAGCTGGGAGCAAACCGAACAATCGAAAAACTTCAACAGCCATGGTAAGGACCGTACCGTGTGGTGAAGAGTACTAACGACGTTGTCTACCGCATCCAGAAGGTTCTCCGAGGGAAGATGGTGGTACACCTGGATCGTCTGGCCCGCTACGATGGTGCTGTTCGGGACGACCAGTCTTGAGGAGGGAGCAGTGTCGCGAACCCGTATCTACGATCGCGTGGCTTGTTTACACAAAAGAAACTGATAGGAGGGTAGTGTGAAAACCAAGAGCCCGCGGAAACAATCAAACTGAGATAAATGGAAATTTCGAGTTACTTCTGGACTGATAGAGATTGTTCGTGTTCTGGTTTATTTGCGAATCATCTAGAAATTAACTGTGAAGTATTTAAAGAGGCGACGATTGGCCAAGGAGTGAGTGAGCCGCGAGAGGTAAGCGGAAAACAGCTGAGAGAGTTGTAGTTGTGAAATGAGAGACAGCCAACTGTGTAACGAGAACTAATGATGTAATCTGCTGTCACTGTTTCTTACTGTGATCGACCTTGGTAGACTGATGTTGTATGTAACGTAATGCTGCTGTAATCTATACGATTATTTCTACGAAGATAAAGGAGATTTCTAATTTCTGCAACTCGGCCTTTTAATTCTACGAGCCCACAAAGTCACAATTGGTGTCAGAAGTGGGATGACGTCGACATCACCGAGAAGATGGAAGAAATGAAGATCGAATTAACAACGGAGACGGAAGCTGCAAATAGCAACTTGGCCACGACGATGACTGCGAAGATGACCGACACCAGGAAGAGTAGCCAGAAGAACGAGTAAGGCCTGGCGTGGCAAGGAGCACGTTGGTACCGTCTACACCATCTCCTGGAGTGACACTGCGCGCTGTCAGCCGACGGATGGATGACAGCCTCATCGCAGACGGTTGGGTGAGAGGGAAGCTGTGCCGCGTGCTCGTAGACACAGGGGTAGCCATGACCATAATTAGGCCTGATGTGGCCAGGGGTTTTCAGGAAGCCGACCAGACCATACCAACTTGTGACGGCATCGGGCGACACCTTGCCTGTGGAGAAGGAGGCCCTACTGAAGTTGACCTTGGGACGGAGTGCCGTAGGTCTGTGGGTGTTCGTCGCGAAGGTGGCCGAGGAGGTGATACTGGGATTGGATGACGTTGGCAGGAAGGTCCTGCGGCTCAATGGAGAAGAAGTGATACTCCGGCATCCCGACGAGCGCCTTGGAGTCTGCAGGGTCATCTTGAAGGAAGACATGGTGGTCCCCACCAGAAGCGAGGTGGTGGTGACAATGCGACTGGAAGGTCAGCGGACGAAGAACATGATGCTGAACCAGATGACGCCTGTGCACGGACTCTGTGTAGCCAGGACATTATTTCCGTGCCGAGAGGAGGTGCCAGAAAGAGGCGACGATTGGCCAAGGAGTGAGTGAGCCGCGAGAGGTAAGCAGAAAACAGCTGAGAGAGTTGTAGTTGTGAAATGAGAGACAGCCAGCTGTGTAACGAGAGCTAAGGATGTAATCTGCTGTCACTGTTTGTTATTGTCATCGACCTTGGTAGACAGACTGGTGTATGTAACGTAATGCTGCTGTAATCTATAAGAGTATTTCTACGAAAATAAAGGAGATTTTTAATTTCTGCAACTCGGCCTTTTAATTCTACGAACTCATAAAGTCACAATAAGATTGAATATTAGTACGAAAAATTATGACCGTGAAAAAGTAATGATTATTCTTATTGGACAGCCCTCGTAGGTCGTTTATTTAAACTTTTCAAAGCTTCTTGGTCGTAATTCAGGACGTAAGTATTAATGCTTGGTGCATATAGCACCCAAGAGGACGTCAGAGCTGTGCTAAAAGAGTCAATGTTTTCATATAAGACTATAAACTGCGGGTTGCATAGATAACAATAAATAGCGACAACTGAACTGGTATATTGAACTTTCTGAGAGAAAGTCTTAGTCATAATACATTTAAGTGTTTCTAAAACAATTTAATTTAAACGCGTTTTTTTCTGCATTGATACACTTCCATACTCACCCGGCTGAGAATTGGGCACACACGATTGACTCATGGCCATCTGCTAAGAGGGGAACCGGCCCCTGTGTGTGCTCCGTGTGCAGTACGCCTCACTGTGCGGCATGTATCTCTGGATTGCCCACAGTACGCCCGCGTTCGCCAGTTAGTAGGCTTGGGGACTAACTTGCACGGTTTTTTAGGTGACGACCCAGTGGCCGTGGATAAGGCACTATGGTTTGTTGCTAAAATTAATTTTAATAAGCAAGTATGACTTGTATTTTATATTTATTAATTTTAGAGATTTTAAATTATTAGTTTTTAGATGGTTTTTATGTCCTTTTAATGGTTGAGTGTTTTATTTTATTGTACCTTTTTAGCTAAATTTGTGTAGGTTTTAGGTTTTAGTATTGACTTTGGGCCCAAATGACCTTGTTGTCGACGGGCCCTAAAACACCACACACTCACACTTAATACACTTCCGATATATTCCTTCTTATTTGTATGCAGAAATTTATTTACACTTTTATTAAGTGGCAACTTGTTTATTTTTACACCCTAGCCATACACATAGAACGGAATTAGAAAACCATCATTTGGCAATCAGCTCTTAAAATATTTGACATTGCTCCGTATGGTAGTGCACAGGAAGGCTACGACGCCCACGTGTAGTATCCGCAGTTCCTTCTTAGAGTTTGTATCATGTTATAAATACGTACTTTAACTTATACAGATGGATCTAAGAGCGTTACAGGTGTTGGATGTGCTTACATCCATGGAGCCGAACCCTATACATTCGGTTTCCATGGCAGTACTTCCATTTATAGTGCAGAGCTCTATGCAATATACCGAGCCATTATACCTGTTTCCCGAAGAAAGTTAGATGACTCTCTTATCCTAAGTGATTCCCTTAGCGCACTTCAGAGCCTTCGTGAGTTGTACAACCAACACCCTATTGTACAGCATATACAGTATACCCTCCACGTTTTACACATCTCTGGCGTTAGCGTGGTGTGCGCACGGGTTCTTGGTCACGTAGGCTTTCAAGGGAATGAACTGGCGTATTCGGCAGCAAAGGTGGCAAGCATAGAACCGAGTGTCTACATCCCTTTTGTCACCGCGGAAGACTATTCTTGTGCGTAGAGCGGTACTGTCACGCTGGTCTGCTCTGCGTAATAACACGCTCAGAAGGGTGAAGGAGCTTCCGGATAACTGGGTGACCTCCTATCGCTTATCCCGTCGGGAGGAGGTGAGTTTGGCTCGGTTGCGTATTAGGCACTGCTACTTCTCAGACAGTTAAGGTCTGTTTAGTTAACGCGTGTGTACGTCGGCCTCTGCCTTTGACGAACCCTTATAATCGTTTTACAACCCCCGACCCTTCTTCTCACAGATCTCTCTGCAAGGTTGCCACCTTTCTCGATACGTCATGGATGTCGTACGAAGTTTCGTCTAAATAAATTATCTTATGTCCATTACTGCGAAACTTCCTTAGTTTTGACACACACGCACACGCACACACGCACACGCACACACACACACGCACACACACACACAAACACACACACACACACACACACACACACAACACACACACATATCGCCAAGCTACAATTCTACTGGATTCCATAATAACCTTTATCATATTAAAAGTGCGCACAAATTTCTTGTAAATGTGCAACCAATTCGTCTAAGGTGGGCGCTCTCCCTATTGCATAGAACCAATAAATTTCAGAACGAATTAAATCTCGTGTGAAATTATCTACTTTGGAGAAACGTTTCCTTTTGTTTTCACACTTGATCGGCGTCTTTGGTATGTCTTTCGTCACAATATTTCTTACTGCATTTCTCTGAATGCCCAGAATTTATTGCATGACCTCTTACCAAGATTATTTGTCAGCAAATATTTATATATGTTCAAAACAAGCTCTTGAATTTGCTTAGAAACAGTTACCGTTATAACTTTGTTTTCTTGAGGCTTTTCCAGTAACATAACTCGGCCCAGTTATTCACACTGTCTTCACTTTGATTATTTTCACGTGACTGAAGTTATCTACTACTTCATTTGCATTTACCACTGCCTTTCTCTCTCACGGTCACCACAATGTGACACACAACAAATTTCTGCACGTAATGAAACAGATCAACTGGAAGTTGGAACTTTCGCAACTGAGACTCCACGTGGAGCAGACATGCGACTGTCACTTCCAGAAAATCAGGGTTGCTATTGGTCCTCAACGACAGTGTTCCATATCTGAAGTGTGGAGATAGATTTATGACGGTCATTAGTGGGCGGGAGGCTCAGGTTCCTTTGACTCGGAGCTGCACATGCGTTAACTAAATAGACTTTTTTGCGTGTTGTGTAGTCGGGCTCTCGGTCTGTTATGTGCTGCTAGAGTGTATTCACCTAGCAGACCTGCGGGAGTCTCTGCAGCTTGACGGAGATCCTAGCAGACAATAACTCTGTAGGGGAAAAAGTCCTACGTTACATCGCTAGAGTTGAGTTTAGCATTTAGTCCTTTGTTATTATAGTCTGTTATTTTATATATATATCTTTTTTTTTCATAGTCTATTCTGCCACTGTTTGTTATAGATCTATATCTTCGTTTTATATTTACATTTAATATTCTATAGTAATATTTGTATTTTATCCATTGTTACCCTAAGTTGCTTTTCAAGTGTTGTATTTTGTTGTTTTTTTTCTTTTAAATGTTTATTTTAAATAGATATATTTTTACTTAGTGTGTAAGTTTATACATGTCTTCTGCCACATTTGTTCTTAAAGGTCGCTGATGACCTTGAAGTTGAACGCCCTTAAACCAAATCATCACCATCACCACCATCCCCATTACCATCACCTTCACCATCACCATCACCACCCCCATCACCATCACCATCATCACCCCCACCACCATCACCATCACCACCATCACCATCGCCACCATCACCATCACCACAATCACCATCACCACCATCACCACCATCACCACCATCACCATCATCACCATCACCACCATCACCATCACCACCATCACCATCATCACCACCACCATCACCACAATCACCATCACCACCATCACTATCATCACCATCACCTTCACCATCATCACCATCACCTTCACCATCACCATCACCTTCACCATCATCACCATCATCACCCCCACCACCATCACCATCACCACAATCACCATCACCATCATCACCATCACCTTCACCATCACCACCCCCACCATCATCACCATCACCATCACCTTCACCATCACCACCCACACCATCATCACCATCACCACCATCACCACCCCCACCATCATCCTCACCACCATCACCATCACCACCCCACCATCACCATCACCACCCCCACCATCACCACCATCACCATCACCATCACCACCCCCACCATCACCATCACCACCATCACCACCATCACCATCACCATCACCATCACCACCATCACCATCACCACAATCACCATCACCATCACCACCATCACCATCACCACCC
This sequence comes from Mantis religiosa, assembly GCA_030765055.1. Taxonomy (NCBI): domain Eukaryota; kingdom Metazoa; phylum Arthropoda; class Insecta; order Mantodea; family Mantidae; genus Mantis; species Mantis religiosa. The sequence continues at coordinate 4,234,445 of JAUKNK010000062.1, forward strand.
CCACCATCACAATCACCATCACCATCACCACCATCACCATCATCACCCCCACCATCACCATCACCACCCCCACCATCACCATCACCACCCCCACCATCACCACCATCATCACCATCACTATCACCACCATCACAATCACAATCATCACCATCACCACCATCACCACCCCCACCATCACCATCACCACCCCCACCATCACCATCACCACCATCACCACCCCCACCATCACCATTACCACCCCCACCATCACCATCACCACCATCACCATCACCACCATCACCATCACCATCACCACCATCACCATCACCACCATCACCACCCCCACCATCACCATTACCACCCCCACCATCACCATCACCACCCCCACCATCACCATCACCACCCCCACCATCACCATCACCACCCCCACCATCACCATCACCACCATCACCATCACCACCATCACCATCACCATCATCACCATCACCACCCCCACCATCACCATCACCACCATCACCATCACCATCACCCCCACCATCACCATTACCACCCCCACCATCACCATCACCACCATCACCGTCACCACCATCACCATCACCACCATCACCATCACCACCATCACCATCCCCACCATCACAATCACCATCATCACCATCAAAATCACCACCATCACCATCACCACCATCACCATCACCACCCCCACCATCACCATCACCATCACCACCATCACCACCCCCACCATCACCATTACCACCCCCACCATCACCATCACCACCATCACCATCATCATCACCATCACCACCATCACCATCACCACCATCACCATCACTACCATCACCATCACCATCATCACCATCAAAATCACCACCATCACCATCACCACCATCACCATCATCATCATCACCATCAAAATCACCACCATCAAAATCACCACCATCACCATCATCATCATCACCATCACCACCATCACCATCACCACCATCACCATCACTACCATCACCATCACCATCATCACCATCAAAATCACCACCATCACCATCACCACCATCACCATCACCATCATCACCATCAAAATCACCACCATCAAAATCACCACCATCACCATCACCACCATCACCATCATCATCATCACCATCACCACCATCACCATCACCACCATCACCATCCCCACCATCACAATCACCATCATCACCATCAAAATCACCACCATCACCATCACCACCATCACCATCACCACCCCCACCATCACCATCACCATCACCACCATCACCACCCCCACCATCACCATTACCACCCCCACCATCACCATCACCACCATCACCATCATCATCATCACCATCACCACCATCACCATCACCACCATCACCATCACTACCATCACCATCACCCCCACCATCACCATCACCCCCATCATCACCATCACCCCCACCATCACCATCACCATCATCACCCTCACCATCAACATCATCCTTGCAGTTACAAGAAAATTAGCAATAAAATAATATTTATCTCGATTAATGTGAAGTAGCCAGAGGAATAGGTATTTGTAAAAGGATAGAAAATGTCATGTAAGTACAGTACATCATATTTTGCTCTTATGGTCATAAAAATAACTTCCTAAATCTTATTACCAATTTAGATACACTTTGTATACCAGTATCTGTAATTGTGTAATCAATTAAGAAAAAGTGTTTAAGAATTTAGAGACGTGCTGTATTTATAAGACATGTGTCAAAAGTGTGACATGATATTGTAAATGTTCGCAGCACCACCAACGCCACAGGGGGTGACTGTACAGGAGCAAGGACCCGGTACTGCTGGTGTATTTGATGTAACGGTGAAGTGGAATACATCAAATCCCTTACCAGGATATCATTTGGTCTCAATTACCAGTCTCATTCCTTCAGTAAGAGAGGAAGGTGGATTTGCTCTCCTCAATAATGTCAGCGGAGTAAGTAATCAACCCACAATTCGAAAATACACATTATATTTTACTTTAAAATACAACTTATTTATAAGGTGCGTTCAAAAGAAACGAGGGCTGTTCAATAAAGAATGATCATAACTTTTTACGGTCATAATTTTTCGCACTAAAATTCAATCTTATTATATTCTGTTAGCTTAATGTAAAACAAACACACCGTAGTAGTTTCATTGTTGGTACTCTGGTTCCCGTCTTTGAGAGCCAGGCAAGTTCAGACATGTTCAGTATCGCCTACCGCTGCAATGGAGTTAACACGCGAGGAACAATATGTGGCTTTGAAATTCTGCTTTCGTCTCAACAAATCTTCAGTTGAGGCCTATACAATGTTACAGGAGGCCTATGGAGAGTCTGTTCTTCCCTACAGCACAGCTCGAAGGTGGTTTAAAATGTTTAAAGAGGGGAGACAATTAATTTCAAAGGAAGGTGGAGCCGGTGCTACAGTTACTGCTCTTACCGAAGAAAACATCAACACTGCTGCTGCCATTGTGAGAGACGATCGACGAAATACCTTAAGATTGCTTTCTGAAATACTGAACATTTCACTGGGTGCTACCCACACGTTGGTGACAGAAACATTACACATGAGACGTGTTTGTGCGCGATGGGTTCCCAGACTGTTGATTCCCGAACAAAAGGACATTCGCATGTAGGACTGCATGCAGTTAAAGTTGATGTTAGAGGAAGATCCGGAGTTTATTTCAAACGTAATCACTGCTGATGAAACTTGGCTACATCATTTTGATCCTGAGAGCAAACAGCAAAGCTCAGTGTGGAAATCTCCTTCATCACCAACCCCCCAAAAAGCCAAAGTGGTTGCTTCTGCTTGGGAAAGTTATGGTTATATTATTCTTTGATATTCAGGGAATGATTTATCAGCATTTTGTACCGGCACACACATCAGCAACTGGACAATACTATAGGGATGTCCTGAAAACATTGCAAGTCCATATCAGGTGCAAAAGATCACATTTCCGTGAAGCAGGCTGGATGCTGCACCACGATAATGCGCAGCCGCATATTGCAATTGTTGTTGCTGAATATCTTGCAAAAATCAACGTGAAGTGCATTCCTTACCCTCCCTATAGTCCGAATTTAGCTCCATGTGACTTTTTTCTATTCCCTAACTTGAAGAAATGCCTTCGTGGGAGACATTATCCATCATCAGAAGCAGTGGTGAAGGCTGCGGAGGCGTTTTTGAAGGATCTCTCAAAAACAGTTTCCAGCATGTCTTTGAAGACTGACAGAAACGCTGGGACAAGTGCATCGTATTCAGGGGAGACTATTTTGAGAAGGACCGTCAAAATTATGAGGCGTAATCACAGGGAGAGAGACCTGGACTGTATGGAGGGTGGCCGAGTACCTCCCATTTAAATTTCAACAAGAGTGCCGCGTCTGTGTTGGCTTTGCATTGTCGTGGAGCAGAATGACCCCACGGATGAAATCGCCTGGTCGTTTTGATTGCTTGGTGAGGGCTAGTCAAGGATTGCGAGTAACTCTGGACCATTCACTGTTGTCCCGTACTGTAGGAAGTGTATCAGAAGGAGGCCATCTTGGTCAAAGTAGAACGTCAGCATAACCTTTCCTGCACTTGTGTGGATGGCCTTGGCTTTTTTCCCCCCCGTGATGGTGGGACCCTGGATGCTTCCACTGGAGACTTTGTCGTTTTGATTCTGGTTCTAAGTGATGACACCATGACTCATCTCCAGCCACCACTCGTGCCAGGGACTCATTCCCTTCCCAAGCTTTGCGCTCCAAATGACAAAGACAGTGGGACATTCGACATGCTTCCCGGTGTGGTTGAAGACTGTGCGGTACCCATAAGGCACACACTTTGTGTAAGAGCAGTCGTTCCTTCATGATGGTGTGAACACTTCCGACGCTCATGCTATGTATAATAGGAAATCAACAATGAGCCTGCACAACAAATTGCTCATATACAAGCAGATAATCCGCCCTGCACTAACATATGCTTGTACAGTCTGGGGAGCTGCAGCAAAATCCCATCTTCACAAACTCCAAGTCCTTCAAAACCACTACCTTCGGATATCAACAGCTTCCGATTGGTACATCCCTAATGATAATATCCATGCAGACCTTTCCTTCCCAAGGCCGCGCCGTGGCTCAGTGGTTGGACCGCTTGGTTCTCACCAAGGCGGCCCGGGTTCGATCCCAGGCGACCTCAAAGTGAGATTTGTGGTGGACAACACGGCGCTGGGGAGAGTTTTCTCCGGGATCTCCGGTTTCCCCCGCCATCTCATTCCACCGGTGCTCCATCTTCATTCCATGTATCAGCAGTGTCACCGCCTGTAGTGGCGTATGTAGTAAAAGCGGGCGTTAAACATTACACATAATTTCCTTCCCAAAAATCACAGACTACATCCTTACCCTATCACATGGTTTTTATAACAAGCTCCCTTCTAGCTTCAACAGTGTAATCCGCGGTCTGGGGTAATATGACCTCGACCCCAGTGAAGCCTACAAGCGACCCAGACTAGTGCTAGCCCCACCATAGGACCCCACAAACCATATATGAGCTACCCATTCCCTTTTAGCTTCAACAGTGTAATCCGCGGTCTGGGGGAATATGACCTCGATTCCGGTGAAACCTACAAGCAACCCAGACTAGTGCTAGCACCACCAAGGCCCCTACAAACCATATCTGAGCTATCCATTCCCTTCTAGCTTCATCAGTGTAATCCGCGGTCTGGCGGAATATGACCTCGACCCCGATGAAACCTACAAGCGAACCAGACTGGTGCTAGCACCACCATAGACCCCTACAAACCATATCTGAGCTATCCATTCCCTTCTAGCTTCAACAGTGTAATCCGCGGTCTGGGGTAATATCACCTCGACCCCAGTGAAGCCTACAAGCGACCCAGACTAGTGCTGGCACCACCATAGGCCCTAACAAACCATATCTGAGCAATACATTCCCTTCTAGCTTCAGCAGTGTAATCCGCGGTCTGGGGGAATATAACCTCGATCCCGGTGAAACCTACAAACAACCCAGACTAGTGCTAACACCACCATTGGCCCCTACAAACCATATCTGAGTAATCCATTCCCTTCTAGCTTCAACAGTGTAATCCGCGGTCTGGGGGAATATAACCTCGATCCCGGTGAAACCTACAAACAACCCAGACTAGTGCTAGCACCACCATTGGCCCCTACAAACCATATCTGAGCAATACATTCCCTTCTAGCTTCAACAGTGTAATCCGCGGTCTGGGGGAATATAACCTCGATCCCGGTGAAACCTACAAACAACCCAGACTAGTGCTAGCACCACCATTGGCCCCTACAAACCATATCTGAGTAATCCATTCCCTTCTAGCTTCTACAGTCCAATCCGCGGTCTCGGGGAATATGACTTCGACCCCGGTGAAACCTACAAGCGACCCAGACTAGTGCTAGCACCACCATAGGCCCCTACAAACCATATCAGAGCTATCCATTCCCTTCTAGCTTCAACAGTGTAATCCGCGGTCTGGGTGAATATGACCTCGAGCCCGGTGAAACCTACAAGCGACCCAGACTAGTGCTAGCACCACCATAGGCCCCTACAAACCATATCTGAGCTATCCATTCCGTTCTAGCTTCAACAGTGTAATCCGCGGTCTGGGTGAATATGACCTCGAGCCCGGTGAAACCTACAAGCGACCCAGACTAGTGCTAGCACCACCATAGGCCCCTACAAACCATATCAGAGCTATCCATTCCGTTCTAGCTTCAACAGTGTAATCCGCGGTCTGGGTGAATATGACCTCGACCCCGGTGAAACCTACAAGCGACCCAGACTAGTGCTAGCACCACCATAGACCCCACAAACCATATATGAGCTATCCATTCCCTTCTAGCTTCAACAGTGTAATCCGCGGTCTGGGGGAATATGACCTCGATCCCGGTGACACCTACAAACAACCCAGACTGGTGCTAGCACCACCATTGGCCCCTACAAACCATATCTGAGTAATCCATTCCCCTCTAGCTTCTACAGTCCAATCCGCGGTCTCGAGGAATATGACTTCGACCCCGGTGAAACCTACAAGCGACCCAGACTAGTGCTAGCACCATCATAGACCCCTACAAACCATATCTGAGCTATCCATTCCCTTCTAGCTTCAACAGTGTAATCCGCGGTCTGGGGGAATATGACCTCGACGCCGGTGAAACCTACAATGACCCAGACTAATGCAAGCACCACCAAGGCCCCTACAAACCATATCTGAGCTATCCATTCCCTTCTAGCCTCAACAGTCTAATCCGCGGTCTGGGGGAATATGACCTCGACGCCGTTGAAACCTACAAGCGACCCAGACTAGTGCTAGCACCACCATAGGCCCCTACAAACCATATCTGAGCTATCCATTCCCTTCTAGCTTCAACAGTTTAATCCGCGGTCTGGGGGAATATGACCTCGAACCCGGTGAAACCTACAAGCGACCCAGACTAGTGCTAGCACCATCATAGACCCCTACAAACCATATCTGAGCTATCCATTCCCTTCTAGCTTCAACAGTTTAATCCGCGGTCTGGGGGAATATGACCTCGACGCCGGTGAAACCTACAAGCGACCCAGACTAGTGCTAGCACCACCATAGGCCCCTACAAACCATATCTGAGCTATCCATTCCCTTCTAGCTTCAACAGTTTAATCCGCGGTCTGGGGGAATACGACCTCGACACCGGTGAAACCTACAATGACCCAGACTAGTGCTAGCACCACCAAGGCCCCTACAAACCATATCTGAGCTATCCATTCCCTTCTAGCTTCATCAGTGTAATCCGCGGTCTGGGGGAATATGACCTCAAGCCCGGTGAAACCTACAAGCGACCCAGACTAGTGCTAGCACCACCATAGACCCCCACAAACCATATCTGAGCTATCCATTCCGTTCTAGCTTCAACAGTGTAATCCGCGGTCTGGGGTAATATGACCTCGACCCCAGTGAAGCCTACAAGCGACCCAGACTAGTGCTAGCCCCACCATAGGACCCCACAAACCATATATGAGCTATCCATTCCCTTTTAGCTTCAACAGTGTAATCCGCGGTCTGGGGGAATATGACCTCGATCCCGGTGAAACCTACAAGCAACCCAGACTAGTGCTAGCACCACCAAGGCCCCTACAAACCATATCTGAGCTATCCATTCCCTTCTAGCTTCAACAGACCGCGGATTAGGTCTGGGGGAATATGACCACGGCACCGATGAAACCTACAAGCGAACCAGACTGGTGCTAGCACCACCAAGGCCCCTACAAACCATATCTGAGCTATCCATTCCCTTCTAGCTTCAACAGTGTAATCCGCGGTCTGGGGGAATATGACCTCGACCCCGATGAAACCTACAAGCGAACCAGACTGGTGGTAGCACCACCATAGGCCCCTACAAACCATATCTGAGCTATCCATTCCCTTCTAGCTTCAACAGTGTAATCCGCGGTCTGGGGTAATATAACCTCGACCCCAGTGAAGCCTACAAGCGACCCAGACTAGTGCTGGCACCACCATTGGCCCCTACAAACCATATCTGAGTAATCCATTCCCTTTTAGCTTCTACAGTCCAATCCGCGGTCTCGGGGAATATGACTTCGACCCCGGCGAAACCTACAAGCGACCCAGTCTAGTGCTAGCACCACCATAGGCCCCTACAAACCATATCAGAGCTATCCATTCCGTTCTAGCTTCAACAGTGTAATCCGCGGTCTGGGGGAATATGACCTCGAGCCCGGTGAAACCTACATGCGACCCAGACTAGTGCTAGCACCACCATAGGCCCCTACAAACCATATCAGAGCTATCCATTCCCTTCTAGCTTCAACAGTGTAATCCGCGGTCTGGGGGAATATGACCTCGAGCCCGGTGAAACCTACAAGCGACCCAGACTAGTGCTAGCACCACCATAGACCCCACAAACCATATCTGAGCTATCCATTCTCTTCTAGCTTCAACAGTGTAATCCGCGGTCTGGGGGAATATGACCTCGAGCCCGGTGAAACCTACAAGCGACCCAGACTAGTGCTAGCACCACCATAGACCCCACAAACCATATATGAGCTATCCATTCCCTTCTAGCTTCAACAGTGTAATCCGCGGTCTGGGGGAATACGACCTCGACACCGGTGAAACCTACAATGACCCAGACTAGTGCTAGCACCACCAAGGCCCCTACAAACCATATCTGAGCTATCCATTCCCTTCTAGCCTCAACAGTCTAATCCGCGGTCTGGGGGAATATGACCTCGACGCCGGTGAAACCTACAAGCGACCCAGACTAGTGCTAGCACCACCATAGGCCCCTACAAACCATATCTGAGCTATCCATTCCCTTCTAGCTTCAACAGTTTAATCCGCGGTCTGGGGGAATACGACCTCGACACCGGTGAAACCTACAATGACCCAGACTAGTGCTAGCACCACCAAGGCCCCTACAAACCATATCTGAGCTATCCATTCCCTTCTAGCTTCAACAGTTTAATCCGCGGTCTGGGGAATATGACCTCGAACCCGGTGAAACCTACAAGCGACCCAGACTAGTGCTAGCACCACCATAGACCCCTACAAACCATATCTGAGCTATCCATTCCCTTCAAGCTTCAACAGTTTAATCCGCGGTCTGGGGGAATATGACCTCGACCCCGATGAAACCTACAAGCGAACCAGACTGGTGGTAGCACCACCATAGGCCCCTACAAACCATATCTGAGCTATCCATTCCCTTCTAGCTTCAACAGTGTAATCCGCGGTCTGGGGTAATATAACCTCGACCCCAGTGAAGCCTACAAGCGACCCAGACTAGTGCTGGCACCACCATTGGCCCCTACAAACCATATCTGAGTAATCCATTCCCTTTTAGCTTCTACAGTCCAATCCGCGGTCTCGGGGAATATGACTTCGACCCCGGCGAAACCTACAAGCGACCCAGTCTAGTGCTAGCACCACCATAGGCCCCTACAAACCATATCAGAGCTATCCATTCCGTTCTAGCTTCAACAGTGTAATCCGCGGTCTGGGGGAATATGACCTCGAGCCCGGTGAAACCTACATGCGACCCAGACTAGTGCTAGCACCACCATAGGCCCCTACAAACCATATCAGAGCTATCCATTCCCTTCTAGCTTCAACAGTGTAATCCGCGGTCTGGGGGAATATGACCTCGAGCCCGGTGAAACCTACAAGCGACCCAGACTAGTGCTAGCACCACCATAGACCCCACAAACCATATCTGAGCTATCCATTCTCTTCTAGCTTCAACAGTGTAATCCGCGGTCTGGGGGAATATGACCTCGAGCCCGGTGAAACCTACAAGCGACCCAGACTAGTGCTAGCACCACCATAGACCCCACAAACCATATATGAGCTATCCATTCCCTTCTAGCTTCAACAGTGTAATCCGCGGTCTGGGGGAATACGACCTCGACACCGGTGAAACCTACAATGACCCAGACTAGTGCTAGCACCACCAAGGCCCCTACAAACCATATCTGAGCTATCCATTCCCTTCTAGCCTCAACAGTCTAATCCGCGGTCTGGGGGAATATGACCTCGACGCCGGTGAAACCTACAAGCGACCCAGACTAGTGCTAGCACCACCATAGGCCCCTACAAACCATATCTGAGCTATCCATTCCCTTCTAGCTTCAACAGTTTAATCCGCGGTCTGGGGGAATACGACCTCGACACCGGTGAAACCTACAATGACCCAGACTAGTGCTAGCACCACCAAGGCCCCTACAAACCATATCTGAGCTATCCATTCCCTTCTAGCTTCAACAGTTTAATCCGCGGTCTGGGGAATATGACCTCGAACCCGGTGAAACCTACAAGCGACCCAGACTAGTGCTAGCACCACCATAGACCCCTACAAACCATATCTGAGCTATCCATTCCCTTCAAGCTTCAACAGTTTAATCCGCGGTCTGGGGGAATATGACCTCGAACCCGGTGAAACCTACAAGCGAACCAGACTAGTGCTAGCAACACCATAGACCCCTACAAACCATATGTGAGCAATCACTTCCCGTGGAGTTTCAACAGTCTAATCCGCGGTCTGGGGAAATATGACCTCGAACCCGGTGAAACCTACAAGCGACCCAGACTAGTGCTAGCACCACCTTAGACCCCTACAAACCATATCTGAGCTATCCATTCCCTTCTAGCTTCAACAGTTTAATCCGCGGTCTGGGGGAATATGACCTCGAACCCGGTGAAACCTACAAGCGACCCAGACTAGTGCTAGCACCACCATAGACCCCTACAAACCATATGTGAGCAATCACTTCCCGTGTAGTTTCAACAATCTAATCCGCGGTCTGGGGAAATATGACCTCGACCCCGGTGAAACCTAAAAGCGACCCAGACTAGTGCTAGCACCACCTTAGACCCCTGCAAACCATATCTGAGCAATCAATTTCCGTGTAGCTCCAACAGTCTAATCCGCGGTCTGGGGGAATATGACCTCGACCCCAGTGAAGCCTACAAGCGACCCAGACTAGTGCTAGAACCACCATAGGCCCTCACAAACCATATCTGAGCAGTCCATTCCCTTCTAGCTTCAGCAGTGTAATCCGCGGTCTGGGGGAATATGACCTCGATCCCGGTGAAACCTACAAGCAACCCAGACTAGTGCTAGCACCACCATAGGCCCCTACAAAGCATATCTGAGCAATCCATTCCCTTCTCGCTTCAACAGTGTAATCCGTGGTCCGGGGAATATGACCTCGACCCCGGTAAAACCTACAAGCGATCCAGACTAGTGCTAGCACCACCATAGGCCGCCACAAACCATATCTGAGCTATCCATTCCCTTCTAGCCTCAACAGTGTAATCCGCGGGTTGGGGTAATATGACCTCGAGCCCGGCGAAACCTACAAGCGAACCAGACTAGTGCTAGCACCACCATAGACTCCTACAAACCATATATGAGCAATCCATTCCCCTCTAGCCTCAACAGTGTAATCCGCGGGTTGGGGTAATATGACCTCGAGCCCAGTGAAACCTACAAGCGAACCAGACTAGTGCTAGCACCACCATAGACTCCCACAAACCATATCTGAGCAATCCATTCCCTTCTAGCTTCAACAGTGTAATCCACGGTCTGGGGGAATATGACCTTGACACCGGTGAAACCTACAAGCGACCCAGACTAGTACTAGCACCACAATAGGCCCCTACAAACCATATCTGAGCAATCCATTCCCTTCTAGCTTCCACAGTCTATTCCGCGGCCTGGGGGAATATGACCTCGACGCCGGTGAAACCTACATGCGACTCAGCCTAGTACTAGCACCACCATAGGCCCCCCACAAACCATATCTTAGCAATCTAGTCCCTTCTAGCTTCAACAGTGTAATCCGCGATCTGGGGGAATATGACCTCGACCCCGGTAAACCTACAAGCGACCCAGACTAGTGCTAGCACCACCATAGGCCCCTACAAACCATATCTGAGCAATCCATTCCCTTCTAGCTTCAACAGTCTAATCCGCGGTCTGGGAGAATATGACCTCGACGCCGGTGAAACCTACAAGCGACTCAGACTAGTGCTAGCCCCACCATAGGCCCCTACAAACAATATCTTAGCAATCTAGTCCCTTCTAGCTTCAACAGTGTAATCCGCGATCTGGGGGAATATGACCTCGACCCCGGTAAACCTACAAGCGACCCAGACTAGTGCAAGCACCACCATAGGCCCCTACAAACTATATCTGAGCAATCCATTCCCTTCTAGCTTCAACAGTCTAATCCGCGGTCTGGGGGAATATGACCTCGACGCCGGTGAAACCTACAAGCGACTCAGACTAGTGCTAGCCCCACCATAGGCCCCTACAAACCATATCTGAGCTATCCATTCCCTTCTAGCTTCAACAGTGTAATCCGCGGTCTGGGGGAGTATGACCTCGACCCCGGTAAACCTACAAGCGACCCAGGCTAGTACTAGCTCCACCATAGGCCCCTACAAACCATATCTGAGCAATCTATTCCCTTCTAGCTTCAACAGTGTAATCCACGGTCTGGGGGAATATAACCTCGACGCCGGTGAAACCTACAAGTGACCCAAACTAGTGCTAGCACCACCATAGGCCCCTACAAACCATATCTGAGCAATCTATTCCCTTCTAGCTTCAACAGTGTAATCCACGGTCTAGGGGAATATGACCTCGACGCCGGTGAAACCTACAAGCGACCCAGACTAGTGCTAGCACCACCATAGACCCCTACAAACCATATCTGAGCTATCCATTCCCTTCTAGCTTCAACAGTTTAATCCGCGGTCTGGGGGAATACGACCTCGACACCGGTGAAACCTACAATGACCCAGACTAGTGCTAGCACCACCAAGGCCCCTACAAACCATATCTGAGCTATCCATTCCCTTCTAGCTTCAACAGTTTAATCCGCGGTCTGGGGGAATATGACCTCGAACCCGGTGAAACCTACAAGCGACCCAGACTAGTGCTAGCACCACCCTAGACCCCTACAAACCATATCTGAGCTATCCATTCCCTTATAGCTTCAACAGTTTAATCCGCGGTCTGGGGGAATATGACCTCGAACCCGGTGAAACCTACAAGCGAACCAGACTAGTGCTAGCAACACCATAGACCCCTACAAACCATATGTGAGCAATCACTTCCCGTGTAGTTTCAACAGTCTAATCCGCGGTCTGGGGAAATATGACCTCGAACCCGGTGAAACCTACAAGCGACCCAGACTAGTGCTAGCACCACCTTAGACCCCTACAAACCATATCTGAGCTATCCATTCCCTTCTAGCTTCAACAGTTTAATCCGCGGTCTGGGGGAATATGACCTCGAACCCGGTGAAACCTACAAGCGACCCAGACTAGTGCTAGCACCACCATAGACCCCTACAAACCATATGTGAGCAATCACTTCCCGTGTAGTTTCAACAGTCTAATCCGCGGTCTGGGGAAATATGACCTCGACCCCGGTGAATCCTAAAAGCGACCCAGACTAGTGCTAGCACCACCTTAGACCCCTGCAAACCATATCTGAGCAATCAATTTCCGTGTAGCTCCAACAGTCTAATCCGCGGTCTGGGGGAATATGACCTCGACCGCTGTGAAGCTTACAAGCGACCCAGACTAGTGCTAGAACCACCATAGGCCCTCACAAACCATATCTGAGCAATCCATTCCCTTCTAGCTTCAGCAGTGTAATCCGCGGTCTGGGGGAATATGACCTCGATCCCGGTGAAACCTACAAGCAACCCAGACTAGTGCTAGCACCACCATAGGCCCCTACAAAGCATATCTGAGCAATCCATTCCCTTCTCGCTTCAACAGTGTAATCCGTGGTCCGGGGAATATGACCTCGACCCCGGTAAAACCTACAAGCGATCCAGACTAGTGCTAGCACCACCATAGGCCGCCACAAACCATATCTGAGCTATCCATTCCCTTCTAGCCTCAACAGTGTAATCCGCGGGTTGGGGTAATATGACCTCGAGCCCGGCGAAATCTACAAGCGAACCCGACTAGTGCTAGCACCACCATAGACTCCTACAAACCATATCTGAGCAATCCATTCCCCTCTAGCCTCAACAGTGTAATCCACGGTCTGGGGGAATATGACCTCGACCCCGGTAAACCTACAAGCGACTCAGACTAGTGCTAGCACCACAAAAGGCCCCTACAAACCATATCTGAGCAATCCATTCCCTTCTAGCTTCAACAGTTTAATCCGCGGTCTGGGGGAATATGACCTCGAGCCCGGTGAAACCTACAAGCGACCCAGACTAGTGCTAGCACCACCATAGACCCCACAAACCATATCTGAGCAATCCATTCCCTTCTAGCCTCAACAGTTTAATCCGCGATCTGGGGTAATATCACCTCGACCCCAGTGAAGCCTACAAGCGACCCAGACTAGTGCTGGCACCACCATAGGCCCTAACAAACCATATCTGAGCAATCCATTCCCTTCTAGCTTCAACAGTGTAATCCGCGGTCTGGGGGAATACGACCTCGACACCGGTGAAACCTACAATGACCCAGACTAGTGCTAGCACCACCATAGGCCCCTACAAACCATATCTGAGCTATCCATTCCCTTCTAGCCTCAACAGTTTAATCCGCGGTCTGGGGTAATATCACCTCGACCCCAGTGAAGCCTACAAGCGACCCAGACTAGTGCTGGCACCACCATAGGCCCTAACAAACCATATCTGAGCAATCCATTCCCTTCTAGCTTCAGCAGTGTAATCCGCGGTCTGGGGGAATATAACCTCGATCCCGGTGAAACCTACAAACAACCCAGACTAGTGCTAGCACCACCATTGGCCCCTACAAACCATATCTGAGTAATCCATTCCCTTCTAGCTTCTACAGTCCAATCCGCGGTCTCGGGGAATATGACTTCGACCCCGGTGAAACCTACAAGCGACCCAGACTAGTGCTAGCACCACCATAGGCCCCTACAAACCATATCAGAGCTATCCATTCCGTTCTAGCTTCAACAGTGTAATCCGCGGTCTGGGGGAATATGACCTCGAGCCCGGTGAAACCTACAAGCGACCCAGACTAGTGCTAGCACCACCATAGACCCCACAAACCATATCTGAGCTATCCATTCTCTTCTAGCTTCAACAGTGTAATCCGCGGTCTGGGGGAATATGACCTCGAGCCCGGTGAAACCTACAAGCGACCCAGACTAGTGCTAGCACCACCATAGACCCCACAAACCATATATGAGCTATCCATTCCCTTCTAGCTTCAACAGTGTAATCCGCGGTCTGGGGGAATATGACCTCGACGCCGGTGAAACCTACAAGCGATCCAGACTAGTACTAGCACTACAATAGGCCCCTACAAACCATATCAGAGCTATCCATTCCGTTCTAGCTTCAACAGTGTAATCCGCGGTCTGGGGGAATATGACCTCGACGCCGGTGAAACCTACAATGACCCAGACTAATGCTAGCACCACCAAGGCCCCTACAAACCATATCTGAGCTATCCATTCCCTTCTAGCCTCAACAGTCTAATCCGCGGTCTGGGGGAATATGACCTCGACGCCGGTGAAACCTACAAGCGACCCAGACTAGTGCTAGCACCACCATAGGCCTCTACAAACCATATCTGAGCTATCCATTCCCTTCTAGCTTCAACAGTTTAATCCGCGGTCTGGGGGAATATGACCTCGAACCCGGTGAAACCTACAAGCGACCCAGACTAGTGCTAGCACCATCATAGACCCCTACAAACCATATCTGAGCTATCCATTCCCTTCTAGCTTCAACAGTTTAATCCGCGGTCTGGGGGAATATGACCTCGAACCCGGTGAAACCTACAAGCGAACCAGACTAGTGCTAGCACCACCATAGACCCCTACAAACCATATGTGAGCAATCACTTCCCGTGTAGCTTCAACAGTCTAATCCGCGGGTTGGGGTAATATGACCTTGAGCCCGGTGAAACCTACAAGCGAACCAGACTAGTGCTAGCACCACCATACACTCCTACAAACCATATCTGAGCAATCCATTCCCTTCTAGCTTCAACAGTGTAATCCACGGTCTGGGGGAATATGACCTTGACACCGGTGAAACCTACAAGCGACCCAGACTAGTACTAGCACCACCATAGACCCCTACAAACCATATCTGAGCAATCCATTCCCTTCTAGCTTCAACAGTGTAATCCACGGTCTGGGGGAATATGACCTCTACACCGGTGAAACCTACAAGCGACCCAGACTAGTACTAGCACCACAATAGGCCCCTACAAACCATATCTGAGCAATCCATTCCCTTCCAGCTTCAACAGTCTAATCCGCGGTCTGGGGAATATGACCTCGACACCGGTGAAACCTACAAGCGACCCAGACTAGTACTAGCACCACAATAGGCCCCTACAAACCATATCTGAGCAATCCATTCCCTTCTACCTTCAACATGTAATCCGCGGTCTGGGGAATATGACCTCGACGCCGGTGAAACCTACAAGCGACTCAGATTAGTACTATCACCACCATAGGCCCCCACAAACCATATCTGAGCAATCCATTCCCTTCTACCTTCAACATGTAATCCGCGGTCTGGGGGTATATGACCTCAACCCCGGTGAAACCTACAAGCGAACCAGACAAGTGCTAGCACCACCATAGGCTCCCACAAACCATATCTCAGCTATCTATTCTCTTCTAGCTTCAACAGTCTAATCCGCGGCCTGGGGGAATATGACCTCGACCCCGGTGAAACCTACAAGCGACTCAGACTAGTGCTAGCACCACCATAGGCCCCCCACAAACCATATCTGAGCAATCTAGTCCCTTCTAGCTTGCACAGTGTAATCCGCGGTCTGGGGGAATATGACCTCGACGCCGGTGAAACCTATAAGCGACCCAGACTAGTGCTAGCACCACCATAGGGCACTACAAACCATATCTGAGCTATCCATTCCCTTCTAGCTTTAACAGTCTAATCCACGGTCTGGGGGAATATGACCTCGACCCTGAACCCTCAGAGGAGGAGGTTCACATTCAGCGACACCACTGTGCTGTGGCCGACCTCAGCGGATATGGCTTTCACTGTCACTGGCGGTTCTGGGTAATGGGCGCATCAACAAACTGGACGATGTCATCTGTAACGCAGTATGGTGCTCCAGTCCGTGCATCATCGGCTAACGAAACCCGTCCTCTCCTGAAGCGCTTGTACCGAACCTTGACCCTTGCAAGGGACATGCAGTGTTTGCCATACACTTGTCACATTTGTCGATGAATTTCCGTCGCTCCTACTTCCACTTTCAGAAAACGAACACACCTTTTACTCTTCTTTTGTCCCTTCCATTTCACTCTCTGGAATGCCTCTGACAGCGTTCGACACTTGATGCATGCTGCTTCTAGCTTTGTATAGTCATGTGACGTGCATGTATACCCTTTAGCGACGGGCAAACTCTGGTCGGAACACAAGCCACACAAGCCACGATATTACCATCCTGTCACCGGTTTGCGCATACAAGACTCCAGCTCGTTTCTTTTCGAACTCCCCTTATGTGTTTATCTACTCCTTTCCATTATTATAACTATCTTTTTACTATCCTGGGTGAACGGCTGTTTATATTTGTTTATATTTGTTTACAGGATACGACGCAGACGATGTTTCAAGGAGTGCGTTCAGTAAAGAGGTACCTCGTGTCTGTGACTGCGGTATCTGCTCACGGGTACAAAAGCATGGCTGCACTGAAAAGATGTAAACCCTTCACACCAGATGGCCAAGCCAAACAGCCAGTGACCAGCACAAACATGTTTATGTCCTTTGCTTACATACTGCCTGTGTTGCTAGTTGGTGCTTTGGTGGTTTTTGTTTATCATCGTCATAGAAACACTAATCAGTTCAGACCTCGACAGCTACACTTGAAGGTTAGTCGCCATCCCACAAATTTATATATCTTTAGTATATAGTGTTAACTTTCAGAAATGAAAATAACGTATAACTGCAACCTCACACTGCCAGGACAACCCTGAACCAAGTAGCAGTAGGACAGCCAGCGCTATCCTTTTAGGACTTTCTTTCCAAACTGTTCTTGTAGTTTAATTACAGTTCACTTTCTTCTCGGGCAGCCAGGCAGGAGAAAAGATGATTAGATATCAACGTTCGGGAGTGTGCATCTCTCCCATCATCAGGATATTTATAAAATGTTATAAACACAACTATAAACAAAGACAAATCACCATCAAAATTCGCACTACTGAACAAAAGACTTTCAGTAAATTAAATGCAAGGTCAGGAGATGGCGTGAGCATAGAAATTTGTGTCAAAGAAACGTAACTACTCAACTTGATTATCAAGCTGTATTGATCTTTGCTTCTTAATTTGACAGATGTTCATTTTTAAGGCCGGTTTCCAAGAGGAGCTGAACTGAAATCCAGCACTACGATTAAGCGTGCTCCTTTCAGAGGAAATCGCCAAAGACTCCTTAATTCTCCGCTACTAATAACTGCTGCATTTTGCCAAGATGGTCGTCTCCCGAAAATTGGCTCTATGGTTGTTATCAAAACAGTGCTCTGCCAGTCCAGACTTCTCAGGTTGCATTAAACAAATGCTCCGTTCATGTTCGATTATTCTAGTAGCGATGGTCCTTCCGGTTTGTCCTATATACGGTGTCCCACATTCACAGGGAATGCGGTACACTCCCGGAACTTGGATGTCCAGTTTGTCTTTCACTGGTCTCAACAGATGTTTATTTTTCAGAGGTGGCTTGTGGATGGTCCTGATGTTGTATTTGGCGAGAATTCTGCTGATTCTGCCGGAAAGATTGCCAGTAAACGGGATGTAGGCTGTAGCGGTAAGCTTATCTGACGCTTGCTGTATTACAGGATTCCCTTTCCTAGCTTTGGTGATCGAGGCTTCAACGTCATATTCGGAGTAGCCGTTTTGACGGAAAGTGAGTCTCAGGTGTTGTAATTCTTGTTTTAAGTGGCTGGGATCAGAGATAGACAAAACTCTGTGGGCCAGTGTATTGAGAACTCCCAGTCGTTGAAACTTATGGTGGAAGCCTATAACACAGCAAGCGTCAGATATGCCTACCGCTACAACCTACATCCCGTTTACTGGCAATATACCTGCAGAATCAGTAGCCTCGATCACCAAAGCTAGGAAAGGGAAACCTGTAATACAGCAAGCGTCAGATAAGTCTACCGCTACAGCCTACATCCCGTTTACCGGCAATCTACCCGCAGAATCAGTAGCCTCGATCACCAAAGCTAGGAAAGGGAAACCTGTAATACAGCAAGCGTCAGATATGCCTACCGCTACAGCCTACATCCCGTTTACCGGCAATCTACCCGCAGGATCAGTAGCCTCGATCACCAAAGCTAGGAAAGGGAAACCTGTAATACAGCAAGCGTCAGATAAGTCTAACGCTACAGCCTGCATCCCGTTTACCGGCAATCTACCCGCAGAATCAGTAGCCTCGATCACCAAAGCTAGGAAAGGGAAACCTGTAATACAGCAAGCGTCAGATAAGCCTACCGCTACAGCCTACATCCCGTTTACCGGCAATCTACCCGCAGAATCAGTAGCCTCGATCACTAAAGCTAGGAAAGGGAAACCTGTAATACAGAAAGCGTCAGATAAGTCTAACGCTACAGCCTGCATCCCGTTTACCGGCAATCTACCCGCAGAATCAGTATCCTCGATCACCAAAGCTAGGAAAGGGAAACCTGTAATACAGCAAGCGTCAGATATGCCTACCGCTACAGCCTACATCCCGTTTACCGGCAATCTACCCGCAGAATCAGTAGCCTCGATCACCAAAGCTAGGAAAGGGAAACCTGTAATACAGCAGGCGTCAGATAAGTCTACCGCTACAGCCTGCATCCCGTTTACCGGCAATCTACCCGCAGAATCAGTAGCCTCGATCACCAAAGCTAGGAAAGGGAAACCTGTAATACAGCAAGCGTCAGATAAGCCTACCGCTACAGCCTGCATCCCGTTTACCGGCAATCTATCCGGCAGAATCAGTAGCCTCGATCACCAAATCTAGGAAAGGGAAACCTGTAATACAGCAAGCGTCAGATAAGTCTAACGCTACAGCCTACATCCCGTTTACCGGCAATCTATCCGGCAGAATCAGTAGCCTCGATCACCAAAGCTAGGAAAGGGAAACCTGTAATACAGCAAGCGTCAGATAAGTCTACAGCTACAGCCAACATCCCGTTTACCGGCAATCTACCCGCAGAATCAGTAGCCTCGATCACCAAAGCTAGGAAAGGGAAACCTGTAATACAGCAAGCGTCAGATAAGCCTACCGCTACAGCCTACATCCCGTTTACTGGCAATCTATCCGGCAGAATCAGTAGCCTCGATCACCAAATCTAGGAAAGGGAAACCTGTAATACAGCAAGTGTCAGATAAGTCTAACGCTACAGCCTACATCCCGTTTACCGGCAATCTACCCGCAGAATCAGTAGCCTCGATCACCAAAGCTAGGAAAGGGAAACCTGTAATACAGCAAGCGTCAGATAAGTCTAACGCTACAGCCAACATCCCGTTTACCGGCAATCTACCCGCAGAATCAGTAGCCTCGATCACCAAAGCTAGGAAAGGGAAACCTGTAATACAGCAAGCGTCAGATAAGCCTACCGCTAGAGCCTACATCCCGTTTACCAGCAATCTATCCGGCAGAATCAGTAGCCTCGATCACCAAATCTAGGAAAGGGAAACCTGTAATACAGCAAGCGTCAGATAAGTCTAACGCTACAGCCTACATCCCGTTTACCGGCAATCTACCCGCAGAATCAGTAGCCTCGATCACCAAAGCTAGGAAAGGGAAACCTGTAATACAGCAAGCGTCAGATAAGTCTAACGCTACAGCCAACATCCCGTTTACCGGCAATCTACCCGCAAAATCAGTAGCCTCGGTCACCAAACCTAGGAACGGGAAACCTGTAATACAGCAAGCGTCAGATAAGCCTACCGCTACAGCCTACATCCCGTTTAGCGGCAAACTATCTGATGGAATCAGCAGAATTCTCGCCAAATACAACATCAGGACCATCCACAAGCCACCTCCGAAGATTAAACATCTGCTGAGACCAGTGAAAGACAAACTGGACTTCCAAGTTCCGGGAGTGTACTGAATTCCCTGTGAATGTGGAACACCGTATATATGACAAACCGGAAGGACCATCACTACTAGAATAATCGAACATGAACGGAGCATTTGTTTAATGCAACCTGAGAAGTGTGGGCTGGCAGAGTATTGTTATGATAATGACCATAGAGCCAATTGTCGGGAGACGACCATCTTGGCAAAATGCAACAGTTACTGGGAGCGGAGAATTAAGGAGGCTTTGGCGATTTCCTCTGAAAGGAGCACGCTTAGTCTTGATGCTGGATTTCAGTTTAGCTCTTCTTGGAAACCGGCCTAAAAGTTGGAAATCCGTCGAAATAAGAAGCAAAAATCAACACAGCTTGTTAATCAAGTTAAGCAGTTGCGTTTCTTTGACGCAATTTGCTATAATCACTCCATCTCCGGAACTGGCGTTTAATTTACTGAAAACAGTCTTTTGTTCATTATGGTTTTGTTTATAGTTGTGTTATATCCAGTATTTCATTTAGGGTTATAACATTTTATAAATATCCTGATGATGGGAGAGATGCACACTCACGAAACAATGATATCTAATCATCTTTTCACCTGGCTGGCTGCCCGAGAAGAAGGTGAACGTATTCGTCACCAGGAGAGCTTCAGGTCTTATTTTAATTATAGTTATCACTGTTTTCATTGTTCATTGATTAGTATTTTGTAGTGTCCTTCGAGAGTAATATGAAAGTCATCATCAATCCATTGTTAAGGCTCAAATTCCAATAATGCAACAGAAACAACAGAATGTGGGGTCGTAACCTGCATCCATCCGGTGCTGCTGGCAGGCTTCGGTGAGCCTGAATGTTTTTGCTGCGTGTCCACCTCAATAGGGTTTAACCGCAGATAGGTGAAATGTACGAGAGTGGGTCAAAAAGTAATGCCTCCTATTTTTTCCCTTAAATAAATAAGTTATATGAAAACTTTAAATTTGGCGTAATTCCTCAAACCTTCTCCAATCCCCTGCAGTAGTAACTTCCTAACTCAACAGGTGGCAGCACTGCATCCTCTTGCGAAATGGCTGTCATCGACAGTCGTATTAGACAGCGTTCTGTGATTGAATTTTTGACTGCGCAAGGTGAAACGCCAATTCGCATTCACAAAAGGCTAAAATATGTGTATGGTGATGCAACGGTGGATGTCAGCACTGTTAGACGATGGGTTCGTCGCTGTAACGAAATTGAAGGGCGAATACCATTGACAGATGCAAAGCGAAGCAGCAGGTTGGTGACTGCAGTGACTCCATGCAACATTCAGCGAGTCGACATCATTCGTGGTGATCGCCGGGTAACAACAGGTGAATTGTGTCGCATTACCTCCCTCAGTAAAGGCAGTTCGATGACAATCATTCAACAACTGGGTTACTCAAAAGTTTGTTCACGTTGGGTACCAAGAATGTTAACCGCCCTAAACAAAGAAACAAGGAAAACAATAGCCTCTGAACACTTGCAGCACTTCAATTTGGAGGGAGAGGAGTTTCTGGAAAAAAAATTTCTGGAAACGAAACGTGGGTTCATTTTCTGAACCTGAATCAAAGAGGCAGTCAATGGAATGGTATTACTCAACGACACCGAAGGAAAATACATTCAAAACTCAGCGGTCGGCGGGGAAGTTATGGCGACAGTGTTTTGGGATATAGAGGGTGTGCTTGTGATTGATTTTTTGGAGCAGGGATGCACAATAAATTCTGTCCAATACGTCAGAACTCTCAAAAAGATGAAAGCACGTTTGCGCCGGGTTATCCCATCCAAAACTATGGCAGATGTTCTTCTTTTGCATGACAATGCAAGACCACACACCAGCCGTTACACCACTGCATAAATTGAGAAATTGGGATGGCAAGTCTTACCTTACAGCCCTCACTTGTCACCATCAGACTTCCACTTCGGGCCACTAAAGGAAGTTCATCGTGGGATTCATTTTGAAGATGAGGAGGCTGTGAAAACATCCGTGCATCAATGGCTTAGGAAGCAAGACCGTGTGCTTTACCACACTGGGATACATGCCCTAGTTAAAAGGTGGACCAAAACTGTGGAAAAGGACGGAGATTATATTGAATAGTGACAAATTAATCGTCAATGTTGTAGTTTTCAAGCTATGTAAATTGGATTCAATTTTCTTGGCAATTAAAAGAGAAAAAATAGGAGGTATTACTGTTTGACCCACCCTCGTGTGTGTTGTATGTGTAGGGTGACTGGTTTTGATTTATATAGTACATTAGAGGGAGCTATTTGCTCTTCTGAGCTATATTTGTGGAACCCAATACGCGTTATACCTTGGTGTAAATAAGATGTTTCATTCTGAGGCCAACACTCTCTGAATGGGCATTTGTGGAGCTGAGCTTCACTTGCCGTTAGGAGTTGCTCCAGTGTTATCTCGGGTGCCGGGTGCTGGGTGCAGCGTATGGCATGAGGGCACCCGATGTCGCAGGAAGAGGTGTCTATACTGCATCCGTCGTAAGAAACACACTTTTTATTACTCCGCACTCATGTGCACACGCGTGACATACGACATTGACACTTTCGCCCATGTGTCTGGTTGTATGTTGGTGCCGCGTGGTGATCAGTCCATTGAAATTTAAGGGAATTGCTGACAGATCTCAGTGTGTATGCAATGCTCTGAGATGATCATCTCCTCTATATGGTCGATGGGCCTGAGAATATTGTGTAGTCTGTCTTGAGCTGGTTCTGTATAATAGTGAGACTTTCAGCTGCAGAGTTGGCGATGATCTCTCGAGCTTGGCGAAGACCCCAGCAAGGTCAGGAGGAACGTCCTTGGAGGTTGGCAGTTAGGGGTGACAACTGAGCGAGCTGCGTTTCCAGTGCGGCCAGACGGGGCATTGTTGTTTTGTAACTCGAGCTGGATCTTCTGTAAAGCTGTCTTGAGATTCTTACTGAGGGCCTGCGTGGTTGCTGCTGCTGGCGTGGACGCCGATTGGTGTAAGGCTGGATGTACTGGCACGGCGGTTCTACGTCTGTTGGTTGGGTAGTGTGGCTACTGTGCCTGACCTGTGAAATGGTGGAAGCCATTTCCGGTGGCACAGTACCGGCGGCGGGGCCGTAGGTCGTGTCGTGTACATTCCGATGTGAGAAATGGGGCGACACAGTAGTGGCACCGAGGCGGTGCATTGCAGGTGGTGGCGTGGTGTACAAGGGGCGTCCAGAAAATAAGTTCTGTTTCAATTTATCTCCGTTGCAGCGCTGCGATCGCTGTTCCACACAATCACGATAGACGCTGTGTATCAAGGAGAAGACACGTGCGCCATTGTGAGATCGCTGTCAGCCACGTACGCTTTGTTGTGCTTGTTTACAATGTCGGTGTTGATTGAAAATCCCGCCGCTTGTGAAATCAGATCTGTGATTCGTTTTTTGAATGCTAGGAAAGTGAAACCAATTGAAATTTATCGGCAAATTTGTGATGTTCACGGACAAAATGCGATGGGTGATACAATGGTGAGAAGATGGGTCAGACAGTTCAATGAAGGACGTAGTGAAGTGCAAGATGAAGAACAAAGTGGGCATCCATCTTTGGTTACAGAAGAACTGGTTCACGCGATTGATGACAAGATCCCGGAAAACAGCAAGTTTACAATTAGTGCTCTTGCTATGGAATTTCCCCAAATCATACGATTAGCAGTTCATGAAATTGTTACCGAAAAAAACTGAAATTTCGTAAACTTTGCTCACGTTGGGTGTCAAAGATTCTTATTGAGCAACTCAAAACAAAACGGATGGGTAGTGCACTTCAGTTTTGACCCATTATGATGAAGGCGGCGAAGAATTTCTGACACAGATAGTCACAGGAGCTGAAACTTGGGTTTCTTACGACACCCCTGAAAGTAAGCGTCAATCAATGGAATGGAGGCAACCTCATCCCCAGCAAAGGTTCAGCCGAAACAAATGTTGACACCTCGAAAAATGATGTACACAGTGTTCTGGGACAGTAAAGGCATCTTACTCATTGATTTCTTACCGCGTGGTCAAACAATGAAAACAGATGCTTATTGCGAGACACTTAGGAAATTGCGCCGAGGAATGCTGTCAAAGGGTGTTGTGTTTCTTCATGACAACGGACGACCACGCACTGCAAATGCGACGAAAAACATCCCACAGGGATTTGGCTGGGACGTGTTTGACCATCCCCCATACAGCCCTGACCTGACTCCTGGCGATTTTCATCTGCTTTTGCATCTCAAGTCTTTCCTTGGCGGTCAACACTTCAACAATGACGAAAAGCTGAAAGAAAATGTTTCCAACTGGTTAAAGACACAAACGGCAAATTTCTATGAAGAAGGTATACAAAAGGGTGCCCAGGGTGGATAACTCGGTGTATGTCGCCGGTTGACCCTGTGGTATTGCAGCGTTGGCCCGGCGACAGGAGGAGTTGTAGTGGACAGTGTGTTACGACGGCGGCGGCTTCGGCGTAGGTTGGGTGCACGGGCTAGCTTGTAACTTGGACGGGAGTGCGATTCTCAGAACTAGTAGAGTAGATGGCGGTGGATGAGGCTCCAAAGTGAAGTTAATGCAGGCAGCAAATGACATTGGCTTGGTTGGCAGAGTTTAATCGAAGCATGCCCAGAATTTTTCGAGTACGAAAGTAGTCACCACCGAAAGCTGTAGCGATACTAGCGAGCAGGCTCGGACGCTTGCTGGTGGCAGAGCTGGCGGTTGTGACTGCGAGGAGGCGCGGGCGCTTGTCGGTGGTGGAGGTGGCGGTTGTTACTGTGAGGAGACTCGGGTGCTTGCCGGTGGCGGAGGTGGCGGCTGCGGCTGCGAGAAGCCCTGGCAGCTCCAGGTGAGTTTGGTTGCATCTGCACAAGGGGCGGCCCAGTGGTAGCCAGGCGGCTGGCGAGTGGAGTTTTCAGCGGCTGCACTTTTTGATTCCGAGTGGGCACTAGGCGGCTCGTGCTGCGGAGTTTCTGCTTCTTCCTCGGCATCGGCGGAGCTCTGTCTTATTCTATCCTATGAGAATTATCTTATTCTATCTTATTCTAGGACAGAATATGGATACGTAGCTTCAACAACCAAAGGAAGAAGAGCAACTTCTCTTAGTCGAAGGATTAATAGAAGAGGACAATCTTGGATCCAACAGTAGGATTTGAAGCGACAGAAGAAGAAAACATCAGCACAAGAACAAAAGAATATATTATTCATTAGGGATAGGAAGGTAGAAGTAGTTTAGAGTGTGAAAACTGTAAGCTACAATTGTAACAATTAGATTAGATAGGTTACTTTAGGTTAGCTTTTCTGCAAAACGTTTGTGAATATCAATATAATTATGTTTTAGCAAATATAAAATTGTAATACTGTGTCTTGGTATAGCATCTAGAGGTCAAGACATAAGAAATGCAGAATATATTTATTTAAATATATATTTATTTATTTTATTCTATCCTATGACCCTTGTAGTTCACCTTTGACCACTAACTCCGTCGTCAACACGTGTCTTGAAAACTATTTTACACTTATAGCTTGAATAATCTCTGGAGCTAATTTAGTTTCTGTATGCAAATGGAAGATGAACAGATGACTTCACATATATGACTCATAGATTACAACCTAATAAGGCAGTTCAGGCTTCGCACTGAGCAATATGACGAAGGGTGGTTTCACAGTATTGCTTGCACACCATCGGACACTGGTGTCCCAACCTCCATTTCATTTTCCTCCTGTGTAAGTGTCGGCGATGGGCGAGTGTGGTGCTACCGCACTGCCGTGCTCGGGCTAAGGATGTATCTCCTGTTTTGCTGCCAAGGAACGGTGTGGCTTGTGGCTATAGGGTGAACGAAAACACTAACTCATTAGTAGGTTCAGTGTGGAATCCCTTATTTCTGCTTCTAGTACGAGGGTGGGTCAAAAAGCAAAGCCTCCTATTTTTTCCTTAAATAAATAAGTTACATGAAAACTTTTAACTTGGGGCAATTCCTCAAACCTTCTTCTCCAATCTCCTGCAGTAGGAAATTGCTAAGTCAACAAGTGGCAGCACTGCATCCTCTTTCAAAATGGCTGACATCGACATTCGTATTAGACAGCGTTCTGTGACTAAACTTTTGATTGCGGAAGTTGAAACGCCAATTCGCATTCACGAAAGGCTAAAAAATGTGTATGGTGATGCAACGGTGGATGTCAGCACTGTTAGACGATGAGTTCGTCGCTGTAACGAAGCTGAAGGGCAAACACCATTGGCAGATGAAAAGCGAAGCGGCAGTGACTCCATGCAACATTCAGCGAGTCGATGACATTCGTGGTGATCGCCGGGTAACAACAGGTGAATTGTGTCATATTACCTCCCTCAGTAAAGGCAGCGTGATGACGATTATTCAACAACTGGGCTTCTCAAAAGTTTGTTTACGCTGGGTACCAAGAATGTTAACCGCCCATAACAAAGAAACAAGGAAAACAATAGCCTCCGAACACTTGCAGCGCTTTAGTTTGGAGGGAGAGGAGTTTCTGAAAAAAAAATTACTGGAGACGAGACGTGGGTTCACTTTTGAACCTGAATCAAAGAGGCAGTCAATGGAATGGCATCACACAACGTCACCGAAGAAAAAAAGATTCAGAACTAAACGGTCGGCAGGGAAAGTTATGGCGACAGTGTTTTGGGATGCAGAGGGTGTGCTTATGATTGATTTTTTTTTTTGGAGCAGGGATGCACAATAAATTCTGTCCAATACGTCAGAGCTCTCAAAAAGCTGAAAGCACGTCTTCGCCGAGTTCGCCCAACAAAAACTATGGCGGATGTTCTTCTTTTGCATGACAATGCAAGACCACACACCAACTGTTACACCACTGCGGAAATTGGGAAATTGGGATGGCAAGTCTTATCTCAGAGCCCTGACCTGGCACCATCAGACTTCCAACTGTTCGGGCCACTAAAGGAAGCTCATCGTGGGATTCATTATGAAGATGCGGAGGCTGTGAAAGCGTCCGTGCTTAGTCAATGGCTTAGGAAGCAAGACCGTGTGTTTTACCACACTGGAATACATGCCCTAGTTTAAAGGTGGACAAAAACTGTGGAAAATGACGAAGATTATGTTGAATGGTGACAAATTAATTGTCAATGTTTTAGTTTTCAAGCTATGTAAATTGGATTCAATTTTCTTGGCAATTAAAAGAGAAAAACTATAGGAGGCATTACTTTTTGACCCACCCTATTGCTATCCAGTAGAGTCAACATTCCCACAAACTAAGAGGTGGCATGTACCAGAAATATTTAAAGACTGAATCATATACTTCTGAAAATTTAGTATAATTTAACTCCTTTTTGTGTGTTTATTTAGAAAATGGAGAAAAAGAATGAGATCTACAACGAAGCAATCATTGGCAGGGAGCAAGTGACCAATGACTATTTCGACGCCACCTGGGAAATACCAGAGGAGTCCCTACTTCTTGGAAAGGTGCTAGGCTCTGGCGCTTTTGGAATCGTAAGGGAAGGAGTCCTGCAAGACAAAGATGGTACATGGGACAAAGTCGCCATAAAAACACTCCCAAGTAAGTGCAACAATGTAACTGGCAGTTTCTACTGCAGACATCAAACAAGATCTTTACATGTCTGATGTGTGACGTTTACGCCACTTGTTTTACTGATGGAAATCTGTTCTGATAAACTCTCTTAATTCATGTTAATAGAAATGAAGCGGCCTAAAACAGAAATTGCTAAGTCACTTTCAAAATTGTGCAGGTGAGCTACTCAAAGTAATTTGAAATACCACAACAGTAATACAAATGAAAGTATTTTATGTGATGTTTCCGTTTTGTATTTTGTATTGGGCTACTACCACATTTACAGAAACAGTAACAGAGTGGACGACATAATGCAAGAAGGAGTTAATCGCTGTTCAGTGTCGCACTGGCAGGTGATTAGTTCGAGATTTGAGAGATCTTAGAGACACTGAATCTTGAGAACGACAATAACGCTAGAATCAATATTTCTATACTCGGGAAACAGTTTTAAACACATTCTAATCCAATAATTTAACTCACCTTGTCTAAATACCAACTTATCAGCATCTGATGCCAAATTGGTTTAACACAATTAACAGCATTAAGTTAAATCTGATATTGCATATTGGTCTGTAAATATATTTTAAAATTCCATATTTGGACATATAAAGTAAAAATGGCCATCTGAAATTCAATGTAAATCAATAAACAAGCAGGCCATGTAGATGATGCAACGAATTCTTAGATTTATTAAAATTCCAAATTCAGAAAATTCCGGAAACTAAATCTACACAAATTGTGACGTCGGACCAATCAAAATTTAGTATTTCGGTAACCTAGCAATGAAACAGAGAATATAACCAATAATTTTATACTTAGATTTTTTTTCTTCTTGCTTTACTCTCGAAGCACGTAGACGTGTTTTTGGAAAAGGCTCTTGAAAAGTACAGGAAGTTAGTGGAGTTCACCGTTCATTAACGTTTAACAAACGATTAAAATATAAGCTGAATATGCAACGCGACGAGAAATAACATAAGTGGAAAACAGTTGCATCATTCATAAAGCGAAGGAGAAAATTAAAAGTTAGTAAAATGCTATACCAGTGAAAAAGTCCCTTGTGAAGCAAAGGATGTCGAGAAATACGACGACATTGAGGTTTCACATCTCATCCCTCGCCACAACTACCGGAAGGAAAATTTACAGAAATCTTCGAGACCATCATCTTCACGGCCTCGAGACAGGAGAGTTCATCGCTTCTACATCGAGGTAAGGTTTGGCTTCTCCACGCGTCGTCACACCGAGGGAAATGCGAAACCTTTCGCGCGTGTGGGGCGTGGACCTCACGACAACGAATCCTACTTCAAATACGAGGCCTCATTTTTAAGTCAGTACCGTTTTGCGATTCCGCCACTGCAGCGTTACGGTTGGCGTTCCGCGCATGCGCGCTGGTTATCTACATCTCTTGTCTACGCACTGACGCCATTACATTCTGATTCTTTATTGTATACGTTGGTTACTGAGTGTTTAAGATGCCTCCGACAATCGTAAGTCCCGCCGATTGTGAAGTACGCGCTGTTATACGATTTCTTAGTGCTAAAGGCGTAAAACCAATCGATATTAATCGTGAGATCTGTGAAGTTTACGGACAAAACATTATGAGTGATGGAATAGTAAGGAAATGGGTGAGAGCAGTTAAATATGGCCGCACAAATGTGCATGATGAAGAAAGGAGTGCGCGTCCTTCGGGCGTTACTAAAGATTTGATGTAGAAAGTGGAAGAAAAGGTGAGAGAAAACAGACGCTTTACAATTTCATCATTGTGCGACTATTTTTCTCAATATTCTCGTAGTGTTTTCTATCGCATTGTGACCGAGAACTTGAAGTACGGAAATTCAGTTCACGTTGGGTTCAGAAAATGTTGACGGATTTGCACAAAACCCAACGTTTAGGCCGTGCATTGACTTTCCTTGAGCGGTACCACAATGAAGGTGAAGATTTTTTAGACCAAATTGTTACTGGTGACGAAACATGGGTGACCTACATCACACCAGAATCGAAACAACAATCCATGGAATGGCGACATTCATCATCACCTACAAAAGTGAAGTTTAAGCAAACAAATTCTGCCCGGAAAATCATGTGCACAGTTTCTTGGTACAGAAAAGGAGCATTGCTAGTGGAGTTTCTGCCTCGTAATGAGACAATCAATGCAGCGTCTTATTGTGAGGCATTGAACAATCTGCGCCGTGCAATCCAGAACAAAAGACGTGGCAAGTTGAGTAAGGGTATCGTTTTGCTGCATGACAATGCCCTTCCACACCTGGCTAATCGGACCAAAGATCTCATTAAATCTTTTCAATGGGAAACTCTAGATCATCCTCCATACAGTCCTGATCTGGCGCCCAGCGACTACCATTTGTTCCCGCACTTGAAGAAACATCTGGGCGGTCAGCGTCTTCAAGACCATAATGAAGTCTAAACAGTTGTAATACAGTTCTTAACACGTGAGGCGGCAGAATTTTATGAGGAGGGTATTCAAAAACTGGTGCCACGTTATGGCAAGTGCCTCAATATTCACGGAAATTGTGTAGAAAAGTAGATTAAAGTACAGGCTTTCATGTAAAAATAAAATTATTGCATATCTATGCACGTCTTTTTTTAATTTCAAAACGGTACTGACTTAAAAAACATGCCTCGTATGTCGCCGCATCGTGTGGCATAAATCTACCTTTACCAATATAACCACTTCAAAGCTAAACCACATACCACGCATTACCTATCTCAATCTGCTTATATTAGTCACGTCTACTATTTAGGTGTAGCTTATAGTTTACCATAAAATCAATATAATGAATAATATTAGCAACCACACATGAAAAATAAATCAAGGAGTCAAACAAGTGTCCACTGTCGCAAAGATTATTTAACATTTATATAGACGATGAAATTAGGAACTTGCAGAATAGTTTTAATAAACATTTCAGTATTAATGGAAAAACAATAGACACTATTATACGCTGACGACCAAGTACTAGTTGCAGAGTCAGTGGATGCCAGACAGATGAACGTATACGTAATAAATAATATACCATGGCATTGAATTTTTCATGTTGACTCTATCCATCAAACATCTTAGCCTATATACGGCTAGTGTGGAGAAATGATTAATTTCCATCAATTAACTAAAATAATAAGAGTTAAATGATGACGCCTGGGACTTAAGTACTTACAATAGTAAGTCGCCACAAACGGTGTATCTCGGATGCGAGAGCCCCTAGTGGTCTACCGGGGAAATATACGAGTCAACTGGAGAATTTAATGTCAGGACGGTGCGTTGGCCATGGTAGCTCAAAGGTTAAGAGCGACTGGACGGAAACCAGGAGATCCGTGGTTCAAATCCCGGCCATGGCATTGAATTTTTCATGTTGACTCTATCCATCAAACATCTTAGCCTATATACGGCTAGTGTGGAGAAATGATTAATTTCCATCAATTAACTAAAATAATAAGAGTTAAATGATGAAGCCTGGGACTTAAGTACTTACAATAGTAAGTCGCCACAAACGGTGTATCTCGGATGCGAGAGCCCCTAGTGGTCTACCGGGGAAATATACGAGTCAACTGGAGAATTTAATGTCAGGACGGTGCGTTGGCCATGGTAGCTCAAAGGTTAAGAGCGACTGGACGGAAACCAGGAGATCCGTGGTTCAAATCCCGGCCATGGCATTGAATTTTTCATGTTGACTCTATCCATCAAACATCTTAGCCTATATACGGCTAGTGTGGAGAAATGATTAATTTCCATCAATTAACTAAAATAATAAGAGTTAAATGATGAAGCCTGGGACTTAAGTACTTACAATAGTAAGTCGCCACAAACGGTGTATCTCGGATGCGAGAGCCCCTAGTGGTCTACCGGGGAAATATACGAGTCAACTGGAGAATTTAATGTCAGGACGGTGCGTTGGCCATGGTAGCTCAAAGGTTAAGAGCGACTGGACGGAAACCAGGAGATCCGTGGTTCAAATCCCGGCCATGGCATTGAATTTTTCATGTTGACTCTATCCATCAAATATCTTAGCCTGTATACGGCTAGTGTGGAGAAATGATTAATTTCCATCAATTAACTAAAATATACCAGAATCTTACAATTTAAAACTTTCTGTTAATAAAAATTACTTCTAGCATTAAACTGAAATGAACACGCTAGAATTTAGATTGTAATAAATGAGAAAACTATACAAGTGACAGCATTTAACTACTTGGGATCAGAAATAACCGCTATATTACACGAAAAATCTGTTGACGAACCAAATAAATTTTAGCCTTACGTGCGGCACAATAAAGAGAACCCATAGAAGGAAATGTAGAACAGAAACACAAATAAAGTCTTATAAGAGGATGGCAGTTCCTCTATTAATGTATTCAAGCGAACTATGGGCATTAAAGAGAAAACTGAAAACAAAAATGAATCAGCAGAAATGTGATTTTTAAGATAAATGACTAGACATTCTCTGTTAGATCATAAAACAAATGAAGATAAAGAGACATATTGAACATATTTTGCTTAAAAGAAAGGATTAAATAGAATAAAGAAAGCTGAAGACAATATAGTGTCACCCGAAAATAGGAATTCCCGATAGAACCAGCTGGCAGGTAGGGCCAGAGGGGAAGCATTCTGCCCACGCCTACCCATTTATATCTCGTGTCACTAACTGAGGGGATGATTAGAAGAGCGGCACAAGCCCTGTACCGTCTCTTTCCCCTTCGCTGACCTCTGGAACCTTCGGGATGATTCACTGAACCGCGATACTTCCAGAAACAGCGACCGTCCTATAAAAAAGGGGCTGCAGTTGGCGAGTCAATTCAGTTCTTGGTGAGCAGCTGTGAGGAGCGCCGTGCTAGTGAACGGACTGGAAGACTGTGTACGTGTATCAGAGGAGTTGTACGTAAGTGTGAGTGTAATGTGGACCTGTGACAGACGAACTGGCGAATTGTAATTGTATGCGCTACGCAATTCTGTGTAATCGGCAAGTGTTCCAACTGTAATTCGGTGGAAATAAAGAACATTTTGAGTTTGTGCAATTGGACTTTTAATTTCACGAACCCACAAAGTCACAATATTGTGACTTTGTGGGTTCGTAGAATTAAAAGTCTCATTTGAAGACATCTAAAATGCTCTTTATTTCAATATAAAGACGTTTGTACACCCCATATAGGCTCTAAAATGACATATCATACACCGAGGCAGTCTCTCGCTGCTCCACCACACGTAAACAAATGAATTCTCTGCGGTACAATACAAACAGCTACACACAATTAACGACTGCATTATAGTTCAAATGTCCACACAGCTGCACACTACAACTGTCAGTTCTCCACTAGCCTGATTTTTATTTTATTATTATTTTTTTAATATCTAAAGGAGAGTATGTGGTAAGAGTCGGGAGGAGATGGGTGTTGGGGTCCCGCGGATGCACACCCGGTAGTTACGGTAGTAGGGACGCAGGTGCCTGAGGGACACGTGCGAGTTCAAGGGAGGAAGTGTCCGGGGGTCCAACCATGATCTGAGGCCCTGGGTGGACTGCCAGGATTAGAGGGAGGGTGTTGGAGGGATTTAACATTGTAGCTGTGCACACCATAAGTGCTTGTTTCAGGGAACTGATGGCATCGTAAACGTGGTGTCTGCTCAGTGAGGTCAAATAATTGTAATACTGAGGTCAGTAGGTGGTCAAGGGTTGTGAGTACTTGGATGTAGTACTCACGTCGTGAGTCAGGCACGTCTTGGGCGACTGCAATCTGGATGTCGACTTGTTTCTGGGCAAGGCGTTGTCACATCTGCATTATGTCAACCTGGGAGGTCTCGGTCCTGGTAAGTGCCTGGTGTACGGTGTCTTGAAGATCTGTGATGCGGCTGGTGATGGAGTCAGTGGAGGTCCCGAGGACCTTCTCTAGTTGCTGCAGTCGAGTAGTCGTGGTCTCTAAGTTTGAAAGGACAATTGTAATTTTTGCGAGTTGGTTGTGTTGGTCTGTGTAGTGTCCTGCGATGCCAGTGGTGATGGTTTCTTCCAGATGTCTCAGGAGTGGTGCTATGTTAAGGACCTCTGAGTGGAGGTCGTGGACATCCTCCCTGGAGGGTTGTGTAGCTGCGAGGGCCGCCTCAAGAAGGGCCCCGAAGTTTGTAGCTCTCTCTGGAGATACTGCAGGGCTTCCCTTAGGTCTCCTCCGGTATAGGAAGCAGGTGCGGTTACTGTGGAGGCCACCGTGGGTACTAGGTGTGGATTGTCTTCCTCCCTAGTTGTTGGTGTGCTGCGTTGTCTTAGTAGGCTCTTTCTGGGGTAGCGTGGACACTGCGCCTGGCCTGTAAAATGGGCTACACCATTACAGGTGGCGCAGTATCTTCGTCGGTGCCGAAGGTCATGCCTCTTGCATTTGGTGGTGAGGCAGTGGTTCCCGCAGTAGTGCATCTAGAAGGAACGATGCAGGTGGAGGTGCAGTGACCAAAGTTGCAGCAGCGCCGACAGGTGATGCGTCGTTCTAATTTGCTTGCCTCGATTCTGCGACAGCGCCCTAATAACGGCAGCATCCTTCTCCACGCTGTCGGCTAGATGTAGGCGCACTAGAGTGGTAGTGCCTCCTCTCGATGTTATCCAGGCAGAGGGCCACCTCTGTTTTGCGGCGGAGAGAACAAACCTGCACGGAAGATCACGGGGTACCCCGCTGATGACAACGGTGTAGGCACTTGTGGAAGTGGCTGGCGCTGGTGAGGAGTGCAGAGATCTTGTTGGTGTCTGTTGTGCTGCAGTGGCGTAGGAAAGCCGCTGATCAGTTGCGTTTGGTGGCTGCGGTGGCTGTGCTTCTGCAGGTGAGGTATCTGTGAACTGCAGTTCAGATGCTGCTTCAGGCGGCGGTTGTCTAGGCTCTTGGCGGGCGTCTGGCGTGGTAGGGGAAGCGGGCTTGGCTGTCCAAAACTTCCCCGTCAGTTCCGCGGGAGGATCCCTCACGTCTGCCGGTACGGGCAGCGAGGCGGGAGAAGACGCCCCAGAGCTGGCTGGCGAGGGCTGTGGTGAAGGCAACTTCACTGCCTGGCTCTGCTTCCGTGTTGTGGTGTTTTTCTTCCCAAAGTTGCTGCGCTGGTCCCCTACGTCAGACACGAGCACCGAGTGAGTAAATCCCGTGAAGTGAGTGAGTCGCCAATTGAGTGCCTACTAGGCTGATTCACTAACCGTGGCGCTTTTATACTTCCACTCGCTGTTCTCGAACTTACTGGATCGCGCGAAAGCTGCACAAGTTTCACGACGCACCGACAAATTCCAGATTATCTCCGTCTCTTTCCCTCTCGGCAAGCGTTCAGCGCTAGCGCGTGTGGGCGTGGCAGCACCACAATGCCTCGGCAACAATATATGTAAAAGGCCTGAACAAGGACAGCTTCCCTAGAATAGTGTCCGACTGCCTTCCAACTGGTAAAAGAAACATAGGAAGACCGAGGAAGAGATACACAGGTAATAATTAGCGAGTCTTTCCCTTATCCTCAGAGATGAATGTCTGGTAACTCTAAGCTCTATGTACCCTGTACTCATTTGTACATCATTTCATTCATCGTACGATAGGACTTAACCTTGGAGGTTTTCCCTTATCCTGAAAGGTGAATGTCTGGTAGCTCTAAGCTCTATGTACCCTGTACTCATCTGAACATCACTTCATTCATCGTCTGATATGACTTAACGTTGGAGGTTTTACCTGATTCTGAAAGATGAATGTCTCGTAACTCTAAGCTCTATGTACCCTGTACTCATTTGAACATCATTTCATTCATCGTCGGATATGACAGCGTTGATGGACGTCAGTAAGTGCCACGAGAACTCAAGGCCGCGCCGTGACTCAGTGGTTAGACCACTTGGCTCTCACCAAGGCGGCCCGGGTTCGATCCCAGGCGACAGCAAAGTGAGATTTGTGGTGAACAACATGGCGCTGTGGCGAGTTTTCTCCGGGATCTCCGGTTTCCCCCGCCATCTCATTCCACCGGTGCTCCATCTTCATCTCATGTATCTTCAGTGTCATCGCCTGCGGTGCCGCATGTAGTAAAAGCGGGCGTTAAACACTACACATTTCATTTCACGAGAACTCAATGAACCTTAAGTCAGTGCTTTAAGATGTATCCGTAGAAGTGTTACTTAGAATTCGCATAAAGTATCGAAAGAAGTTCTAACGACACAATTCCGACAGTGGAAGTAGTCGATATCGGCGCTCTATGAGTAACAGGCTACCCTCCAGTTTCCATGAACACGGTGGAGGGCACTGGATTATTTTTTCGGGTGTGAATATTTTTGCTTGGCTTGCTTTGTTAGGGAAATAGATTTGGTGGTCGCAGACAGGCTTTAAGAAAACTTGTGTTTGTGCAGAAAAGCGACGTATATACTGGGATTTAGGGTAAAACGTCTAATTTATTTGAATATCGTGCATGTTAATCACTAATCTAAACAATTTTCAGAGGACTACACTGCAGAGGATCACCGTCACTTTTGGCAAGAGATAAATATGATGAAGAACGTCGGTCGACATCCACATATAGTAAACCTGGTTGGCTGTTGTACCAGAAGCAGCGATCTTCAACTTGTGGTCGAGTTCTGTCCCTTGGGAGATCTGCAGGGATATCTGAGAAAGGTAAACAACAATTGTAAAACACTCAATAGTTTGATCAAATAGATGACACCGTCTATGTCATCTCTGATGTCAATGCTCTGATAAGTCTGTTGTAATTTTCTCGTTGCATATGATTTTATTCTGCCAGCATCTCAATTTCCAAACTGTGATGCCCTGCTCTCTCTCTGTGATGTCTTGTGATGTCAAGTGTTCTAAAAGTGTTTTTAGCAAGAACTCATTTGCATACAAGGTTTTAGATTAGGATGATGCCAGGTTAAATAACATAACAAATGGATCCTGCAGAAAAAGGAATGCGATGAGGAATGTATCAAAAGATCTTGGCTTCATAACCTTAAACTATGAAAGCTTCTTCAGCTTTCAGATCGTGAAATTAATGAAGGCCATCAAATGAAACATTAATTGCACCTAGAATTTGAAGAACAAGAGATTACACGTGGGCTGTTCAATAAGGAATGATCAGAATTTTTTTGACAACTCATCCTCATAATTTTGATGGTGCTTCTCAAAATAGTCTCCCCTGAATACGATGTACTTGTCCCAGCGTTTCTGCCTGTCTTCAAAGACATGCTGGAAACCATTTTTGGAGAGATCCTTCAAAATCGCCTCCGCAGCCTTCACCACTGCTTCTGATGATGGATAATGCCTCCCACGAAAGCGTTTCTTCAAGATAGAGAATAGAAGAAGCTCACATGGGGCTAAATCCGGATTATAGGGAGGGTGAGGGATGTACTTCACGTTGAATTTTGCAAGATATTCACCAACAACATTGGCAATATGCGGCAGCACATCCAGCCTGCTTCATGGAAATGTGGTCTTTTGCGCCTGATATGGACTTGCAATGTTTTCAGGACATCCCTGTAGTATTGTCCAGTTACTGATGTGTGTGCACGTACAACATACTGATAAACCATTCCATGAATATCAAAGAATGAGATGACCATAACTTTCCCAGCAGAAGCAACCACTTTTGCTTTTTTGGGGGTTGGTGATGAAGGAGATTTCCACACTAAGCTTTACTGTTTGCTCTCAGGATCAAAATGATGTAGCCAAGTTTCATCAGCAGTGATTACATTTGAAAGAAACTCCGGGCTTCCTCTAACATCAACTTTAACTGTATGTTACCTCCATTGCAGCGGTAGGCGATACTGAACATGTGTGAACTTGCCTGGTTCTCACAGGCAGGAACCAGGAGTACTAACAATGAAACTACTACGGCGTGTTTGTTTTACATTAAGCTAACAGAATATAAGATTGAATTTTAGTGCGAAAAAGTGTGACCGTAAAAAAATTATGATCATTCTTTATTGAACAGCCCTCGTACAATTTGACTTCCACTGCCCGCCTCGGTAGCGTGGTTTTAGCGAGTCTGCCTCACGTTCAAGAGGTCCCGAGTTCGAATCTCTGTCAGGGTGAGTTATCCGGAGAAGGTTTTTCCGGGGGTTGCCCTTATCCTCAAAGGCGATTGTCGGGTAACTCTTAGCTGTGTGGGCCCTAGGCTCATTTGAGCATCATTTCACCCATTCCATTCATCATCCGATATGAACTAAAAAGTTAAAGGTCGTAAATTAAAAAAAATACTCGTCATGTAAGTACTCCACCGAGCTTTTCTCTCCTTCAGTTATATTTAAAACTGTACGTAACGCTTTGCCATATAAAACTGTGAAGGAGCAATCCAAAGGCTAATGTGTTTCAAATGGGAAGGTGTTTGTCCTCGAGCGCTACTAGGAAAGCAACCAATCGAGGTCCTGCGGTGTTGTCGTATTGCATTCCCGCTAAGTGGTGTGTGAGGAGCGCCCAGCTAATCAATCTGTATGAAATACTGTTCGTGCTAAGACAAAAATTTAGATTTTGCAAAAAACTGATCCATGAGAAAGGAGAGAGTAATGTATTTAACATAACCGTAAAAAACCCATATTTTTAACTCAAATAGCCTTTCTAATACAAATAAATAAATTAGATACCATTATATTATAACAAATCATTATTGTTTGGCATGTAT
Organism: Mantis religiosa; assembly: GCA_030765055.1. NCBI lineage: Eukaryota > Metazoa > Arthropoda > Insecta > Mantodea > Mantidae > Mantis > Mantis religiosa. Next base: position 4,273,127 of record JAUKNK010000062.1, read on the forward strand.
ACGTGAACGTATATTTGAAATTACTCAGAAATTAAATGTAAACAATTGACATGACGTGATAAAAGAAATATGTACTTTGAATAAGTCAAGGTGTTTGTTAAATTCAATGAGAGGAAACGATACACTTCTTGCTAGTCTGGCAGAACGTGTCTGTTTACATTATATCTTTGTTTATGAAAAGTTCGTAAACTCTATTTACTCTAGAGAGTTCAAAGCAGTATTATTCAGTTACTCTTCCATGAAAAACTGTATCAGTTGGATCAATAAGACACGATCCACCTTTCCCCTTACTACTGCTAGAACAATCCAATAGAGTTAATGTGGGCTCAAATTATGTTGCAAATTGAAATAATATTATTAAACTGAGTGACGTTGAACGAGTTATTCACAAAGAAATTTACAAGGAACACAAAAAGACTGGGAAAACTGCGTGATACATCAGATAAACTAGAAGATGACTTTTGGAAAGAAATATCTGGTCACGAGATTTTGGAACCTATCATCATAAATTTGCAGTACTCAGACGCTGAAGACAATGACAATGACGAATTATCTCTTAACGTAACATTCACAGTTATACGGATGTACCGCTGGTATTTTCGTTGGATTAGAAAAATAAGTAATTCATAAAATATAATTAACTTTAAACTAATTATTTAAAACATTTGCCCAATATACGAATATCCACGTTAAGATTATAATTTCAACAACTATATTATTATAAAACTTTGGAAAATTCAGTTTGTTTTCCCTTACGTTTAGCACCAAGAACTCTGGCAAGTGTGTTATAAAAAGCACACAAAGGTACAGACGTATTATTTTATCTTGACAGGAATCCTGCGCGGTAGGGATGAGTAGCAACTGCGGTGGGGATAGTGCACCTATCGTCACAATGCGTCACACACGTAAGATTACCAGAGGGGAGTGCGGTGGATAAGGTGTCTAAAAACAAATCTCACTCTCGAAGCCAGTTTAGCAGCTCTTATAAACTAAGTTGTAATTCTTACTCTGGTAGTAATCTCCACGCTTTTGTTGGATCTTAAATAGTACATAGGCATTTGTAACAAAACCCTGTTCTCCTCTAGCAGGCATGATAAACACCTGTCGGCCTTTCAACATCACTGCAGAGTCCCTGTAACGCATTTCACTCCAGACATATGTACTGCATTGATATGTTTCATCCATATAAACTATATAAACTTCACTGTGAAATCTCTGAATGTTTCATAAATACTTAAGCATTTTTGCCCGTATGGTACGATGTTCCATTAAAATTTGTCTGTCACGCTTAGTTTTTTTTTTCTCTTTTCTTCCATATAAATCCTAGCTTCAAAAGAACTCTTCTTAATGTTCAGACTCTGCCTTGGAAGTCAGTAGAATTTTGAAGCTTCATAAGCACTTTGTTCAAAGTTGGTCTTTGTTTTTCTGTGCTTTAAAAATTATCCATAGTTCGCCTAACTACTTCTGAATTAAAACATCCAAATTAGATTTTGTGCATTATCTTAATCTTTGTTTACTGGGCATAGAGAAGGACGTTGTTGCACTAGCACCAATGGCTTTTCTTTCCTTAATAACTCTCCTAAACTGTTTTCAGACACAACTGTTGCCTCAGATGCCCTCTCCCAGATTTATGTAGCAGACCTAGACCCTTGTTCCTTTTTTATATATCTATAGATATTAGTTATTACTTCTCATGTTTTTAAATGTAGCACTTTATTTCCTAATGTGCTGCTAGGAGGCGCCATTTCTAAATGCTCTCTTGGAACCAGGAGACAAGCTCATTTTGAAACAAGCTGTAGTGTTACCGAGTAGCTCTGCACGTGTTTACTCGCTCGCAGCTGGTACGCAACTGACCCGCCCTCCCCTCCAGTAGCAGCCGTTCTGAGGTGGGCTCGTCCTGATATCACTCCGCATCGCTCTCTATCTGTCAAGATATAAAAATACACCTGTAAAAGGAGTGGGGGTAACAAGGCGGCAACGCTGAAGGCTCTAACGCATCTAATTCGCTAAAGGCGAGAGCTCTTCCCATTTTAAACACATAAGTGACATATTTCAATAATGAGCAGGACGTTAGAAGATCCTGAAGCACGAACCTCCTTCATGAAGTTACTCAGTTGTTACGGAAACTTTTTAAATGTAGAGCTGGGAATATCGCTCCCTCTTCAGCCAGCCTCTCTTATTTGAATAGATGGTGGGCGCTTTCGTCTGAAAAAGAAAGAAGAACGCAATTCCAGTGTTCCATTAAGCTGTTACATATAAACAGCTGCTTATTCAGTGTAGTTTAAAATAATGGAGAATGAAAGAGTTGCAGGTTAAACAACATGTCTCCAAGTATACACGTTTTTCAGTGGGATATTCCACATTTTAAATCGTTATAAGTCTCATACCACAGGTGTCATGTAGGAATGTACAAGGGTGGTTCAAAAAGTAATGCCTCCTACTTTTTCCCCTTAAATAGGTAAGTCATGTTCAAACTTTTAATTTGGCGCAATTCTCCAAACCTTCTTCTCCAATCCCCTGCAGTAGTAACTTCCTAAGTCAACAGGTGGCAGCACTGCATCCTCTAGCAAAATGGCTGACATCGACATTCGTATTAGACAGCGTTCTGTGATTGAAATTTTGACTGCGGAAGGTGAAACGCCAATTCGCATTCACGAAAGGCTAAAAAATGTGTATGGTAATGCACCCGTGGATGTCAGCACTGTTAGACGATGGGTTCGTCGCTGTAACGAAGCTGAAGGGCAAACACCATTGGCAGATGAAAAGCGAAGCGGCAGTGACTCCATGCAACATTCAGCGAGTCGATGACATCATTCGTGGTGATCGTCGGGTAACAACAGGTGAATTGTATCGCATTACCTCCTTCAGTAAAGGCAGTGTGATGACGATTATTCAACAACTGGGTTACTCAAAAGTTTGTTCACGTTGGGTACCAAGAATGTTAACCGCCCATAACAAAGAAACAAGGAAAACAATAGCCTCCGAACACTTGCAGAGCTTCAGTTTGGAGGTAGAGGAGTTTCTGGATAAAGTTGTTACTGGAGACGACATGGTGGTTCATCTTTTTGAACCTGAATCAAAGAGACAGTCAATGGAATGGCATCACATAACGTCACCGAAGAAAAAGAAAAAAATCAAAACTCAGCGGTCGGCAGGGAAAGTTATAGCGACAGTGTTTTGGGATGCAGAGGGTGTGCTTATGATTAATTTTTTGGAGCAGGGATGCGCAATAAATTCGGTCCAATACGTCAGAACTCTCAAAAAACTGAAAGCACGTCTTCACCGAGTTCGCCCAACAAAAACTATGGCGGATGTTCTTCTTTTGCATGACAATGCAAGACCACACACCAGGCGTCACACCACTGCAGAAATTGAGAAATTGGGATGGCAAGTCTTACCTCACTGACCTGGCACCATCAGACTTCCATCTGTTCGGGCCACCAAAGGAAGCTCATCGTGGGATTCATTTTGAAGATGAGGAGGCTGTGAAAACGTCCGTGCTTAGTCAATGGCTTAGGAAGCAAGACCGTGTGTTTTACCACACTGGAATACATGCCCTAGTTAAAAGCTGGACCAAAACTGTGGAAAAGGACGAAGATTATATTGAATAGTGACAAATTAATTGTCAATGTTGTAATTTTCAAGCTATGTAAATTGGATGCAATTTTCTTTGCAATTAAAAGAGAAAAAACGTAGGAGGCATTACTTTTTGACGCACCCTCGTGCATACACACGAAGCGACATATTTCATTTTAATAGCACGGTCAATCAATCCTATCGTAGTCGCCGGTGTGCCGAAATTGCCTCCCACAAGAGTTCTTTTACATCCCAGTAAATGTACTGACATGGAACATGTGCTTTTAAATACACTTACAGACCACCTGCCTGGGCCACGATTGAACTCGGGACCATAGCAACAGCAGACCAGAGCATAAGCAACTTATATTGTATATTACGAAACTCTGCGTTCAAGCATTGGTCATTGCTTTGTGATTTTTCAATTGTAGGAAACAAGTCATCTGTCTGCAATTTTGGAATTGTTACAGAGATGGGCCGAGATGAGCGGCTCTGACGTATCTTCTAAGGCAGACCTGAAGCTCAAATATGTAGAATTATCATTGGATACTTCAGGTAAGTCTTAAAAATGCCTTATCTTCACTTTAAATTGTTTAAGTGTTGGGTATATTCTGTAAATTACGAGTCTACTCAGTAAAAACGGATTTTTTTTTACTTCGCACAACAAAGGCAAAAATATTTGCATGATACCAATGGATCAGCTCTGATTGGTGCACAAAGCACACGCCCGCTTATTCATGCTTCTGTACATAGGGGATGAATTTCAGTTCACTAGACATCTACAGAGAAAATGGAGGTGTTACGCGAAGAACAATGAGCTGCATTCAAGTTTTGCTTTCGTTTGAGGAATCCTGCATGGAAGCTTACAGAATGTTGTAGGAGGCATATGGTGATAATGTTCTGCCACACTCTACAGCACTTCGATGGCCGAAGAGCCGTGATTCAATAAGAAAGCAAAGTGAGTGAGGTACTCCAGGAACAGCAGAATCCGTGTAATGGTGTAACAACTTCAAGTTCCTTCTGATACGACGGTTAATGATGAGCATTGCAAGTCTGCTTTTGATGTCCTTGCTAAACACATCCAAAGAAAACCAGCAGGACTTCATCCTTCTCTTCGGCGCCTGCACCATGACAATACCTGCACTCGTGTATGCAGCATTGGCTTGTAGAGACATCGATTACGTTCCCAATATTCTCAGGACTTGGCCTCCTGTGACTCTTATCTCTTCCCCTGTCTGTAACGTTTTGCTACTTCTGATGCCGTCGTGAAGAAGGCTGAGGCGGTTATAAAGAAGATGTCAAAAATTGGCTTCTAGTACTTGTTCCAGTACTGGCAGAAGCGTTGGGAACAGTCCATTCAACTCAACGGAGAATACTTCTAGCATACCACATCCATCTGGACCAAGACTAGCGTATTTTAATGTGTATATTGACTTGTCCTCATGTATTGTCCATATTATAAAGTGCTAGGGGTTATAGTTATGTGTTTAGTTTTAGGTTTTTGTATTAAATTTTGCATTCTCCTTTGTCTTGCTCACTCTTATATTTATATTTAAGCCATGTTTGTAAATTATTGCGTATGTAGCTACTGATTGGAGCATTGCTCTTTTGTAGCACAAATGGATGGATGGATGGGTGGATGGATGGATGGATGGATGGGTAGATGGATGGATGGATGAATGGGTGGATGGATGGATGGGTGGGTGGATGGATGGGTGGATGGATGGGTGGATGGATGGATGGGTGGATGGATGGATGGGTGGATGGATGGATGGGTGGGTGGATGGATGGATGGATGGATGGATGGATGGAAGGATGGATGGAAGAATGGAAGGATGGATGGATGGATGGAAGGATGGATGTGTGGATGGATGGATGGATGGAAGGATGGATGGATGGATGGAAGGATGGATGGATGGATGGATGGAAGGATGGATGGATGGATGGATGGAAGGATGGATGAATGGATGGATGGATGGGTTGATGGATGGATGGATGGGTGGATGGATGGGTGGGTGGGTGGCTGGTTGGATGAATGGATGGATGGACGGGTGGATGGGTGGGTGAGTGGGTGGATGGATGGATGGGTGGCTGGCTGGATGAATGGATGGCTGAATGGACGGGTGGATGGATGGCTGAATGGACGGGTGGCTGGATGGATGGGTGGCTGGTTGGATGGGTGGATGGATGGATGAATGAATGGATGGGTGGCTGGCTGGCTGAATGGATGGGTGGCTGGATGGATGAGTGGATGGCTGGATGGGTGGGTGGGTGAATGGGTGGCTGGATGGGTGGATGGTTGGATTGGTGGATTACTGAATGGACGGGTGGCTGGATGGATGGGTGGCTGGTTGACTGTGTTTGGATGGGTGGATGAATGGATGAATGTGTGGATGGATCGGTGAATGTGTGGATGGATGTGTGGATGAATGGGTGGATGGATCGTAGATGGATGGCTGGCTGGATGGCTGAATGTGTGGATGGATGGGTGGCTGGTTGACTGTGTGGATGGATGGGTGGATGAATGGATGAGTGTGTGGATGGATGGGTGAATGTGTGGATGGATGTGTGGATGAATGGGTGGATGGATCGTAGATGGATGGCTGGCTGGATGGCTGAATGTGTGGATGGATGGGTGGCTGGATGGATGAATGTGTGGATGGATGGGTGGCTGGATGGATGGATGGGTGGACGGCTGGGTGGGTGGCTGGGTGGATGGGTGGATATATGTATGGATGGATGGGTGGATGGATGGCTAGATGGATGGGTGCATGGCTGGATGGATGGGTGGATGGCTGGATGGATGGGTGGCTGGATGGATGGGTGGATGGGTTAGTAAATAAGTAGAGGTAGGAGAATAGATAATGGATTGTTAACAAAGACGACAGAGGCAAAGTTTATAACAAACTTCTTTATTTTCAACACAATAGTCAGGACGATATTAAATTACAATCAACCACTCTTAAACACAGATACACAACTTGAACATATCTCTTTAATTTCGTTTAACAGGCACCAACTTGTGGTCTTAGTAATCTCTGTGACTTGGACACAGGTTCAATTCTTACACGGAGCTGCACGACGATTCATCATCACATAGCCCCACTTACTGATCTGTTAACTGCGTTTTACACCCTCCACGGCCTGCCGACTCCTCTCACGGAGCTTAGAAGTACCTAGCACAACTCTAAATGCCATTCCGTCCACACAAACAGACCAAGTGATTTGCGAACTGCTCACCACGGAGGCTTACTTGCCAACTCGGATCACACACAAACTGTAAAGACCTAACACTACTCTTTCCCTTGTACTACAGCCCTTGCAACTGTCTATATGTCCTGTCACACGGGAGATGATTCTGGAACTGGAAACCTCTCGACATTGTCGTTGTGACGTCTTGGTGACGTCAGCTACCCACGAAACACCGGTCTCACCTGCCTCTTCAGCCAACAGACAACAGAGGCCTAAAGTTCGCCCCACTCACGGCCTACATAGCAGTATTGATTAGAATCCTTGCGACAACGTCTAAAGTGACAGTAAAGGGAGAGAAGGAGAGGCTAGGAGGATGTAACTTATAAAATTGAACTATCCCTACCCTTAGCTACCTTTTACATGGAAAATATTTAGAAAATTGTAATTCTTCCAAACAAAATCTTTAACAATATTGATTCAAGTACCTTGTTTAAGATATTTTTATGACAAAATATGAATGAATATGTTGTAGCTTAAGGAATGTATTTTTGTAAGTGTAGTATGTACAGAAATCAGGTGAGTAGAACTCAATACAGGGTACAACTGTAAATATGTAATACATTGTTATGTTTTACAGGAAGTGAATACACAGGTAACCGTTCACTGCCCTTAGAGTACGGCAAGCAACGAGAGAAATGTCACAAAAAGCTCACCTCAATAGATTTACTTTCCTTGGCACGTCAAATTGCTATTGGCATGGTCAGTATATTATATATCTTCTTTATATTTATTAATAATTAATCGTAGCACGTGTTTTGTCTTTTGTATGTAGTAATGTATGGTGTGGTGACTTTATTCTGCAGCCATTTCGTGCAAGTTAATTGTATCAATATACAGGGTGTCCATAACGTCTTTTCAACATTACTACTTCTTATTAATTGAAAGCTATTTAAGTTACACTTGTATGGTTTGTGGCAGATGAAAGACATACTCTTAAAGTTTGTAACATACAGTAACTGTACTTTCGCATGTGCACCGTTTGTCGCCCTTAGAACGTTTAAGCGAAATTCAGTTTTTCGTCATACATTTCGTGAGTGATGCTAGCAACAGCATTAATTATTCTTCTTATCAAACTGCTCATATCAGGTTCATGCTTTGTATACACCCTGTGCTTTACATAATCCCAAAGAAGTAGGTCTAAGCGAGTTATGTCTGGGTATCTTGGTGACCAGGGTGTTCAACCATTGCACACAATCCATCTGTTACAAAGTGTTATTCAGCAACTCTCTGACGTTTAAACCCCAAGGTGGTGGTGTTCCATCCTGCTGGAATATCATCGTGGATTGTAGGTCATTAGGTTGTGGTACAACGTAAACCTATAACATGTACAGAGATTTTAGCTAGTTGATGGAAATTAATCATTTCTTCACACTAGCCGTATATAGGCTAAGGTCTTTGATAAATGGAGTCAACGTGAAAAATTCAAATCCATGGCCGGGATTTGAACCACGGATCTCCTGGTTTCCGTCCAGTCGCTCTTAAACTTTGAGCTACAATGGCCAACGTGCCGTCCTGACATTAAATTCTCCAGTTGACTCGTATATTTCCCCGGTAGACAACTAGGGGCTCTCGCATCCGAGATACACCGTTTGTGACGACTTACTGTCGTAAGTACTTGAGTCCCAAGCTTCATCATTTAACTCTTATTACTTTAGTTAATTGATGGAAATTAATCATTTCTTCACACTAGCCGTATATAGGCTAAGGTCTTTGATAGATAGAGTCAACATGAAAAATTCAATGCCACGGCCGAGATTTGAACCACGGATCTCCTGGTTTCCCTCCAGTCGCTCTAACCGATGACATGAATTTTTCAAATTGACTCTATCCATCAAAATCCTTAGCCTATATACGGCTAGTGTGAAGAAATTATTTATTTTCATCAATTAAATAAAAAAAATGTCTAAGGGAGTTATGTCTGGGTATCTTGGTGACAAGGGTGTTGAACCACTGCACAGAATCCATCTATTAGAAAGTGTTATTCAGCAACTCTATGCCGTTTAATCTGCAATATGGTGGTGTTCCATCCTGCTTGAATATTGTTGTGGACCAGGATTGTAAGCCTGGTGGAAGACTTACAAACCTAATCTGCAACTGAGGGTGTAGCTACTGAAAGGGTAGAGCGAAAGAAACATCTTAAGTCAAACTGAGCTGAATAACTATATTTCAAAGATGCCTAATATTTCTACAGGGTACTCCCTGGATCTGGAAGAGATCAGGAGCGCTTTGGTAACATTTAAGTACAAAACATAAAGCAACTTTACCTTTAGCGATGTGCTGTTTGTATGACTTGAAGCTTGTGCGACTGTCAAAAGGTGTACGATCTGGCACGCCCTGCTGGCGAACTACCCGTGGTAGCACTTGTGAAATAAACTCTTGTTGATTCTTACAGAGACCGGCAGTAAGTCCCATCTAAAATCTCTGTGAAGTCTCTCTCCTGGGGGCTAACTCAACCAAGCTTAAGTAGAAGTCCTACCAAAAAGTCAACTCAGCGATTCCCACGCTAACTGTTAATTTGCACCATATTGTGCAATCATTGTTTACAGCATTGAGAACAAGTTTAAACCTCTTACTGACCAACTAAGCATTATTTCCCTTGATCAGCAGGATGTGTGATTCATTGTTTAAAACATGGAGAACAAGTTGAGACCTGTTATAGGCCACCTGTGAATTATTTCCCTAAGCCAGCAGGATGTATGATTCAACAGTCCAAAGTACATGTTTTGCCAGTCAGCAGAATTTACACTTAATCATACAGATTTTACATACAGCTGTGCCCAGATTCAAGGCATCGAAAATAAATGTTACAGAATAATGATTACAGAAATTTCCAAATCTTGCTCAGCCTATACACGCAACAATATCATCATGGGTTGTAGGTCATTAAGATGCTGTACAAGTAAAACTGTCACATACTCAGGTTAGTGTTAGCGACCAATCAGCCTGTCATACATTAAGCCACACCAGACATTTATTTTCGGGTTACTGTACTCATGTTCCATGACGACAAAGATTTTGTGAGTCCCATATTTTCACATTGTGTCGGTCGACCTTCCCGGAGTTATGAAAGGTAGACTCGTCTGAGTCTACTCATTATCAACATCAAACCTCTGCAAAAGCAGTACGGCAAGGGTGATCATCTCGCTCCACAGCTTGTTGGATTATACTTGAGACAAACAAAACAAAATCAGAAACAAAACTTTAAGAGCTGGTGCCATCTGCAATAAACAATTCTAGTAGTAAGAGTTTCTATTCTAAAGGAAGAAGTAATGTTGGGGAGACTTTATGGACACCCTGTATAGCTTGCATTGGAACGTTTGCTAACTATATTCAACAGAAGTCACTGAAGACATAAGAAAGCTACAGATCCACTATTTAACAGGAATGAACTCTGACATACAACAGTATAACGCTATTTTTAGTTTCTTTACTACGTCTTTACAGGAACTACCGGAAGTATTGTACAAGGAGGGACCCAAAAAAACCCGGATTGTTGTCATAAAATATTTATTGATGAACCTTTTTACAAAATTACTTCAGTCACCTTCAAAATACTCTCCATTAGATACGATGCACTTGTCAAGTCTCTTTTCCCAATGTTGGAAGCATGTTTGGAACTCTTCAAGTTTGATATTGTCCAGTGCCCTTTGCGAAGCTGTTTTTACCGCCTCCACATCGTCATAACGCTCCACTTTTAGCATTTTTTTATTCGTGGAAATAGGAAAAAGTCGCACGGGGCTAGGTCCGGCGAATACGGAGCGTGGGGAACGGCAGACCACCTCTGAAATGTCAAATAGTGGGTCACTCGTAAGGCCGTGTGTGCTGGAGCGTTGTCACCTGATCGCCAAAGTTCCGAGCGTTTCCTCCTCACATCCTCTCGCAGACGCCTTAAAATATCCAAGTAAAAGTGCTGGTTAACAGTCTGGCCAGGGGGTACGAATTCCCACTGTACAATTCCACGAACATCAAAAAAGACAATGATCATCGTCTTCACATTTGACCTCACTTGCCTTGCTTTTTTTGGTCTGGGAGAGTTGAGAGTCCTCTACTGGCTTGACGCTTGCTTGGTTTCTGGGTCATACCCATAACACCAACTCTCATCCCATGTAATGACTTTGTTCAAGAAGTTTGGATCACGTGCAATCTCTGTTTTCAAGTCCTGACACACATTCATGCGGATGGTTTGTGCTCCTGTGTGAGAAGGCGCGGAACACATTTAGCAGCAACACGTCTCATGTGCAAATCCTCCCTCAAAATCCGCTGGCACGAGCTCCAACTGATTCCTGTCGCTGCTGAAATTTGGTCGATTATTTGACGACGCTCCTTGTTAATCTTTTGGCGGACCTTTTCAATGTTCTCCTCATTTCACGATGTTGAAGGGCGTCCAGAACGAGCTTGGTCTTCAACACACATCTCACCACGTTTAAATCGCCCAAACCACTCAAAAACCTATGTACGGCTCATAGCGCCCTCCTGGAAAGCTTCCTGAAGCATTTGGTGTGTCTCCGTTGCAGTTTTTTAAGCAGGAAACAAAATTTCACACACACTCTTTGTTCTTTTAAAGTTGCCATAACGACTTCGCAGAGGTAACACGCCAACAGTCAGGGAAACCCAATACCACACTGCCACGTTCAGCTGTACACTGACGCCGCCTGTACAGCTGTTTCATGAGGATCTCTACTAACACCATCTAGCGTGAGAACCCTGCACTTCGTCTATGAGTGGCAGCGCCCTCGGAGTCCGCTTTCTTTTGGGTCCTCCATCGTATATACCAGCAATTAACCCTGATATACCAGAGTCTAACGTTATTTCTTATTTCTTTACTACGGCTTTACAAGAACTACAGGAAGTAATGTAGTGCAAGATGTCAGTGGAAGTAGATGTTTTCAAGTCCCCTAAAGCCTTTTGAGATTTTTTTTATGTTTACGTGTGTTAAAAACCAACATTCCGTTAAATACCAAGCTTGGTATTTAAATTCAGCAACTCCCAAAGCTACCATACGAACGTACTCAGGAAAATGTGTTTTAATTAAAAGAGTATTAAAATATGTACTGTGACTATCGAGCTTTTAAGTGGAATGTAATACTTATATGATTGTGTATACGCAGGAGTACCTGGCCAGTTGTCGAGTGGTACACAGAGATCTCGCTGCTCGGAATGTCCTGTTGACCAAGGAGTGCACTGCCAAGATAGCAGACTTCGGCCTTAGTCGGGATATCTACCAGGAAAATGTTTATAGAAAGAAGGGCAAAGGACTGCTGCCAGTGAAGTGGATGGCGCTTGAGTCGCTCTTGCACCAGATCTATACCACACAAAGTGACGTGTAAGTTTACCATTACTATGTACTCTACATTCTTGTAGTTCAAATGTATTCCCAACAGTTGCCTAGCTTTTGTTTTTATACAATAAACCTCATTGCACATTACGTGTATGTTTCAGAAGAATGTATACCGAAGCCGTTCTAAGTTTACGTGGCAATGTAAACAGCAGCAAGTGTACGTGTCAGACATTACTGGCTATTTAGCTTTGTAGCTCTCTGTGGATAAAAAATATAATTCGCATATCAATTTAAAGGGCTTTACATCTAATGCAAAATATATAATCATCATTATATTATTACAATAAAATTTCTAATCATCTTTTCTTTTGTTTCCCGAGATCTCAAACAGTAATTAATATTTTATTTGATAAATGTAAGCGTAATTTGTAATCAAAGTGCACACTGCGCTTGCGTAGCTTAAAAGGAAGTGGGAAGACAGTTTAAACATGGCGGCTTCCATGCAATATTTAAAACATCACAACGGGAAACTTTTACAAACTGGCGAAAAGCAAATTATATTGAACTTTAATTAATAGTGTTAATAAAGACTTTATACATAAATAAATTGAAAAATTTGAATCTAAACCACTGTTAATGATATTTCTAACCTTAAAAACTAAATACGAACACAATTTTAAAATGTTTTCTTACCATCCTTGCGTTAATAAACAATTTCAAATTATTTAAACAGTTTGGTGTAAATTTAGCTCCTCAAAATAAATATGGAATCAAACATATACTACATTTTTCTAAAAAAGATAAAATTCCTAATAATAAAAAATCTGGTATTTATCAATTTAATCGTTTAGATTGTGATCAGGTTTATATTGCAAAGACGAAACGTAGTTTGGAAACCAGAAACGTAATTTGAAAATCAGAAACGTAATTTGGAACCCAGAAACGTAATTTGGAAACCAGCAATTTAATTTGGAAACCAGAAACGTAGTTTAGAAAGAGAAACGTAATTAGGAAACAAGTAACCCAATTTGAAAACCAGAAACGTAGTTTGGAAAGCAGAAACGCTACTTGGAAACCAGAAACGTAGTTTGGAAACAGAAACGTAATTAGGCAACAGGAAACGTAATTTGGAAACCAAAAACGTAGTTTGGAAACCAGAAAAGTATTTTGGAAACAGGAAACGTAATTTGGAAACCAGAAAAGTATTTTGGAAACAGGAAACGTAATTTGGAAACTAGAAACGTAATTTGGAAACCAGAAACGTAATTTGGAAACCAGAAACATAATTTGGAAACTAGAAACGTAATTTGGAAACCAGAAACGTAATTCGGAAACCAGAAAAGTAATTTGGAAACCAGAAAGGTAATTTGGAAACCAGAAAAGTAATTTGGAAACCAGAAACGTAATTTGGAAACCAGAAACGTAATTTGGAAACCAGAAAAGTAATTTGGAAACCAGAAAAGTAATTTGGAAACCAGAAACGTAATTAGGAAACAAGAAACATAATTTGGAAACCAGAAACGTAATTTGGAAACCAGAAACGTAGTTTGGAATTCAGAAACCCAATTTGAAAACCAGAAACGTAGTTTGGAAATCAGAAACGTTACTTGGAAACCAGAAACGTAGTTTGGAAACAGAAACGAAATTAGGAAACAGGAAACGTAATTTGGAAACCAAAAACGTAGTTTGTAAACCAGAAACTAGTTTGGAAACCAGAAACGTAAATTAGGAACCAGAAACGCAATTTAGAAACCAGAAACGTAGTTTGGAAACCATAAACGTAATTTGGAAACCAGAAACGTAATTTGGAAACCAGAAACGTAATTTGGAAACCAGAAAAGTAATTTGGAAACCAGAAACCTATTTTGGAAACCAGAAACATAATTTGGAAACCAGAAATGTAGTTTGGAAACCAGAAATGTAGTTTGGAAACCAGAAACGTAGTTTGGAAACCAGAAACGTAGTTTGGAAACCAGAAACGTGATTTAGAAACCAGAAACGTAGTTTGTAAACCAGAAACGTAGTTTGGAAACCAGAAACGAAGTTTGGAAACCAGAAACGTAGTTTGGAAACCAGAAACGTAGTTTGGAAACCAGAGACGTAGTCTGGAAACCAGAAACGTAGTTTGGAAACCAGAAACGTAATTTAGAAACCAGAAACGTAATTTGGAAACCAGAAACGTAGTTTGGAAACCAGAAACGTAGTTTGGAAACCTGAAACGTAGTTTGGAAACAAGAAACTTAGTTTGCAAACCAGAAACGTAATTTAGAAACCAAAAATATAATTGGGAAACCAGAAATGTAGTTTGGACACCAGAAACGTAATTTGGAAAACAGAAACGTAGTTTGGCAACCAGAAACGTAATTTGGAAACCAGAAACGTAGTTTGGGAAGCAGAAACGTAATTTGGAAACCAGAAAAGTAATTTGGAAACCAGAAACGTATTTTGGAAACCAGAAACATAATTTGGAAACCAGAAATGTAGTTTGGAAACCAGAAATGTAGTTTGGAAACCAGAAACGTAGTTTGGAAACCAGAAACGTAGTTTGGAAACCAGAAACGTAGTTTGGAAACCAGAAACGTAGTTTGGAAACCAGAAACGTAGTTTGTAAACCAGAAACGTAGTTTGGAAACCAGAAACGTAATTTGGAAACCACAAACGTATTTTGGAAACCAGAAACGTATTTTGGAAACCAGAAACGTAGTTTGGAAACCAGAAACGTAGTTTGGAAACCAGAAACGTAGTTTGGAAACCAGAGACGTAGTCTGGAAACCAGAAACGTAGTTTGGAAACCAGAAACGTAATTTAGAAACCAGAAACGTAATTTGGAAACCAGAAACGTAGTTTGGAAACCAGAAACGTAGTTTGGAAACCTGAAACGTAGTTTGGAAACAAGAAACTTAGTTTGCAAACCAGAAACGTAATTTAGAAACCAAAAATATAATTGGGAAACCAGAAACGTAGTTTGGACACCAGAAACGTAATTTGGAAAACAGAAACGTAGTTTGGCAACCAGAAACGTAATTTGAAACCAGAAACGTAGTTTGGGAAGCAGAAACGTAATTTAGAAACCTGAAACTTAGTTTGGAAACCAGAATCGTAGTTTGGACACCAGAAACGTAATTTGGAAATCAGAAACGTAGTTTGGCAACCAGAAACGTAATTTGGAAACCAGAAACGTAGTTTGGGAAGCAGAAACGTAATTTGGAAACCTGAAACTTAGTTTGGAAACCAGATTCGTAGTTTGGAAACTAGAAACGTTATTTGGAAACAAGAAAGAAAGAACATTTTCGTAACATTTAGTACAAACAAACTGATAAATTGGCCGCAGCAGATCATTTGGCAAATTATTAAAATACAACGTGTTTACGATAGGCACATGACAAATATGATATATATGTTGAGTTCTCCTAAGTGAGCTCTGTTCAGAAATCATTAGAAAATAATGAAGGGTCCACATTGCAGATTTAACAAAATGGTTCAGACTAACAGTTGATGTCTATGGCGAAAACAGTCGCTGTGCTTATTATTTTCACTTGTAACGGATATTCCACAAAAAAACGCACAGAATATTACTTACGCTTGTATATTGCGAATCACAACATAATCTAATGAATTAATATTAACACCCTGAAGTCTTATTTAATTGATGGAAATTAATCATCTCTTCACACTAGCCGTATATAGGCTAAGGTTGTTGATAGATAGTCAACATGAAAAACTCAATGCCATGGATGGGATTTGAACCACGGATCTCCTGGTTTCCGTGCAGTCGCTCTAACCCGTTGAGCTACCATGGCCAACGTGCCGTGCTGACTATAAACTCTCCATTCGACTCATATATTTCCCGGGTAGACCACCAGAGGCTCTCGCATTCGAGATACACCGTTTGTGGCGACTTACTATCGTAAGTACTTGAGTCTATCATGTTGACTATCTATGAAAGCTCTGGCTAGTGTGAAGAAAAGATTAATTTCCATCAATTAACTAAAATAATAAGAGTTAAATGATGAAGCCTGGGACTCAAGTACTTACGATAGTAAGTCGCCACAAACAGTTTATCTCGAATGTGAGAGCCCCTAGTGGTTTACCAGGGAAATATATGTCAAATGAGGCATTTAATGTCAGGACGGCACGTTGGCCATGGTAGCTCAAAGGTTTAGAGCGACTGAACGGAAACCAGGAGATCCGTGGTTCAAATCCCGGCCATGGCATTGGATTTTTCATGTTGACTCTATCTACCGTGAAATCTATTTATTTTGTGAAACCGGCTGTTTTGCCATTAAAACCTCAACTTATCTTATTTACAGAACTTAATCCTTTATTACCTGATAGCTAACAAATGAACGAGGCTTGTCCGTAAAATAAGGTCTCCAATGTTATTTAATATATAAAACATGTTTATTGTCAATGAATGTTACATTAATGGAAATGTGGAACTTACAGCTATTTTTCAACGTAATCACCATTGTGATCGATGCACTTTTGCATGCGCTGTGGCAGTTTTTGTATACCCTTGTCATAGCACTCTCCCGCCAAGTTACGCAGGTAGCACTCAACCTCGTCGGTCTGGAAATGTGTTCCACCCAGGTGTGACTTCAACTCAGCAAACAGATGATAATCACTAGGCGCTAAGTCTGAACTGTAGGAGCAGGGTGAGGTTGTCCCATCCGAACTGGGCCAGGAGATCAGCTTTTACATGTGCAGTATGGAGACTCATGCCTTAGTCAGCATTCCCCTCCTTCGATTTTCAATGGCACGTCGCAATTCTTTTAAAGTCTCACAGTAGCTAGAAGCGTTTATTG
Organism: Mantis religiosa; assembly: GCA_030765055.1. Lineage (NCBI taxonomy): Eukaryota > Metazoa > Arthropoda > Insecta > Mantodea > Mantidae > Mantis > Mantis religiosa. Next base: position 4,290,038 of record JAUKNK010000062.1, read on the forward strand.
TTGTTCCGGTATGCGTAAAATCGCACAACAATACACCTTTTCTGTCCCAGAACACACTGGCCATCTCTTTGCTGGCAGAAAATATCTGTTTGAACTTTCGCGGCTTCGGCGATTTCGAATGCCGCCACTGACGAGAACGTTCTTTAGTTTCCGGTGTTGTGTAGTGCACCCAGGTTCCATCGCCAGTGACAATTGAATCCAACAATTCCTCGCCCTGTTCTGCATAGCGTTCCAGCAATCGGTGGGCCGCTTCAACACGTTGCCGTTTATAGTTTTCGGTGCGCATTTTGGGGACACACCTCGCCCTCACCTTTCGATAATGCAAATGTTCGGTCAATCGTAGTCTTATTGACTTCAGGGATAAGTTCGCACAGCTCACGAACTGTCACTCACCGATCTTTAAGCATTTCTTGCTCCACTTTTGCAATTGTTTCGGCTGAAACCGAAGGCCGACCAGAACGCTGTTCGTCATGGACGTCTGTACGTCCGTCTTTGAACTCTCTGATCCACTTTGGCACGTTTTTGACGTCCATACACTGTAGCCCATAGACTTCACATAACCAACGATGAACTTCAGTGAGGTGCCCTTGGCACTCAAAAAAACGGACCACTGCACGCAACTTGCACTTGGCGGCGGAACTGATAGGAAGCTTCATAGCAAACGGCTGCCAAGCCAAGACTAATAGCTGCAACGGGTTCGTTGAGGTAGGGATTTGAAGAGGTGAAACCAAGCTACACGCCAGTGTTGACGGATCTCGCGTAATAGCGTTCCTCACGGCTCCAGCGCCTTAGAGACCTTGTGTTTGGGAGTTCACCGCACACTCTGACTTGAATTTTTCTTGGGTATATGGACAAATGGCGCATATTCTTGCGCACTGTAGATACTATTTTCAGCGTTGTGTGGTCAATGCCCTCACGTGAAGGGTTCGGTAGGTTTTGATGAACTCTCGTCACTCTTCGCGCATCTCTGTGTCCCGTTGGTTACGAGGGACATGCCGAAAGTTTTTAGCCGCGCTAAGACGGAAAATCTGATAAACATGATGTTATTGTAGTTTGAAAGAGCGATGTTTCTTGACCTTGGAACATGCGTGTGGCAATCCCTCCACCACAGGGTCATGCGTGGTCAGCGAGTGAAGACGCAGTTAGTGGTGAATCAGACACAGTACAAGATGGACCTGATTTCCGAGCAGTGATTTATTATGACTACAAAAATAAGTTAAATGTAGAAGAATGCCACTCTTCAGTAGTACGTGTTTTTGATGAGTGTGCCCCATCTAGGGCCACTGTTGGAAATTGGTTCCGTGGATTTTCAAGGGGCAGGGAGTCTCTTGAAGATGAACTTCGTCCTGGTCGCCCCGCAACGTCACTGACCCAAGAAAATGTTGATGCTGTGAGGGAAATGATCAAAGAGGATCCTCATCTCACACTTTGCGATATTGAAGGGACCCTAAATATTGGATCGACCATTGTTGATGATTATTTAGGCCTAACCAAGAGATGTGCACGTTGAGTGCCATATTCCCTGACAGAAGACCAAAAGAACGCCAGAGTGGATTGCTGTAAATTTATGCTTGAAGAATTTGACTTAGGATGGTCAAAAGACACTTACAATATCATCACAGGTGATGAAACATGGGTATACCATTATGACCCAAAAACCAAGAGGCAGTCATCAGTATTGTTACCCAATCGGCATACCTGAGGTCGGCTACGCGAGGGGAAGGCCAGTGGAGGTTTTTTTTTTATTCAATGATCGATCAGCAGTACATGCTTTACATATCCTTGTTGGCTAATTGAATCTCTATGAACTATATAATAACATGTAAGGAAAACCAAGTTGGCTCCTATTATCTTCTTAACACTGTGAAACAAGAGAAAAATAAGTTAATTAAAACAAACAAGTAATCAAAGAGATAAGAACAACAGTCATTGTGAAACAATATTCATAGTTTTTTTCATTCAGAGTCACTAAGGAGGAGATCCTGTGGGAGTCGTCTCTTCAGGCGCGTGGGCTGGCGGGTGCGTACGCCGATGTCGTATATCACAGCTCCTGGAACATCTGGCAGGTTTGAAAAGAAGCGGGAGGCAATCTGACGTATGTACTGGTGAAGAGGAAGGAGACCAAGTTCTTTATGCAGTTGTTGATTTCTTACGTACCAAGGGGCATCCGTGGCGATGCGCATAAATCGATTTTGCAGGACATGTAGCCTTCGGAGATGAGTGTTGCTAGCCGAACCCCATACCTGGGAAGCATATGTGATAAGTGGCCGGACAAGAGATTTGTAGAGAACCAGAGAGCATTCAATCGCAAGAGGAGTGTGTCTGTGAAGTAGCGGGCCAAGTTTTGAAAGTCGTCCTGATGCCAACGAGATAAGTCGATCAATATGGGCTCGCCACGTAAGTTTAGTGTCCAGCATTACTCCAAGGTATTTGACACAGGGGGTGGAACATAGCCAGGGAATTGATTCATGCTTAATATGCAATTCGGGAGAGTTGGAGATGCGACGTAAGCTAAAAATCTTAGCTGCGGTCTTTTGAGCACTGGAGGGGGGTGTGTGGCTTCCGTACCGCGCACTCGCCGGTCAGCTGCCGCCTGTGGAGGCGTGACAGAGTGGAGGCAGGGGGAACCACGGGGGTGGCTGAATCTTCATTTCCCCTGCTCCTGCCGCCTGAAAGAACGCGAAACCTCCGGAATATTTTTCCCCTCCATGGTAAAGAATTCTCCACAAACATTTAGCCACCTATAAATAGAGGGACGATGCGACCGAGAGTTCAGTTCAGTTCTTGGCGAGCAGCCGTGAGTAGCGCCCAGTGAGGGACTGGAAGACGGTGTACGTGCATCGGAGGAGTGTACGCAACTGTGAGCGTGCAGTGGAACTGTAACGGACGAACTGGTGCATTGTAATTGTGTGCATTACGTAACTCTGCGTAATCGGCAAGTGTTCCGACTGTAATTCGCTGGAAATAAAGAACATTTTGAGTCTGTGCAATTGGACTTTTAATTTCACGAACCCACAAAGTCACAGTATGGTGCTTTCCAGGTCAGGAGCAGCCACGAAAACTCGGAGAACTAGAAGCTCTGAAAAGAAGATGGTGGCCACTTTCTTTACCAAGATGGGTCATCTCACCTCTGTGACCTTGGACACACGCCGTACAGTCACTGCAGAGTGGTATGTGACAATGTCTGCCGAAAGTCTTTGCAACATGGAGATCAAAGCATCCTAAGATGAAGAGTGGGCATCACAACAATGCCTCAGCACACACGGCTGCCAGAACCATGGACTTCCTGGAAGGAGGAAGGTGCGAGTCTTACCTGACCCATCCTATTCACCAGACCTGGCCCCATGTGACCTTTTCTTCCGTAGGGGAGGGGATCCCTCCCCTTCAGCTGGCGCGGTGCGGGCGCTGCGGACCCTTAGAACTCGTGGTACCTCTGATGTTACTAGATGAACCTCCAAGCCCCTACCGTCGGGGAGCTGTTCGGATTGGGTTGGGCTTGAGGGGGCAGTGTGTTCCCGACACCCATGGGGAATAGGGTTATCCATCCAGGCTACGGCCGCCCGGAGGGGGTATAGGGTTGCCTAAAAACTCCCGGGTACTAGCATGCAGAGCTAGTAGAAGGTGTGCTAGATCACCAGGCGGCCCCACCGAGGTTTTCGGTAGTCTTCCCTGCGGGGTTGACACGCGTAAGTGGCGTATCCACTTCCAACCCGTGTTGACGTTGTGCTCAGCGGGGAGGGGGCTTTTTAAGAAATCAGGTATTCCCCTACGGAAAGAGCCCCGGAGTATACATCGCTCCCGGGTAGAAGGAAGCCCGGGTCCTTGGTCCTACGGGTCCAGGACTGATGGGAGTAGTTCCTCTGCACATAACCATGTGACTTTTTCCTGTTCCCAAAGACAAAGGAGAAACTGTCTGGGCAGTTTTTTTCTTCCGATGAAGAGGCTGTTGCAGCGTACAGCAGTGCTCTAAGTGATAACTCTAAAGAAGCTTGGACTCAGATATTTTCTAAGTGGTCTCAAAGAATGGAAATGTGTACCAGTTCTCATGGAGAGCATTCTGAAAAGTTGTAATAGTTAATTTGTGAATAAAATGTATCTCTAAATCTCTGCTTAAAAGCTTTTGGCACAACCCTCGTATCTCATTTCATCCCTCCCTCCTGAGGGTATTAGATCTGTATGTAAGATGTCCCCAAGCTTTGTGTGTTTATGTGATTTCTTGTAAGAGTGCAATGCTGGAGTTTATTATGTAACATACATGTCTTGTTTTGCACTTGCTAGGTGGTCGTTTGGAATCCTGCTGTGGGAAATAGTAACTCTTGGTGGCAACCCTTACCCAGGCATATCTGTCAATAGACTGTTTAGTCTTTTGAAGCAAGGACACAGAATGGAGAGACCGTCTAACTGTAGTGCAGAACTGTAAGTAAACTTTATACAAGATCTACCCTCAATAAATCATTACACTTGCTGGTAGCTCGGTCGATAGAGCACCTGCCTGCCGTGATAGGGGTCCCGGGTTCGATTCCCGGCGGTGGGGTTGGGGATTTTTCTCCGACCAAGATTATTCCCCATCTTCCCCAGAGTCTGGAAGTACGAATGAGAGTGTAAATGTATGCGAGTAAACACCTTCGATATGTTCCAAAGGAGAACCGCCGCCGATATGAGCATTGCAGTTAAAGGTGGGGTATAAATGTGTACGTGATCTAATGATTAAAACCCAACGAATACGAGTTAACCCCTTCGATATGTTCCAAAGGAGAGCAGCTGTCGATATGATCATTGCAGTTAAAGGCGGGGTATAAATGTGTACGTGATCTAATATTTAAAACCCAACGAATACGAGTTAACAACTTCGATATGTTCCAAAGGAGAACGGCCGCCGATATGACCATTGCAGTTAAAGGCGGGGTATAAATGTGTACGTGATATAATGACTAAAAGACAACGAATACGAGTTAACACCTTCGATATGTTGCAAAGGAGAACGGCCGCCGATATGACCATTGTAGTTAAAGGCGAGGTATAAATGTGTACGTGATCTAATGTTTAAAACCCAACGAATACGAGTTAACGCCTTCGATATGTTCCAAAGGAGAACGGCCGCCGATATGACCAACGAATACGAGTTAGCACCTTCGATATGTTCCAAAGGAGAACGGCCGCCGATATGACCATTGCAGTTAAAGGCGGGTTATAAATGTGTACGTGATCTAATGATTAAAGCCCAACGAATACGAGTTAACACCTTCGACATGTTCCAAAGGAGAACGGCCGCCGATATGACCATTGTAGTTAAAGACGGGGTATAAATGTGTACGTGATCTAATGATTAAAACACAACGAATACGAGTTAACACCTTCGATATGTTCCAAAGGAGAACGGCCGCCGATATGACCATTGCAGTTAAAGACGGGGTATAAATGTGTACGTGATCTAATGATTAAAACCCAACGAATACGAGTTAACACCTTCGATATGTTCCAAAGGAGAACGGCCGCCGATATGACCATTGTAGTTAAAGACGGTACGTGATCTAATGATTAAAACCCAACGAATACGAGTTAGCACCTTCGATATGTTCCAAAGGAGAACGGCCGCCGATATGACCATTGCAGTTAAAGGCGAGGTATAAATGTGTACGTGATCTAATGATTAAAACCCAACGAATCGAGTAAACACCTTCGATATGTTCCAAAGGAGAGCAGCTGTCGATATGATCATTGCAGTTAAAGGCGGGGTATAAATGTGTACGTGATCTAATGATTAAAACCCAACGAATACGAGTAAACACCTTCGATATGTTCCAAAGGAGAACGGCCGCCGATATGACCATTGCAGTTAAAGGCGAGGTATAAATGTGTACGTGATCTAATGATTAAAACCCAACGAATACGAGTAAACACCTTCGATATGTTCCAAAGGAGAACGGCCGCCGATATGACCATTGTAGTTAAAGGCGAGGTATAAATGTGTACTGATCTAATGATTAAAACCCAACGAATACGAGTTAACACCTTCGATATGTTCCAAAGGAGAACGGCCGCCGATATGATCATTGCAGTTAAAGGTGAGGTATAAATGTGTACGTGATCTAATGATTAAAACCCAACGAATACGAGTAAACACCTTCGATATGTTCCAAAGGAGAACGGCCGCCGATATGACCATTGTAGTTAAAGGCGAGGTATAAATGTGTACTGATCTAATGATTAAAACCCAACGAATACGAGTTAACACCTTCGATATGTTCCAAAGGAGAACGGCCGCCGATATGACCAACGAATACGAGTTAGCACCTTCGATATGTTCCAAAGGAGAACGGCCGCCGATATGACCATTGTAGTTAAAGACGAGGTATAAATGTGTACGTGATCTAATGATTAAAACCCAACGAATACGAGTTAACACCTTCGATATGTTCCAAAGGAGAACGGTCGCCGATATGACCATTGTAGTTAAAGACGGTACGTGATCTAATGATTAAAACCCAACGAATACGAGTTAGCACCTTCGATATGTTCCAAAGGAGAACGGCCGCCGATATGACCATTGCAATTAAAGACGGGGTATAAATGTGTACGTGATCTAATGATTAAAACCCAACGAATACGAGTTAACACCTTCGATATCTTCCAAAGGAGAACGGCCGCCGATATGACCATTGCAGTTAAAGGCGGGGTATAAATGTGTACGTGATCTAATGATTAAAACCCAACGTATACGAGTTAACAACTTCGATATGTTCCAAAGATGAACCATTGAAGTTAAAGACGGGGCATAAATGTGTACGTGATCTAATATTTAAAACCCAAAGAATACGAGTTAACACCTTCGATATGTTCCAAAGGAGAACGGCCGCCGATATGACCATTGCAGTTAAAGGCGGGGTATAAATGTGTACGTGATATAATGACTAAAACACAACGTATACGAGTTAACACCTGCGATATGTTGCAAAGGAGAACGGCCGCCAATATGACCATTGTAGTTAAAGGCGAGGTATAAATGTGTACGTGATCTAATGTTTAAAACCCAACGAATACGAGTTAACACCTTCGATATGTTCCAAAGGAGAACGGCCGTCGATATGACCACTGCAGTTAATGGTGAGCTATAAATGTGTACGTGATCTAATGATTAAAACCCAACGAATACGAGTTAACACCTTCGATGTGTTCCAAAGGAGAACGGCCGTCGATATGACCACTGCAGTTAATGGTGAGCTATAAATGTGTACGTGATCTAATAATTAAAACCCAACGAATACGAGTTAACGCCTTCGATATGTTCCAAAGGAGAACGGCCGTCGATATGACCACTGCAGTTAATGGTGAGCTATAAATGTGTACGTGATCTAATGATTAAAACCCAACGAATACGAGTTAACACCTTCGATGTGTTCCAAAGGAGAACGGCCGCCGATAGGACTATAGCAGTTAAAGGTGAGGTATAAATGGAACAGGGAAAAACATCATTAGATCTACATGTTTGTACTGTTTTCAAAGATAGCTTTGTGAGTAAGTAAGCCAATCTTCACTCCGTATATTGCGGATATGTCCTTCTGCATTAGTCGCCGCATGATTGGCTGTAGAGAGATGAGACAAGTTAATGGAGAGTGACATTCTGTGTGACTCTGTCAGCCCTCACTTTCTCTTACACATTGTGTTGCATTAAAGAACATGTAAAGCAGCCCCTTCTCTTCTCCGGTTACTCATTGCAGTGTCGAACACAGGACTTCACTTCTCTTGTATCGCACGTTCGCAGAGTAACAGCACACAACAGTATAGGTCAAAGAAAAGTTTCAGAAAAACTTCTTACTCCAGAGGGAGAATAGGACAAAACTTTCTTCTCGATTAGCTATCCAGATTCTTCCTGAGGTAGAAGCAGCTTCATACTCCCCCCTCACTCTCTCTCACTCTCTCTGTCTCTCCAACCAATCGGTGTGTGCCAAAATATACAGTATTGGAAATTATGTTACTCTAATTGTTCTTATCTTACGTATCAAGATGATAGTGTAAAGTTTCAAAATGTGCTTCATAACGATCACGCAGATTTTCCAACATATTCCCGAACGCAGGCTACTGCAGAGTCCCGTAGAACGAGACTGTCTTTTGACGTAATGCAGACACAGTTTTGGGTAGATCTGGACAATTGAAAACTTTCTCCTTTAACATTCCCCACACGTAAGCATCAGGTGGTGTTAGTTCGGGAGAGTGTCGTGGATAGAATAACTCAGCCTCTCGGGAAATTATTTACTCGTCCTAGAAGGTTTATTGCAGCATAGCCATAGACTGTCAAGCGGTGTGGCAGGTCGCCCCGTCTTGTTGGAACCACTGTCTATTCAGCTGCCTGTTCCTGGCACGACTAAAACTTCTTAGAAACTGAATAAATGGCCCGATTACCATGTTCCTATAGCGTTCCTGGTTAACAAAGTGCACCATCATCACTCTTTAAGAAATACGGACCTAGCACACCATTTCCTGACACTACACACCAAATCGTCACACGCACACCATGTAGCGGTTTCTGGACTAATCTTTGTTTCACATAACCTTGCCCCGCTGACATGTATCTCTCCATGTGCAACTACCTTCCCCCTCACCCTAATTGGCTAATGCTTTCGCGCCTTAAGCCATAGGCGGTGCCTTCCCGTCACACTTAAACCTGCAGTAAACGTCACAATAATTGTCAGGAAGATAGATAAAATCATACAAATAAGAATATGAAGGCAAGCAAAAATAATGAAGTTTGTAATGAAACTGAGCAAATTGAAACTGAATGAATGAGCAATGAAACTGAAACAAGTTTATAGTGAAGGCCTTGGGCCTTTTCCACTGGGATTTTTTAAAACCAGCACTCATACCTTGCAAAAAGGCTTGTCTTTCACTCTTAAAAATCGTGTCATGCCATACTTGTCGTGTGTCCTTCACTCACCCAAGTCTCGTCAAGGAAGTATGTTTTGCGACTTGTATTCGGTACAGTCTGATTGTCCTTAAATAACGTCTTCGCCACACAGCAATGTCGCCCATGGAGTGGTAAGTTTTCCTGTTGTCTCAATTTCATGTCGCGATGTTCCTACACATCTAACACTCACACCTGTAAGTTCAGGGAACAGCTGTTCGACTTCTCTCACTGACGAAGACGGATTCTTCTCTGTGAGTGCATTAAACACATGCACCACAATTCTTTTTTCGCCGCTTTGTAAAGGTTTTCCCTTGCGATGCTTCAACGAAAAACTGGCGCTAGACTCTGCCATTATACATACAATAAGCACACGCGCAATAAACGATCAATAAAATAATTTAGCTCTCGCACTCGGCACAACACATCTTCGAATGGCGATATATGACTAATCCAGTTCAAAACAAGGTCAGTGATAAAAGTGATATAAACAAATATGTCACCACTACCGCTAAATCACGTGATATCGTGGCATGTGCTTGAGAGCAAAGGAACCTCCTCTTTACTTCGTTTAAGAATTAACATGCATTTCAGATACATCAACTCTGTTGCGTAATATATTTAATTCAAACAGTTACGAAAATATAAATTTGACAATTCTCTTCCAACGTATAAAGACATATCACCAGGTTAAATAACAAACTAAATTTTACCGCACAACTGTCTATACCACACCAGCCAATGAAAGGGGACTAGGTCACGTGACCGTTAAGAGATACGGGGCAAGCTTATGTGAAACAAGGATTATTTATAGGGTTTGGCTCCTCGAAACCAAGAAAACGAGTTGTTTGGCGATTGATAAAACGTCCAAGTGAATGCGACTTTCGCCAGAAAACCACACCTCGAACACCATGGCGAAAAATTGTGCACAACATTCTACCCTGACACGCCTATCGTGCACCGTCTGTCTTTCTCCAACTTGTATTCAGTACAGAAATCCAACGATGTCATTGAAGAATCGTCGAAGTGATGTATTGCTGATGTTTAATGTCAGGGATGTTTGCCGTAGACTTCGATTTAGAGACTGCAATAACTGATTGGAGACAAGTTCATGATTTTCATCTGTGGACACAGAGTTAGATTACTTCCGTAAAAACCCTGGCATAATGCACTGCTTACCTTAGGAGCGACTCTCACCACCGATGGGCATGGCTTACGCGTGAGGTGATTGGGGAAGTTCCTCGATGCCGTCCAGCATGTCGTCTGCACATCCCTCGAAAACGTACCTATCGGCTCTGCTCTGCTGCTGCACTCATACTCAGACGTTGCAGAGTAATCACTTTCCGAATCACTGCTGCTACTGTCGTCATTAACAGTGATCGTTAGCATTTCCACCTCTGTTTCTAGGAGACCCTCAGTTTTTATATATTTCTCTTCCACTTGGTGAACATGCCGGCAAACTGGACCCCATTCTGCCTCTTCTATTTCACCAAATCGCTGTTCGCACAAACGCCACATGTCTCCCATGTTGAAGCCCACATTACAAAGCGCAACCCATTCTTTTACATTTGCCCAAATTTTTTCTATGGGATTCAGGTCAGGATGGTACGGTGGTAAGCGGAGAACTACGTGCCCATCTTCTAAAATTGCATTCACAATATATTTCTTATGTTTTGACTTATGCAACTTTATAAGATCAATTAGTTCCGCTTTCAGCATATCGCTTCTGAACGGAATCCTATGCTTAACCAACCAGTCTTGCATATCCTGCCTTTTTGTGTTCGCTGTGTGGCATTTTTCTTTGGTCACATTGTGATATGAAGCGTTGTCTATCACAAGAACAGACTTTTCTGGAAGATTGGGCTTTAGTTTTTCTTTAACTGCATTCTAACTGATAAGTTTCACAGATTTAGTGTTCCCAACAAAGCACGTGATAACCAAGTTAACTCGTCTAGATGAGGATACACACTGACCTTTGCGCATACAGGTTGACGCATACGGCTGGGTGGGAGGGAGAGAGGGAGGAACTGGCATACAAGCTTGGTTAACATGAGATGGCAGCTAGCTGCGCAGTAGAAGAGGGGCAACCAGGAGAGTGGGGGTAGGACTGGCAGCCACATGCGTGCAAGAGAGAGGAGGAATCGCATGCATCTTACCTTGAGGCTGGTTTCAGGCAACAGTTTGATTGGATTTAACTCGGGATGATAAGGTGGAAGGCCTAAAACTGTGTGGTTATGTGCCTGAAGAAAACTGTCTATTTTGTACTTGGGGATTTTGGGTTTGAGGGGGATGATCATATTGTAAATGTCGGGTTTGTACAGGGAGAAGAAATCAATGTTTGTAAAATGTTCCATGGAGAGGTTTTATTTTAGCCACGAAATCATTGTATCTCTTCTGGAACTTGCAGTGAGCGCCTTATTAAGGATCACATTGTGGTAAGGTGCATTGTCGATTACCAATACAGAATTTTGGGGAAGATTAGGGATCAGTCTTTTTTTTATCCACTTCTCATAATTCGTATAGTTCATGTCATTGTGGTAGTCACTGGTTTTCTGCTGGGACTTGAACCGAATATACGCGTTAGGGATAAACTCTTGCTCGTCTCCAGCATGCACGATGATAAGATGCTGACCTTTGGATACCGGTGCTAAGAGGCTGGAAACTGTCATCACTACAAGCATACGGAGTAGTGTGAGATGAATGGATATACGTCTCGTCCATATATATTATGGGATGGCCCACGCTTCTATATTGCTTCATCATTCTAAGATAATGGAGGCGCTTAGTTCTGATGTCAAGAAGCTCCATTAAAATTTTTCTGTTCCTCTTTGTCCGTTTCCATGTGAAACCCAGCTTTAGTGTGGATACGCTCCCTTCAAATTTTATTGAATCCTTTAATTTCGCATGCACCTTCCTCAGTGTTGGTCTTTGTTTGTCAATTATATAGAATTCGTTCACGGTTTGGCGCACTTCTGCCTCATTAAAAGTATCCAAACTGGCACGAAAAGACCTCTTTGGTCTATTTTTGTGTGGTGTGGAGAATGAAGTCGAAGTAACACGATCAATATATTTCGTTTCCTTAATCATTGTCCTTCTTTCAGAAGCACCTATTGCCTCAGCCACACTCTTCCCAATGTTTTTGATGCTAAGAGTTGCTAAACCAGCTTCTGCATGTCTTTTCATGTATTTATAAAGATTACTAACAACTTCCCTGGTTTGGGAGTGCAACACTTTACCTTGTAGTTTGCTGTCCATGTTTTAAACTAATAAAGTCTGCAGTAGAAGAAAATACACTTAACGCAGGCGCGCACGCACTTACAAGTACACTGAAAATAACTAAGAACAATGAGAACCACTATTTACTGTACATATATTAAAGTAAACTGTCATATACTTATAAATTACACGGAACCGAGCCTTAAAAATTCATAAGGCACAATTACAACCTCAGCGACTGCACAAGTATAACTGACCCCCACTGTTAGTGCCAGTAGCTGGCGGAGAGGTTCAGTCACTGCGCATATTTTCTCAGCTGCCACGTCTGAATAAACATACTGTACATGAGGCGCCAAGTGGATATTGAAAACAGGCTCGCTCGCTGAACACCCAGGGCTTTTATGGGAATACGGCTACTCTACTTCCCTTACGTTGACACAATACACTACCCGTATGACGAAATTCTTTAACAACAGATCGCATAACTGTGTTGCTAGGTGCTGGCTTATTGAAGTGTTCACGATATAGTTTCGCCACTAACTTTAAACTTGGCCCACTTTAGTAACCGTTTCCGTACGAGCAAAAATAGTGTTCCACTATAAACACTTTTTCATTCGTCGCAAGACCAATTGTCACTTCCAATCACAGAGCACAACCTTCTTTACACATATATTGTGTGTTTCAAATGGGAAGGTGTTTGTTCTTGAGTGCTGCTAGGTGAACAACCAATCGGAGTACTGCGGTGTTGTATTGCATTCCCGCTAAGTGATGTGTGACGAGTGCCAACCTAATAAATCTGTATGAAATACTATCCACACTAAGACAAAAATTCAGATTTTGCCAAAACTGATCCATGTAGAAGGTAGAGAGTAATGTATCTATCATAACAATAAAAACCCTATATGTTTAGCTCAAATAGTTTTTCTAATACAAATAAATAAACCACTATTACCTGTATTATAACAATAAATCACGACGTAAGCACTGTATGAATATCATTATTGGTTGGCATGTATGCATGTACGTATATTTGTAATTACTCAGAACTGAAACGTAAATGTTTGACATGACGTGATAAAAGAATTACTTTGAATAATCCAATTTGAGTGAGAGGAAACAATAAATTTCCTGCTGCTCTGACAGAACGTGTCTGGTCACATTATATCTTTGTTTATGAATGGTTCGTAATCTCTATTTACTCTAGAGAGTTCAAAGTGGTTGGTGTGTATGTATGTACATATACTTTTAATTACTCAGAACTGAAATTTAAACTACTGACATGACGTGATTAGAGAATTACTGTAAATAAGTCAAGGTGTTAAATTCGAGAAACAGCAAACACTTCATTTCCTGTTAGACTGTGGAATGCTGTATGCTTATGTTTATGAATGAATGCTGGATAAGAAGTGTTTATTTACTCAGGAGAGTTCAGATCAATGTCATTCAACTGTTCTTTACACAACAGTAGAGTAAGAGTTAAATAGTGCAATGGCTTCTTGCGGTGAATTTAGTAGCGAGTCAAAAAGGCATCTATTGCGAAGTCAATCTCGAAGTATTATTTTTAAGGTGTAGCTACAGGTTCTTCAGACTTTTTTCGGAAACAGAAACTAAAATTGAGTTATTGCAAAGAATACTTGCGTTTAAAAATACGGAAAAAGTGTATCAGCTGGATCAACTTGCAATTGAAACGGGACACGAGGTAATATGCCTCCCACCTTACCACTGCAAATATAATCCAATTGTGTTGGTGTGGGCTCAAATATAAAGGAGGATTGCAAATAATACTTTTAAACTGACGGACGTAAAACGACTTGTTCACGAAGAAATTGACAAGGTAACACAATAGGACTGGAAAAACTGCGTAAGGCTTGCAGATTTTAAGATAGAAATAGCACGTGACAAGATTTTGGAACCTATAATCACAAATTTGCAAGACTCAGACGATGAAGAGAGTGACAATGACGAATTGTCTCTTAACGGAAGTGACATTGGCAGTGATATGGATGAGCAGCTGACAGTTTCATTGGATTAGAAAAACAGGTAATTCATAAACTATAATTATAGTTATGGTATTTTAAAAATATACATAATTTGCGAAAGTGCTTTTTCCAATTTTGATTTTGGCAACTGCATCATTGTAAAACTTTGCAAAATATAAATTGTTTATTCTTACGTCTGCCTAAGCAGACCTACGTGTTGTATGAGTGTGCGAGAGAGAGAGGGAAATATAAAAGGAGTGGGGTAATAAGCTGGCAACGCTGAGTATGATCAGCATCTGATTAGCTGGACTCCAGAAATCTTCCCATTTGAAACACATGATAACTATACAACATGGCTATGTAACAACAGTCTGACGCTCAGGTGTATGAATGCGCACTACCCGAAAATGAGTACTCTATATTTTGGCGCATACCGTATATGCATGCTATCCATGGAAGGGAGACCCAGCTTCGTTTATATGCAGAAGGTTACAAGCAATTTACCACTATCAATTGTAGTTCTTTGACATTGTCTAACACGAAAGGTTAACATGTACACTAGACACTACTGTACACTGTAATTTAGTACATTTTAATTATTTCCAATTCTATGGTTCTGGTGCTCCGAAATCACCTGTAACATACAATAATTGAATAATAATATTGGAAATTAATTGTTCTTTCACACTGGCCGTGTGTAGGCTAAAGTATGGAAACGTAGAGTCAGACTGAAAAATTCAATGCCATTGCCGGGATTTGAACCACGGATCTACTGGTCCCCCTCCCGCCGCTCTAACCATTGAGCTACTATGGCCAATGTGCCGACATGACATTAAATTCTCCAACTGACTCGTGTTTTTTCCGGTAAACCACTAGGAGTTCTCATAAACGCATGAGACAACTACCTTAATGGTGACTTACTATGCTGTAAGTACTTTAAGGACCGGGCTTTATAGTAAACCACTAGGAGTTCTCATAAACACACGAGACAACTACCTTAATGGCGGCTTACTATGCTGTAAGTACTTTAAGGCCGGGGCTTTATAGTAAACTACTTAGGAGTTCTCATAAACACATGAGACAACTACCTTAATGACGACTTACTATGCTGTAAGTTCTTTAAGGCCCGGGCTTTATAGTAAACCACTAGGAGTTCTCATAAACACATGAGACAACTACCTTAATGACGACTTACTATGCTGTAAGTACTTTAAGGTCCGCGCTTTATAGTAAACTACTTAGGAGTTCTCATAAACACATGAGACAACTACCTTAATGACGACTTACTATGCTGTAAGTTCTTTAAGGCCCGGGCTTTATAGTAAACCACTAGTAGTTCTCATAAACACATGAGACAACTACCTTAATGGCGACTTACTATGCTGTAAGTACTTTAAGGCCCGGGCTTTATAGTTAACCACTAGGAGTTCTCATAAACACACGAGACAACTACCTTAATGGCGACTTACTATGCTGTAAGTACTTTAAGGCCCGGGCTTTATAGTAAACCACTATGAGTTCTCATAAACACATGAGACAACTACCTTAATGACGACTTACTATGCTGTAAGTACTTTAAGGTCCGGGCTTTATAGTAAAACACTAGGAGTTCTCATAAACACATGAGACAACTACCTTAATGACGACTTACTATGCTGTAAGTACTTTAAGGCCCGGGCTTTATAGTAAACTACTTAGGAGTTCTCATAAACACATGAGACAACTACCTTAATGACGACTTACTATGCTGTAAGTACTTTAAGGCCCGGGCTTTATAGTTAACCACTAGGAGTTCTCATAAACACATGAGACAACTACCTTAATGACGACTTACTATGCTGTAAGTACTTTAAGGCCCGGGCTTTATAGTTAACCACTAGTAGTTCTCATAAACACATGAGACAACTACCTTAATGACGACTTACTATGCTGTAAGTACTTTAAGGTCCGGGCTTTATAGTAAACTACTTAGGAGTTCTCATAAACACATGAGACAACTACCTTAATGACGACTTACTATGCTGTAAGTTCTTTAAGGCCCGAGCTTTATAGTAAACCACTAGGAGTTCTCATAAACACATGAGACAACTACCTTAATGGCGACTCACTATGCTGTAAGTACTTTAAGGTCCGGGCTTTATAGTAAACTACTTAGGAGTTCTCATAAACACATGAGACAACTACCTTAATGACGACTTACTATGCTGTAAGTACTTTAAGACCCGGGCTTTATAGTAAACCACTAGGAGTTCTCATAAACACATGAGACAACTACCTTAATGACGACTTACTATGCTGTAAGTACTTTAAGACCCGGGCTTTATAGTAAACCACTAGGAGTTCTCATAAACACATGAGACAACTACCTTAATGGCGACTTACTATGCTGTAAGTACTTTAAGGTCCGGGCTTTATAGTAAACTACTTAGGAGTTCTCATAAACACATGAGACAACTACCTTAATGACGACTTACTATGCTGTAAGTTCTTTAAGGCCCGGGCTTTATAGTAAACTACTTAGGAGTTCTCATAAACACATGAGACAACTACCTTAATGACGACTTACTATGCTGTAAGTACTTTAAGACCCGGGCTTTATAGTAAACCACTAGGAGTTCTCATAAACACATGAGACAACTACCTTAATGACGACTTACTATGCTGTAAGTACTTTAAGACCCGGGCTTTATAGTAAACCACTAGGAGTTCTCATAAACACATGAGACAACTACCTTAATGACGACTTACTATGCTGTAAGTACTTTAAGATCCGGGCTTTATAGTAAACTACTTAGGAGTTCTCATAAACACATGAGACAACTACCTTAATGACGACTTACTATGCTGTAAGTTCTTTAAGGCCCGGGCTTTATAGTAAACCACTAGGAGTTCTCATAAACACATAAGACAGCTACCTTAATGACGACTTACTATGCTGTAAGTTCTTTAAGGCCCGGGCTTTATAGTAAACCACTAGGAGTTCTCATAAACACATGAGACAACTACCTTAATGGCGACTTACTATGCTGTAAGTACTTTAAGGTCCGGGCTTTATAGTAAACTACTTAGGAGTTCTCATAAACACATGAGACAACTACCTTAATGACGACTTACTATGCTGTAAGTACTTTAAGACCCGGGCTTTATAGTAAACCTCTAGGAGTTCTCATAAACACATGAGACAACTACCTTAATGACGACTTACTTAGCTGTAAGTACTTTAAGACCCGGGCTTTAGAGTAAACCACTAGGAGTTCTCATAAACACATGAGACAACTACCTTAATGGCGACTTACTATGCTGTAAGTACTTTAAGGTCCGGGCTTTATAGTAAACTACTTAGGAGTTCTCATAAACACATGAGACAACTACCGTAATGACGACTTACTATGCTGTAAGTTCTTTAAGGCTTGGGCTTTATAGTAAACGACTAGGAGTTCTCATAAACACATGAGACAACTACCTTAATGACGACTTACTATGCTGTAAGTACTTTAAGGTCCGGGCTTTATAGTAAACCACTAGGAGTTCTCATAAACACATGAGACAACTACCTTAATGACGACTTACTATGCTGTAAGTACTTTAAGGTCCGGGCTTTATAGTAAACTACTTAGGAGTTCTCATAAACACATGAGACAACTACCTTAATGACGACTTACTATGCTGTAAGTTCTTTAAGGCCCGGGCTTTATAGTAAACCACTAGTAGTTCTCATAAACACATGAGACAACTACCTTAATGGCGACTTACTATGCTGTAAGTACTTTAAGGCCCGGGCTTTATAGTTAACCACTAGGAGCTCTCATAAACACACGAGACAACTACCTTAATGGCGACTTACTATGCTGTAAGTACTTTAAGGCCCGGCTTTATAGTAAACCACTATGAGTTCTCATAAACACATGAGACAACTACCTTAATGACGACTTACTATGCTGTAAGTACTTTAAGGTCCGGGCTTTATAGTAAACCACTAGGAGTTCTCATAAACACATGAGACAACTACCTTAAAACGACTTACTATGCTGTAAGTACTTTAAGACCCGGGCTTTATAGTAAACCACTAGGAGTTCTCATAAACACATGAGACAACTACCTTAATGGCGACTTACTATGCTGTAAGTACTTTAAGGTCCGGGCTTTATAGTAAACTACTTAGGAGTTCTCATAAACACATGAGACAACTACCTTAATGACGACTTACTATGCTGTAAGTACTTTAAGACCCGGGCTTTATAGTAAACCACTAGGAGTTCTCATAAACACATGAGACAACTACCTTAATGACGACTTACTATGCTGTAAGTACTTTAAGACCCGGGCTTTATAGTAAACCACTAGGAGTTCTCATAAACACATGAGACAACTACCTTAATGGCGACTTACTATGCTGTAAGTACTTTAAGGTCCGGGCTTTATAGTAAACTACTTAGGAGTTCTCATAAACACATGAGACAACTACCTTAATGACGACTTACTATGCTGTAAGTTCTTTAAGGCCCGGGCTTTATAGTAAACTACTTAGGAGTTCTCATAAACACATGAGACAACTACCTTAATGACGACTTACTATGCTGTAAGTACTTTAAGACCCGGGCTTTATAGTAAACCACTAGGAGTTCTCATAAACACATGAGACAACTACCTTAATGACGACTTACTATGCTGTAAGTACTTTAAGACCCGGGCTTTATAGTAAACCACTAGGAGTTCTCATAAACACATGAGACAACTACCTTAATGACGACTTACTATGCTGTAAGTACTTTAAGATCCGGGCTTTATAGTAAACTACTTAGGAGTTCTCATAAACACATGAGACAACTACCTTAATGACGACTTACTATGCTGTAAGTTCTTTAAGGCCCGGGCTTTATAGTAAACCACTAGGAGTTCTCATAAACACATAAGACAGCTACCTTAATGACGACTTACTATGCTGTAAGTTCTTTAAGGCCCGGGCTTTATAGTAAACCACTAGGAGTTCTCATAAACACATGAGACAACTACCTTAATGGCGACTTACTATGCTGTAAGTACTTTAAGGTCCGGGCTTTATAGTAAACTACTTAGGAGTTCTCATAAACACATGAGACAACTACCTTAATGACGACTTACTATGCTGTAAGTACTTTAAGACCCGGGCTTTATAGTAAACCTCTAGGAGTTCTCATAAACACATGAGACAACTACCTTAATGACGACTTACTTAGCTGTAAGTACTTTAAGACCCGGGCTTTAGAGTAAACCACTAGGAGTTCTCATAAACACATGAGACAACTACCTTAATGGCGACTTACTATGCTGTAAGTACTTTAAGGTCCGGGCTTTATAGTAAACTACTTAGGAGTTCTCATAAACACATGAGACAACTACCGTAATGACGACTTACTATGCTGTAAGTTCTTTAAGGCTTGGGCTTTATAGTAAACGACTAGGAGTTCTCATAAACACATGAGACAACTACCTTAATGACGACTTACTATGCTGTAAGTACTTTAAGGTCCGGGCTTTATAGTAAACCACTAGGAGTTCTCATAAACACATGAGACAACTACCTTAATGACGACTTACTATGCTGTAAGTACTTTAAGGTCCGGGCTTTATAGTAAACTACTTAGGAGTTCTCATAAACACATGAGACAACTACCTTAATGACGACTTACTATGCTGTAAGTTCTTTAAGGCCCGGGCTTTATAGTAAACCACTAGTAGTTCTCATAAACACATGAGACAACTACCTTAATGGCGACTTACTATGCTGTAAGTACTTTAAGGCCCGGGCTTTATAGTTAACCACTAGGAGTTCTCATAAACACACGAGACAACTACCTTAATGGCGACTTACTATGCTGTAAGTACTTTAAGGCCCGGCTTTATAGTAAACCACTATGAGTTCTCATAAACACATGAGACAACTACCTTAATGACGACTTACTGTGCTGTAAGTACTTTAAGGTCCGGGCTTTATAGTAAACCACTAGGAGTTCTCATAAACACATGAGACAACTACCTTAAAACGACTTACTATGCTGTAAGTACTTTAAGACCCGGGCTTTATAGTAAACCACAAGGAGTTCTCATAAACACATGAGACAACTACCTTAATGGCGACTTACTATGCTGTAAGTACTTTAAGGTCCGGGCTTTATAGTAAACTACTTAGGAGTTCTCATAAACACATGAGACAACTACCTTAATGACGACTTACTATGCTGTAAGTACTTTAAGGTCCGGGCTTTATAGTAAACCACTAGGAGTTCTCATAAACACATGAGACAACTACCTTAATGACGACTTACTATGCTGTAAGTACTTTAAGGTCCGGGCTTTATAGTAAACTACTTAGGAGTTCTCATAAACACATGAGACAACTACCTTAATGACGACTTACTATGCTGTAAGTTCTTTAAGGCCCGGGCTTTATAGTAAACCACTAGGAGTTCTCATAAACACATGAGACAACTACCTTAATGGCGACTTACTATGCTGTAAGTACTCTAAGGTCCGGGCTTTATAGTAAACTACTTAGGAGTTCTCATAAACACATGAGACAACTACCGTAATGACGACTTACTATGCTGTAAGTTCTTTAAGGCTTGGGCTTTATAGTAAACGACTAGGAGTTCTCATAAACACATGAGACAACTACCTTAATGACGACTTACTATGCTGTAAGTACTTTAAGGTCCGGGCTTTATAGTAAACCAATAGGAGTTCTCATAAACACATGAGACAACTACCTTAATGACGACTTACTATGCTGTAAGTACTTTAAGGTCCGGGCTTTATAGTAAACTACTTAGGAGTTCTCATAAACATATGAGACAACTACCTTAATGACGACTTACTATGCTGTAAGTTCTTTAAGGCCCGGGCTTTATAGTAAACCACTAGTAGTTCTCATAAACACATGAGACAACTACCTTAATAGCGACTTACTATGCTGTAAGTACTTTAAGGCCCGGGCTTTATAGTTAACCACTAGGAGTTCTCATAAACACACGAGACAACTACCTTAATGGCGACTTACTATGCTGTAAGTACTTTAAGGCCCGGGCTTTATAGTAAACCACTATGAGTTCTCATAAACACATGAGACAACTACCTTAATGACGACTTACTATGCTGTAAGTACTTTAAGGTCCGGGCTTTATAGTAAACCACTAGGAGTTCTCATAAACACATGAGACAACTACCTTAAAACGACTTACTATGCTGTAAGTACTTTAAGACCCGGGCTTTATAGTAAACCACTAGGAGTTCTCATAAACACATGAGACAACTACCTTAATGGCGACTTACTATGCTGTAAGTACTTTAAGGTCCGGGCTTTATAGTAAACTACTTAGGAGTTCTCATAAACACATGAGACAACTACCTTAATGACGACTTACTATGCTGTAAGTACTTTAAGGTCCGGGCTTTATAGTAAACTACTTAGGAGTTCTCATAAACACATGAGACAACTACCTTAATGACGACTTACTATGCTGTAAGTACTTTAAGGTCCGCGCTTTATAGTAAACTACTTAGGAGTTCTCATAAACACATGAGACAACTACCTTAATGACGACTTACTATGCTGTAAGTTCTTTAAGGCCCGGGCTTTATAGTAAACCACTAGTAGTTCTCATAAACACATGAGACAACTACCTTAATGGCGACTTACTATGCTGTAAGTACTTTAAGGCCCGGGCTTTATAGTTAACCACTAGGAGTTCTCATAAACACACGAGACAACTACCTTAATGGCGACTTACTATGCTGTAAGTACTTTAAGGCCCGGGCTTTATAGTAAACCACTATGAGTTCTCATAAACACATGAGACAACTACCTTAATGACGACTTACTATGCTGTAAGTACTTTAAGGTCCGGGCTTTATAGTAAAACACTAGGAGTTCTCATAAACACATGAGACAACTACCTTAATGACGACTTACTATGCTGTAAGTACTTTAAGGCCCGGGCTTTATAGTAAACTACTTAGGAGTTCTCATAAACACATGAGACAACTACCTTAATGACGACTTACTATGCTGTAAGTACTTTAAGGCCCGGGCTTTATAGTTAACCACTAGGAGTTCTCATAAACACATGAGACAACTACCTTAATGACGACTTACTATGCTGTAAGTACTTTAAGGCCCGGGCTTTATAGTTAACCACTAGTAGTTCTCATAAACACATGAGACAACTACCTTAATGACGACTTACTATGCTGTAAGTACTTTAAGGTCCGGGCTTTATAGTAAACTACTTAGGAGTTCTCATAAACACATGAGACAACTACCTTAATGACGACTTACTATGCTGTAAGTTCTTTAAGGCCCGAGCTTTATAGTAAACCACTAGGAGTTCTCATAAACACATGAGACAACTACCTTAATGGCGACTCACTATGCTGTAAGTACTTTAAGGTCCGGGCTTTATAGTAAACTACTTAGGAGTTCTCATAAACACATGAGACAACTACCTTAATGACGACTTACTATGCTGTAAGTACTTTAAGACCCGGGCTTTATAGTAAACCACTAGGAGTTCTCATAAACACATGAGACAACTACCTTAATGACGACTTACTATGCTGTAAGTACTTTAAGACCCGGGCTTTATAGTAAACCACTAGGAGTTCTCATAAACACATGAGACAACTACCTTAATGGCGACTTACTATGCTGTAAGTACTTTAAGGTCCGGGCTTTATAGTAAACTACTTAGGAGTTCTCATAAACACATGAGACAACTACCTTAATGACGACTTACTATGCTGTAAGTTCTTTAAGGCCCGGGCTTTATAGTAAACTACTTAGGAGTTCTCATAAACACATGAGACAACTACCTTAATGACGACTTACTATGCTGTAAGTACTTTAAGACCCGGGCTTTATAGTAAACCACTAGGAGTTCTCATAAACACATGAGACAACTACCTTAATGACGACTTACTATGCTGTAAGTACTTTAAGACCCGGGCTTTATAGTAAACCACTAGGAGTTCTCATAAACACATGAGACAACTACCTTAATGACGACTTACTATGCTGTAAGTACTTTAAGATCCGGGCTTTATAGTAAACTACTTAGGAGTTCTCATAAACACATGAGACAACTACCTTAATGACGACTTACTATGCTGTAAGTTCTTTAAGGCCCGGGCTTTATAGTAAACCACTAGGAGTTCTCATAAACACATAAGACAGCTACCTTAATGACGACTTACTATGCTGTAAGTTCTTTAAGGCCCGGGCTTTATAGTAAACCACTAGGAGTTCTCATAAACACATGAGACAACTACCTTAATGGCGACTTACTATGCTGTAAGTACTTTAAGGTCCGGGCTTTATAGTAAACTACTTAGGAGTTCTCATAAACACATGAGACAACTACCTTAATGACGACTTACTATGCTGTAAGTACTTTAAGACCCGGGCTTTATAGTAAACCTCTAGGAGTTCTCATAAACACATGAGACAACTACCTTAATGACGACTTACTTAGCTGTAAGTACTTTAAGACCCGGGCTTTAGAGTAAACCACTAGGAGTTCTCATAAACACATGAGACAACTACCTTAATGGCGACTTACTATGCTGTAAGTACTTTAAGGTCCGGGCTTTATAGTAAACTACTTAGGAGTTCTCATAAACACATGAGACAACTACCGTAATGACGACTTACTATGCTGTAAGTTCTTTAAGGCTTGGGCTTTATAGTAAACGACTAGGAGTTCTCATAAACACATGAGACAACTACCTTAATGACGACTTACTATGCTGTAAGTACTTTAAGGTCCGGGCTTTATAGTAAACCACTAGGAGTTCTCATAAACACATGAGACAACTACCTTAATGACGACTTACTATGCTGTAAGTACTTTAAGGTCCGGGCTTTATAGTAAACTACTTAGGAGTTCTCATAAACACATGAGACAACTACCTTAATGACGACTTACTATGCTGTAAGTTCTTTAAGGCCCGGGCTTTATAGTAAACCACTAGTAGTTCTCATAAACACATGAGACAACTACCTTAATGGCGACTTACTATGCTGTAAGTACTTTAAGGCCCGGGCTTTATAGTTAACCACTAGGAGCTCTCATAAACACACGAGACAACTACCTTAATGGCGACTTACTATGCTGTAAGTACTTTAAGGCCCGGCTTTATAGTAAACCACTATGAGTTCTCATAAACACATGAGACAACTACCTTAATGACGACTTACTATGCTGTAAGTACTTTAAGGTCCGGGCTTTATAGTAAACCACTAGGAGTTCTCATAAACACATGAGACAACTACCTTAAAACGACTTACTATGCTGTAAGTACTTTAAGACCCGGGCTTTATAGTAAACCACTAGGAGTTCTCATAAACACATGAGACAACTACCTTAATGGCGACTTACTATGCTGTAAGTACTTTAAGGTCCGGGCTTTATAGTAAACTACTTAGGAGTTCTCATAAACACATGAGACAACTACCTTAATGACGACTTACTATGCTGTAAGTACTTTAAGACCCGGGCTTTATAGTAAACCACTAGGAGTTCTCATAAACACATGAGACAACTACCTTAATGACGACTTACTATGCTGTAAGTACTTTAAGACCCGGGCTTTATAGTAAACCACTAGGAGTTCTCATAAACACATGAGACAACTACCTTAATGGCGACTTACTATGCTGTAAGTACTTTAAGGTCCGGGCTTTATAGTAAACTACTTAGGAGTTCTCATAAACACATGAGACAACTACCTTAATGACGACTTACTATGCTGTAAGTTCTTTAAGGCCCGGGCTTTATAGTAAACTACTTAGGAGTTCTCATAAACACATGAGACAACTACCTTAATGACGACTTACTATGCTGTAAGTACTTTAAGACCCGGGCTTTATAGTAAACCACTAGGAGTTCTCATAAACACATGAGACAACTACCTTAATGACGACTTACTATGCTGTAAGTACTTTAAGACCCGGGCTTTATAGTAAACCACTAGGAGTTCTCATAAACACATGAGACAACTACCTTAATGACGACTTACTATGCTGTAAGTACTTTAAGATCCGGGCTTTATAGTAAACTACTTAGGAGTTCTCATAAACACATGAGACAACTACCTTAATGACGACTTACTATGCTGTAAGTTCTTTAAGGCCCGGGCTTTATAGTAAACCACTAGGAGTTCTCATAAACACATAAGACAGCTACCTTAATGACGACTTACTATGCTGTAAGTTCTTTAAGGCCCGGGCTTTATAGTAAACCACTAGGAGTTCTCATAAACACATGAGACAACTACCTTAATGGCGACTTACTATGCTGTAAGTACTTTAAGGTCCGGGCTTTATAGTAAACTACTTAGGAGTTCTCATAAACACATGAGACAACTACCTTAATGACGACTTACTATGCTGTAAGTACTTTAAGACCCGGGCTTTATAGTAAACCTCTAGGAGTTCTCATAAACACATGAGACAACTACCTTAATGACGACTTACTTAGCTGTAAGTACTTTAAGACCCGGGCTTTAGAGTAAACCACTAGGAGTTCTCATAAACACATGAGACAACTACCTTAATGGCGACTTACTATGCTGTAAGTACTTTAAGGTCCGGGCTTTATAGTAAACTACTTAGGAGTTCTCATAAACACATGAGACAACTACCGTAATGACGACTTACTATGCTGTAAGTTCTTTAAGGCTTGGGCTTTATAGTAAACGACTAGGAGTTCTCATAAACACATGAGACAACTACCTTAATGACGACTTACTATGCTGTAAGTACTTTAAGGTCCGGGCTTTATAGTAAACCACTAGGAGTTCTCATAAACACATGAGACAACTACCTTAATGACGACTTACTATGCTGTAAGTACTTTAAGGTCCGGGCTTTATAGTAAACTACTTAGGAGTTCTCATAAACACATGAGACAACTACCTTAATGACGACTTACTATGCTGTAAGTTCTTTAAGGCCCGGGCTTTATAGTAAACCACTAGTAGTTCTCATAAACACATGAGACAACTACCTTAATGGCGACTTACTATGCTGTAAGTACTTTAAGGCCCGGGCTTTATAGTTAACCACTAGGAGTTCTCATAAACACACGAGACAACTACCTTAATGGCGACTTACTATGCTGTAAGTACTTTAAGGCCCGGCTTTATAGTAAACCACTATGAGTTCTCATAAACACATGAGACAACTACCTTAATGACGACTTACTATGCTGTAAGTACTTTAAGGTCCGGGCTTTATAGTAAACCACTAGGAGTTCTCATAAACACATGAGACAACTACCTTAAAACGACTTACTATGCTGTAAGTACTTTAAGACCCGGGCTTTATAGTAAACCACAAGGAGTTCTCATAAACACATGAGACAACTACCTTAATGGCGACTTACTATGCTGTAAGTACTTTAAGGTCCGGGCTTTATAGTAAACTACTTAGGAGTTCTCATAAACACATGAGACAACTACCTTAATGACGACTTACTATGCTGTAAGTACTTTAAGGTCCGGGCTTTATAGTAAACCACTAGGAGTTCTCATAAACACATGAGACAACTACCTTAATGACGACTTACTATGCTGTAAGTACTTTAAGGTCCGGGCTTTATAGTAAACTACTTAGGAGTTCTCATAAACACATGAGACAACTACCTTAATGACGACTTACTATGCTGTAAGTTCTTTAAGGCCCGGGCTTTATAGTAAACCACTAGGAGTTCTCATAAACACATGAGACAACTACCTTAATGGCGACTTACTATGCTGTAAGTACTCTAAGGTCCGGGCTTTATAGTAAACTACTTAGGAGTTCTCATAAACACATGAGACAACTACCGTAATGACGACTTACTATGCTGTAAGTTCTTTAAGGCTTGGGCTTTATAGTAAACGACTAGGAGTTCTCATAAACACATGAGACAACTACCTTAATGACGACTTACTATGCTGTAAGTACTTTAAGGTCCGGGCTTTATAGTAAACCAATAGGAGTTCTCATAAACACATGAGACAACTACCTTAATGACGACTTACTATGCTGTAAGTACTTTAAGGTCCGGGCTTTATAGTAAACTACTTAGGAGTTCTCATAAACATATGAGACAACTACCTTAATGACGACTTACTATGCTGTAAGTTCTTTAAGGCCCGGGCTTTATAGTAAACCACTAGTAGTTCTCATAAACACATGAGACAACTACCTTAATAGCGACTTACTATGCTGTAAGTACTTTAAGGCCCGGGCTTTATAGTTAACCACTAGGAGTTCTCATAAACACACGAGACAACTACCTTAATGGCGACTTACTATGCTGTAAGTACTTTAAGGCCCGGGCTTTATAGTAAACCACTATGAGTTCTCATAAACACATGAGACAACTACCTTAATGACGACTTACTATGCTGTAAGTACTTTAAGGTCCGGGCTTTATAGTAAACCACTAGGAGTTCTCATAAACACATGAGACAACTACCTTAAAACGACTTACTATGCTGTAAGTACTTTAAGACCCGGGCTTTATAGTAAACCACTAGGAGTTCTCATAAACACATGAGACAACTACCTTAATGGCGACTTACTATGCTGTAAGTACTTTAAGGTCCGGGCTTTATAGTAAACTACTTAGGAGTTCTCATAAACACATGAGACAACTACCTTAATGACGACTTACTATGCTGTAAGTACTTTAAGGTCCGGGCTTTATAGTAAACTACTTAGGAGTTCTCATAAACACATGAGACAACTACCTTAATGGCGACTTACTATGCTGTAAGTACTTTAAGGCCCGGGCTTTATAGTTAACCACTAGGAGTTCTCATAAACACACGAGACAACTACCTTAATGGCGACTTACTATGCTGTAAGTACTTTAAGGCCCGGCTTTATAGTAAACCACTATGAGTTCTCATAAACACATGAGACAACTACCTTAATGACGACTTACTATGCTGTAAGTACTTTAAGGTCCGGGCTTTATAGTAAACCACTAGGAGTTCTCATAAACACATGAGACAACTACCTTAAAACGACTTACTATGCTGTAAGTACTTTAAGACCCGGGCTTTATAGTAAACCACTAGGAGTTCTCATAAACACATGAGACAACTACCTTAATGGCGACTTACTATGCTGTAAGTACTTTAAGGTCCGGGCTTTATAGTAAACTACTTAGGAGTTCTCATAAACACATGAGACAACTACCTTAATGACGACTTACTATGCTGTAAGTACTTTAAGGTCCGGGCTTTATAGTAAACCACTAGGAGTTCTCATAAACACATGAGACAACTACCTTAATGACGACTTACTATGCTGTAAGTACTTTAAGGTCCGGGCTTTATAGTAAACTACTTAGGAGTTCTCATAAACACATGAGACAACTACCTTAATGACGACTTACTATGCTGTAAGTTCTTTAAGGCCCGGGCTTTATAGTAAACCACTAGGAGTTCTCATAAACACATGAGACAACTACCTTAATGGCGACTTACTATGCTGTAAGTACTCTAAGGTCCGGGCTTTATAGTAAACTACTTAGGAGTTCTCATAAACACATGAGACAACTACCGTAATGACGACTTACTATGCTGTAAGTTCTTTAAGGCTTGGGCTTTATAGTAAACGACTAGGAGTTCTCATAAACACATGAGACAACTACCTTAATGACGACTTACTATGCTGTAAGTACTTTAAGGTCCGGGCTTTATAGTAAACCAATAGGAGTTCTCATAAACACATGAGACAACTACCTTAATGACGACTTACTATGCTGTAAGTACTTTAAGGTCCGGGCTTTATAGTAAACTACTTAGGAGTTCTCATAAACACATGAGACAACTACCTTAATAACGACTTACTATGCTGTAAGTTCTTTAAGGCCCGGGCTTTATAGTAAACCACTAGTAGTTCTCATAAACACATGAGACAACTACCTTAATAGCGACTTACTATGCTGTAAGTACTTTAAGGCCCGGGCTTTATAGTTAACCACTAGGAGTTCTCATAAACACACGAGACAACTACCTTAATGGCGACTTACTATGCTGTAAGTACTTTAAGGCCCGGGCTTTATAGTAAACCACTATGAGTTCTCATAAACACATGAGACAACTACCTTAATGACGACTTACTATGCTGTAAGTACTTTAAGGTCCGGGCTTTATAGTAAACCACTAGGAGTTCTCATAAACACATGAGACAACTACCTTAAAACGACTTACTATGCTGTAAGTACTTTAAGACCCGGGCTTTATAGTAAACCACTAGGAGTTCTCATAAACACATGAGACAACTACCTTAATGGCGACTTACTATGCTGTAAGTACTTTAAGGTCCGGGCTTTATAGTAAACTACTTAGGAGTTCTCATAAACACATGAGACAACTACCTTAATGACGACTTACTATGCTGTAAGTACTTTAAGGTCCGGGCTTTATAGTAAACTACTTAGGAGTTCTCATAAACACATGAGACAACTACCTTAATGACGACTTGCTATGCTGTAAGTACTTTAAGGTCCGGGCTTTATAGTAAACTACTTAGGAGTTCTCATAAACACATGAGACAACTACCTTAATGACGACTTACTATGCTGTAAGTTCTTTAAGGCCCGGGCTTTATAGTAAACCACTAGGAGTTCTCATAAACACATGAGACAGCTACCTTAATGGCGACTTACTATGCTGTAAGTACTTTAAGGTCCGGGCTTTATAGTAAACTACTTAGGAGTTCTCATAAACACATGAGACAACTACCTTAATGACGACTTACTATGCTGTAAGTTCTTTAAGGCCCGGGCTTTATAGTAAACCACTAGGAGTTCTCATAAACACATGAGACAACTACCTTAATGACGACTTACTATGCTGTAAGTACTTTAAGGTCCGGGCTTTATAGTAAACTACTTAGGAGTTCTCATAAACACATGAGACAACTACCTTAATGACGACTTACTATGCTGTAAGTACTTTAAGACCCGGGCTTTATAGTAAACCTCTAGGAGTTCTCATAAACACATGAGACAACTACCTTAATGACGACTTACTTAGCTGTAAGTACTTTAAGACCCGGGCTTTAGAGTAAACCACTAGGAGTTCTCATAAACACATGAGACAACTACCTTAATGGCGACTTACTATGCTGTAAGTACTTTAAGGTCCGGGCTTTATAGTAAACTACTTAGGAGTTCTCATAAACACATGAGACAACTACCGTAATGACGACTTACTATGCTGTAAGTTCTTTAAGGCTTGGGCTTTATAGTAAACGACTAGGAGTTCTCATAAACACATGAGACAACTACCTTAATGACGACTTACTATGCTGTAAGTACTTTAAGGTCCGGGCTTTATAGTAAACCACCAGGAGTTCTCATAAACACATGAGACAACTACCTTAATGACGACTTACTATGCTGTAAGTACTTTAAGGTCCGGGCTTTATAGTAAACTACTTAGGAGTTCTCATAAACACATGAGACAACTACCTTAATGACGACTTACTATGCTGTAAGTTCTTTAAGGCCCGGGCTTTATAGTAAACCACTAGTAGTTCTCATAAACACATGAGACAACTACCTTAATGGCGACTTACTATGCTGTAAGTACTTTAAGGCCCGGGCTTTATAGTTAACCACTAGGAGTTCTCATAAACACACGAGACAACTACCTTAATGGCGACTTACTATGCTGTAAGTACTTTAAGGCCCGGCTTTATAGTAAACCACTATGAGTTCTCATAAACACATGAGACAACTACCTTAATGACGACTTACTGTGCTGTAAGTACTTTAAGGTCCGGGCTTTATAGTAAACCACTAGGAGTTCTCATAAACACATGAGACAACTACCTTAAAACGACTTACTATGCTGTAAGTACTTTAAGACCCGGGCTTTATAGTAAACCACAAGGAGTTCTCATAAACACATGAGACAACTACCTTAATGGCGACTTACTATGCTGTAAGTACTTTAAGGTCCGGGCTTTATAGTAAACTACTTAGGAGTTCTCATAAACACATGAGACAACTACCTTAATGACGACTTACTATGCTGTAAGTACTTTAAGGTCCGGGCTTTATAGTAAACCACTAGGAGTTCTCATAAACACATGAGACAACTACCTTAATGACGACTTACTATGCTGTAAGTACTTTAAGGTCCGGGCTTTATAGTAAACTACTTAGGAGTTCTCATAAACACATGAGACAACTACCTTAATGACGACTTACTATGCTGTAAGTTCTTTAAGGCCCGGGCTTTATAGTAAACCACTAGGAGTTCTCATAAACACATGAGACAACTACCTTAATGGCGACTTACTATGCTGTAAGTACTCTAAGGTCCGGGCTTTATAGTAAACTACTTAGGAGTTCTCATAAACACATGAGACAACTACCGTAATGACGACTTACTATGCTGTAAGTTCTTTAAGGCTTGGGCTTTATAGTAAACGACTAGGAGTTCTCATAAACACATGAGACAACTACCTTAATGACGACTTACTATGCTGTAAGTACTTTAAGGTCCGGGCTTTATAGTAAACCAATAGGAGTTCTCATAAACACATGAGACAACTACCTTAATGACGACTTACTATGCTGTAAGTACTTTAAGGTCCGGGCTTTATAGTAAACTACTTAGGAGTTCTCATAAACATATGAGACAACTACCTTAATGACGACTTACTATGCTGTAAGTTCTTTAAGGCCCGGGCTTTATAGTAAACCACTAGTAGTTCTCATAAACACATGAGACAACTACCTTAATAGCGACTTACTATGCTGTAAGTACTTTAAGGCCCGGGCTTTATAGTTAACCACTAGGAGTTCTCATAAACACACGAGACAACTACCTTAATGGCGACTTACTATGCTGTAAGTACTTTAAGGCCCGGGCTTTATAGTAAACCACTATGAGTTCTCATAAACACATGAGACAACTACCTTAATGACGACTTACTATGCTGTAAGTACTTTAAGGTCCGGGCTTTATAGTAAACCACTAGGAGTTCTCATAAACACATGAGACAACTACCTTAAAACGACTTACTATGCTGTAAGTACTTTAAGACCCGGGCTTTATAGTAAACCACTAGGAGTTCTCATAAACACATGAGACAACTACCTTAATGGCGACTTACTATGCTGTAAGTACTTTAAGGTCCGGGCTTTATAGTAAACTACTTAGGAGTTCTCATAAACACATGAGACAACTACCTTAATGACGACTTACTATGCTGTAAGTACTTTAAGGTCCGGGCTTTATAGTAAACTACTTAGGAGTTCTCATAAACACATGAGACAACTACCTTAATGACGACTTACTATGCTGTAAGTACTTTAAGGTCCGCGCTTTATAGTAAACTACTTAGGAGTTCTCATAAACACATGAGACAACTACCTTAATGACGACTTACTATGCTGTAAGTTCTTTAAGGCCCGGGCTTTATAGTAAACCACTAGTAGTTCTCATAAACACATGAGACAACTACCTTAATGGCGACTTACTATGCTGTAAGTACTTTAAGGCCCGGGCTTTATAGTTAACCACTAGGAGTTCTCATAAACACACGAGACAACTACCTTAATGGCGACTTACTATGCTGTAAGTACTTTAAGGCCCGGGCTTTATAGTAAACCACTATGAGTTCTCATAAACACATGAGACAACTACCTTAATGACGACTTACTATGCTGTAAGTACTTTAAGGTCCGGGCTTTATAGTAAAACACTAGGAGTTCTCATAAACACATGAGACAACTACCTTAATGACGACTTACTATGCTGTAAGTACTTTAAGGCCCGGGCTTTATAGTAAACTACTTAGGAGTTCTCATAAACACATGAGACAACTACCTTAATGACGACTTACTATGCTGTAAGTACTTTAAGGCCCGGGCTTTATAGTTAACCACTAGGAGTTCTCATAAACACATGAGACAACTACCTTAATGACGACTTACTATGCTGTAAGTACTTTAAGGCCCGGGCTTTATAGTTAACCACTAGTAGTTCTCATAAACACATGAGACAACTACCTTAATGACGACTTACTATGCTGTAAGTACTTTAAGGTCCGGGCTTTATAGTAAACTACTTAGGAGTTCTCATAAACACATGAGACAACTACCTTAATGACGACTTACTATGCTGTAAGTTCTTTAAGGCCCGAGCTTTATAGTAAACCACTAGGAGTTCTCATAAACACATGAGACAACTACCTTAATGGCGACTCACTATGCTGTAAGTACTTTAAGGTCCGGGCTTTATAGTAAACTACTTAGGAGTTCTCATAAACACATGAGACAACTACCTTAATGACGACTTACTATGCTGTAAGTACTTTAAGACCCGGGCTTTATAGTAAACCACTAGGAGTTCTCATAAACACATGAGACAACTACCTTAATGACGACTTACTATGCTGTAAGTACTTTAAGACCCGGGCTTTATAGTAAACCACTAGGAGTTCTCATAAACACATGAGACAACTACCTTAATGGCGACTTACTATGCTGTAAGTACTTTAAGGTCCGGGCTTTATAGTAAACTACTTAGGAGTTCTCATAAACACATGAGACAACTACCTTAATGACGACTTACTATGCTGTAAGTTCTTTAAGGCCCGGGCTTTATAGTAAACTACTTAGGAGTTCTCATAAACACATGAGACAACTACCTTAATGACGACTTACTATGCTGTAAGTACTTTAAGACCCGGGCTTTATAGTAAACCACTAGGAGTTCTCATAAACACATGAGACAACTACCTTAATGACGACTTACTATGCTGTAAGTACTTTAAGACCCGGGCTTTATAGTAAACCACTAGGAGTTCTCATAAACACATGAGACAACTACCTTAATGACGACTTACTATGCTGTAAGTACTTTAAGATCCGGGCTTTATAGTAAACTACTTAGGAGTTCTCATAAACACATGAGACAACTACCTTAATGACGACTTACTATGCTGTAAGTTCTTTAAGGCCCGGGCTTTATAGTAAACCACTAGGAGTTCTCATAAACACATAAGACAGCTACCTTAATGACGACTTACTATGCTGTAAGTTCTTTAAGGCCCGGGCTTTATAGTAAACCACTAGGAGTTCTCATAAACACATGAGACAACTACCTTAATGGCGACTTACTATGCTGTAAGTACTTTAAGGTCCGGGCTTTATAGTAAACTACTTAGGAGTTCTCATAAACACATGAGACAACTACCTTAATGACGACTTACTATGCTGTAAGTACTTTAAGACCCGGGCTTTATAGTAAACCTCTAGGAGTTCTCATAAACACATGAGACAACTACCTTAATGACGACTTACTTAGCTGTAAGTACTTTAAGACCCGGGCTTTAGAGTAAACCACTAGGAGTTCTCATAAACACATGAGACAACTACCTTAATGGCGACTTACTATGCTGTAAGTACTTTAAGGTCCGGGCTTTATAGTAAACTACTTAGGAGTTCTCATAAACACATGAGACAACTACCGTAATGACGACTTACTATGCTGTAAGTTCTTTAAGGCTTGGGCTTTATAGTAAACGACTAGGAGTTCTCATAAACACATGAGACAACTACCTTAATGACGACTTACTATGCTGTAAGTACTTTAAGGTCCGGGCTTTATAGTAAACCACTAGGAGTTCTCATAAACACATGAGACAACTACCTTAATGACGACTTACTATGCTGTAAGTACTTTAAGGTCCGGGCTTTATAGTAAACTACTTAGGAGTTCTCATAAACACATGAGACAACTACCTTAATGACGACTTACTATGCTGTAAGTTCTTTAAGGCCCGGGCTTTATAGTAAACCACTAGTAGTTCTCATAAACACATGAGACAACTACCTTAATGGCGACTTACTATGCTGTAAGTACTTTAAGGCCCGGGCTTTATAGTTAACCACTAGGAGCTCTCATAAACACACGAGACAACTACCTTAATGGCGACTTACTATGCTGTAAGTACTTTAAGGCCCGGCTTTATAGTAAACCACTATGAGTTCTCATAAACACATGAGACAACTACCTTAATGACGACTTACTATGCTGTAAGTACTTTAAGGTCCGGGCTTTATAGTAAACCACTAGGAGTTCTCATAAACACATGAGACAACTACCTTAAAACGACTTACTATGCTGTAAGTACTTTAAGACCCGGGCTTTATAGTAAACCACTAGGAGTTCTCATAAACACATGAGACAACTACCTTAATGGCGACTTACTATGCTGTAAGTACTTTAAGGTCCGGGCTTTATAGTAAACTACTTAGGAGTTCTCATAAACACATGAGACAACTACCTTAATGACGACTTACTATGCTGTAAGTACTTTAAGACCCGGGCTTTATAGTAAACCACTAGGAGTTCTCATAAACACATGAGACAACTACCTTAATGACGACTTACTATGCTGTAAGTACTTTAAGACCCGGGCTTTATAGTAAACCACTAGGAGTTCTCATAAACACATGAGACAACTACCTTAATGGCGACTTACTATGCTGTAAGTACTTTAAGGTCCGGGCTTTATAGTAAACTACTTAGGAGTTCTCATAAACACATGAGACAACTACCTTAATGACGACTTACTATGCTGTAAGTTCTTTAAGGCCCGGGCTTTATAGTAAACTACTTAGGAGTTCTCATAAACACATGAGACAACTACCTTAATGACGACTTACTATGCTGTAAGTACTTTAAGACCCGGGCTTTATAGTAAACCACTAGGAGTTCTCATAAACACATGAGACAACTACCTTAATGACGACTTACTATGCTGTAAGTACTTTAAGACCCGGGCTTTATAGTAAACCACTAGGAGTTCTCATAAACACATGAGACAACTACCTTAATGACGACTTACTATGCTGTAAGTACTTTAAGATCCGGGCTTTATAGTAAACTACTTAGGAGTTCTCATAAACACATGAGACAACTACCTTAATGACGACTTACTATGCTGTAAGTTCTTTAAGGCCCGGGCTTTATAGTAAACCACTAGGAGTTCTCATAAACACATAAGACAGCTACCTTAATGACGACTTACTATGCTGTAAGTTCTTTAAGGCCCGGGCTTTATAGTAAACCACTAGGAGTTCTCATAAACACATGAGACAACTACCTTAATGGCGACTTACTATGCTGTAAGTACTTTAAGGTCCGGGCTTTATAGTAAACTACTTAGGAGTTCTCATAAACACATGAGACAACTACCTTAATGACGACTTACTATGCTGTAAGTACTTTAAGACCCGGGCTTTATAGTAAACCTCTAGGAGTTCTCATAAACACATGAGACAACTACCTTAATGACGACTTACTTAGCTGTAAGTACTTTAAGACCCGGGCTTTAGAGTAAACCACTAGGAGTTCTCATAAACACATGAGACAACTACCTTAATGGCGACTTACTATGCTGTAAGTACTTTAAGGTCCGGGCTTTATAGTAAACTACTTAGGAGTTCTCATAAACACATGAGACAACTACCGTAATGACGACTTACTATGCTGTAAGTTCTTTAAGGCTTGGGCTTTATAGTAAACGACTAGGAGTTCTCATAAACACATGAGACAACTACCTTAATGACGACTTACTATGCTGTAAGTACTTTAAGGTCCGGGCTTTATAGTAAACCACTAGGAGTTCTCATAAACACATGAGACAACTACCTTAATGACGACTTACTATGCTGTAAGTACTTTAAGGTCCGGGCTTTATAGTAAACTACTTAGGAGTTCTCATAAACACATGAGACAACTACCTTAATGACGACTTACTATGCTGTAAGTTCTTTAAGGCCCGGGCTTTATAGTAAACCACTAGTAGTTCTCATAAACACATGAGACAACTACCTTAATGGCGACTTACTATGCTGTAAGTACTTTAAGGCCCGGGCTTTATAGTTAACCACTAGGAGTTCTCATAAACACACGAGACAACTACCTTAATGGCGACTTACTATGCTGTAAGTACTTTAAGGCCCGGCTTTATAGTAAACCACTATGAGTTCTCATAAACACATGAGACAACTACCTTAATGACGACTTACTATGCTGTAAGTACTTTAAGGTCCGGGCTTTATAGTAAACCACTAGGAGTTCTCATAAACACATGAGACAACTACCTTAAAACGACTTACTATGCTGTAAGTACTTTAAGACCCGGGCTTTATAGTAAACCACAAGGAGTTCTCATAAACACATGAGACAACTACCTTAATGGCGACTTACTATGCTGTAAGTACTTTAAGGTCCGGGCTTTATAGTAAACTACTTAGGAGTTCTCATAAACACATGAGACAACTACCTTAATGACGACTTACTATGCTGTAAGTACTTTAAGGTCCGGGCTTTATAGTAAACCACTAGGAGTTCTCATAAACACATGAGACAACTACCTTAATGACGACTTACTATGCTGTAAGTACTTTAAGGTCCGGGCTTTATAGTAAACTACTTAGGAGTTCTCATAAACACATGAGACAACTACCTTAATGACGACTTACTATGCTGTAAGTTCTTTAAGGCCCGGGCTTTATAGTAAACCACTAGGAGTTCTCATAAACACATGAGACAACTACCTTAATGGCGACTTACTATGCTGTAAGTACTCTAAGGTCCGGGCTTTATAGTAAACTACTTAGGAGTTCTCATAAACACATGAGACAACTACCGTAATGACGACTTACTATGCTGTAAGTTCTTTAAGGCTTGGGCTTTATAGTAAACGACTAGGAGTTCTCATAAACACATGAGACAACTACCTTAATGACGACTTACTATGCTGTAAGTACTTTAAGGTCCGGGCTTTATAGTAAACCAATAGGAGTTCTCATAAACACATGAGACAACTACCTTAATGACGACTTACTATGCTGTAAGTACTTTAAGGTCCGGGCTTTATAGTAAACTACTTAGGAGTTCTCATAAACATATGAGACAACTACCTTAATGACGACTTACTATGCTGTAAGTTCTTTAAGGCCCGGGCTTTATAGTAAACCACTAGTAGTTCTCATAAACACATGAGACAACTACCTTAATAGCGACTTACTATGCTGTAAGTACTTTAAGGCCCGGGCTTTATAGTTAACCACTAGGAGTTCTCATAAACACACGAGACAACTACCTTAATGGCGACTTACTATGCTGTAAGTACTTTAAGGCCCGGGCTTTATAGTAAACCACTATGAGTTCTCATAAACACATGAGACAACTACCTTAATGACGACTTACTATGCTGTAAGTACTTTAAGGTCCGGGCTTTATAGTAAACCACTAGGAGTTCTCATAAACACATGAGACAACTACCTTAAAACGACTTACTATGCTGTAAGTACTTTAAGACCCGGGCTTTATAGTAAACCACTAGGAGTTCTCATAAACACATGAGACAACTACCTTAATGGCGACTTACTATGCTGTAAGTACTTTAAGGTCCGGGCTTTATAGTAAACTACTTAGGAGTTCTCATAAACACATGAGACAACTACCTTAATGACGACTTACTATGCTGTAAGTACTTTAAGGTCCGGGCTTTATAGTAAACTACTTAGGAGTTCTCATAAACACATGAGACAACTACCTTAATGACGACTTGCTATGCTGTAAGTACTTTAAGGTCCGGGCTTTATAGTAAACTACTTAGGAGTTCTCATAAACACATGAGACAACTACCTTAATGACGACTTACTATGCTGTAAGTTCTTTAAGGCCCGGGCTTTATAGTAAACCACTAGGAGTTCTCATAAACACACGAGACAGCTACCTTAATGGCGACTTACTATGCTGTAAGTACTTTAAGGTCCGGGCTTTATAGTAAACTACTTAGGAGTTCTCATAAACACATGAGACAACTACCTTAATGACGACTTACTATGCTGTAAGTTCTTTAAGGCCCGGTCTTTATAGTAAACCACTAGGAGTTCTCATAAACACATGAGACAACTACCTTAATGACGACTTACTATGCTGTAAGTACTTTAAGGTCCGGGCTTTATAGTAAACTGCTTAGGAGTTCTCATAAACACATGAGACAACTACCTTAATGACGACTTACTTTGCTGTAACTTCTTTAAGGCCCGGGCTTTATAGTAAACCACTAGGAGTTCTCATAAACACATGAGACAACTACCTTAATGGCGACTTACTATGGTGTAAGTACTTTAAGGCCCGGCTTTATAGTAAACCACTATGAGTTCTCATAAACACATGAGACAACTACCTTAATGACGACTTACTATGCTGTAAGTACTTTAAGGTCCAGGCTTTATAGTAAACCACTAGGAGTTCTCATAAACACATGAGACAACTACCTTAAAACGACTTACTATGCTGTAAGTACTTTAAGACCCGGGCTTTATAGTAAACCACTAGGAGTTCTCATAAACACATGAGACAACTACCTTAATGGCGACTTACTATGCTGTAAGTACTTTAAGGTCCGGGCTTTATAGTAAACTACTTAGGAGTTCTCATAAACACATGAGACAACTACCTTAATGACGACTTACTATGCTGTAAGTACTTTAAGACCCGGGCTTTATAGTAAACCACTAGGAGTTCTCATAAACACATGAGACAACTACCTTAATGACGACTTACTATGCTGTAAGTACTTTAAGACCCGGGCTTTATAGTAAACCACTAGGAGTTCTCATAAACACATGAGACAACTACCTTAATGGCGACTTACTATGCTGTAAGTACTTTAAGGTCCGGGCTTTATAGTAAACTACTTAGGAGTTCTCATAAACACATGAGACAACTACCTTAATGACGACTTACTATGCTGTAAGTTCTTTAAGGCCCGGGCTTTATAGTAAACTACTTAGGAGTTCTCATAAACACATGAGACAACTACCTTAATGACGACTTACTATGCTGTAAGTACTTTAAGACCCGGGCTTTATAGTAAACCACTAGGAGTTCTCATAAACACATGAGACAACTACCTTAATGACGACTTACTATGCTGTAAGTACTTTAAGACCCGGGCTTTATAGTAAACCACTAGGAGTTCTCATAAACACATGAGACAACTACCTTAATGACGACTTACTATGCTGTAAGTACTTTAAGATCCGGGCTTTATAGTAAACTACTTAGGAGTTCTCATAAACACATGAGACAACTACCTTAATGACGACTTACTATGCTGTAAGTTCTTTAAGGCCCGGGCTTTATAGTAAACCACTAGGAGTTCTCATAAACACATAAGACAGCTACCTTAATGACGACTTACTATGCTGTAAGTTCTTTAAGGCCCGGGCTTTATAGTAAACCACTAGGAGTTCTCATAAACACATGAGACAACTACCTTAATGGCGACTTACTATGCTGTAAGTACTTTAAGGTCCGGGCTTTATAGTAAACTACTTAGGAGTTCTCATAAACACATGAGACAACTACCTTAATGACGACTTACTATGCTGTAAGTACTTTAAGACCCGGGCTTTATAGTAAACCTCTAGGAGTTCTCATAAACACATGAGACAACTACCTTAATGACGACTTACTTAGCTGTAAGTACTTTAAGACCCGGGCTTTAGAGTAAACCACTAGGAGTTCTCATAAACACATGAGACAACTACCTTAATGGCGACTTACTATGCTGTAAGTACTTTAAGGTCCGGGCTTTATAGTAAACTACTTAGGAGTTCTCATAAACACAAGAGACAACTACCGTAATGACGACTTACTATGCTGTAAGTTCTTTAAGGCTTGGGCTTTAAAGTAAACGACTAGGAGTTCTCATAAACACATGAGACAACTACCTTAATGACGACTTACTATGCTGTAAGTACTTTAAGGTCCGGGCTTTATAGTAAACCACTAGGAGTTCTCATAAACACATGAGACAACTACCTTAATGACGACTTACTATGCTGTAAGTACTTTAAGGTCCGGGCTTTATAGTAAACTACTTAGGAGTTCTCATAAACACATGAGACAACTACCTTAATGACGACTTACTATGCTGTAAGTTCTTTAAGGCCCGGGCTTTATAGTAAACCACTAGTAGTTCTCATAAACACATGAGACAACTACCTTAATGGCGACTTACTATGCTGTAAGTACTTTAAGGCCCGGGCTTTATAGTTAACCACTAGGAGTTCTCATAAACACACGAGACAACTACCTTAATGGCGACTTACTATGCTGTAAGTACTTTAAGGCCCGGCTTTATAGTAAACCACTAGGAGTTCTCATAAACACATGAGACAACTACCTTAATGACGACTTACTATGCTGTAAGTACTTTAAGGTCCGGGCTTTATAGTAAACTACTTAGGAGTTCTCATAAACACATGAGACAACTACCTTAATGACGACTTACTATGCTGTAAGTTCTTTAAGGCCCGGGCTTTATAGTAAACCACTAGTAGTTCTCATAAACACATGAGACAACTACCTTAATGGCGACTTACTATGCTGTAAGTACTTTAAGGCCCGGGCTTTATAGTTAACCACTAGGAGTTCTCATAAACACACGAGACAACTACCTTAATGGCGACTTACTATGCTGTAAGTACTTTAAGGCCCGGCTTTATAGTAAACCACTATGAGTTCTCATAAACACATGAGACAACTACCTTAATCACGACTTACTATGCTGTAAGTACTTTAAGGTCCGGGCTTTATAGTAAACCACTAGGAGTTCTCATAAACACATGAGACAACTACCTTAAAACGACTTACTATGCTGTAAGTACTTTAAGACCCGGGCTTTATAGTAAACCACTAGGAGTTCTCATAAACACATGAGACAACTACCTTAATGGCGACTTACTATGCTGTAAGTACTTTAAGGTCCGGGCTTTATAGTAAACTACTTAGGAGTTCTCATAAACACATGAGACAACTACCTTAATGACGACTTACTATGCTGTAAGTACTTTAAGGTCCGGGCTTTATAGTAAACCACTAGGAGTTCTCATAAACACATGAGACAACTACCTTAATGACGACTTACTATGCTGTAAGTACTTTAAGGTCCGGGCTTTATAGTAAACTACTTAGGAGTTCTCATAAACACATGAGACAACTACCTTAATGACGACTTACTATGCTGTAAGTTCTTTAAGGCCCGGGCTTTATAGTAAACCACTAGGAGTTCTCATAAACACATGAGACAACTACCTTAATGGCGACTTACTATGCTGTAAGTACTCTAAGGTCCGGGCTTTATAGTAAACTACTTAGGAGTTCTCATAAACACATGAGACAACTACCGTAATGACGACTTACTATGCTGTAAGTTCTTTAAGGCTTGGGCTTTATAGTAAACGACTAGGAGTTCTCATAAACACATGAGACAACTACCTTAATGACGACTTACTATGCTGTAAGTACTTTAAGGTCCGGGCTTTATAGTAAACCAATAGGAGTTCTCATAAACACATGAGACAACTACCTTAATGACGACTTACTATGCTGTAAGTACTTTAAGGTCCGGGCTTTATAGTAAACTACTTAGGAGTTCTCATAAACACATGAGACAACTACCTTAATAACGACTTACTATGCTGTAAGTTCTTTAAGGCCCGGGCTTTATAGTAAACCACTAGTAGTTCTCATAAACACATGAGACAACTACCTTAATAGCGACTTACTATGCTGTAAGTACTTTAAGGCCCGGGCTTTATAGTTAACCACTAGGAGTTCTCATAAACACACGAGACAACTACCTTAATGGCGACTTACTATGCTGTAAGTACTTTAAGGCCCGGGCTTTATAGTAAACCACTATGAGTTCTCATAAACACATGAGACAACTACCTTAATGACGACTTACTATGCTGTAAGTACTTTAAGGTCCGGGCTTTATAGTAAACCACTAGGAGTTCTCATAAACACATGAGACAACTACCTTAAAACGACTTACTATGCTGTAAGTACTTTAAGACCCGGGCTTTATAGTAAACCACTAGGAGTTCTCATAAACACATGAGACAACTACCTTAATGGCGACTTACTATGCTGTAAGTACTTTAAGGTCCGGGCTTTATAGTAAACTACTTAGGAGTTCTCATAAACACATGAGACAACTACCTTAATGACGACTTACTATGCTGTAAGTACTTTAAGGTCCGGGCTTTATAGTAAACTACTTAGGAGTTCTCATAAACACATGAGACAACTACCTTAATGACGACTTGCTATGCTGTAAGTACTTTAAGGTCCGGGCTTTATAGTAAACTACTTAGGAGTTCTCATAAACACATGAGACAACTACCTTAATGACGACTTACTATGCTGTAAGTTCTTTAAGGCCCGGGCTTTATAGTAAACCACTAGGAGTTCTCATAAACACATGAGACAGCTACCTTAATGGCGACTTACTATGCTGTAAGTACTTTAAGGTCCGGGCTTTATAGTAAACTACTTAGGAGTTCTCATAAACACATGAGACAACTACCTTAATGACGACTTACTATGCTGTAAGTTCTTTAAGGCCCGGGCTTTATAGTAAACCACTAGGAGTTCTCATAAAC
Organism: Mantis religiosa; assembly: GCA_030765055.1. NCBI lineage: Eukaryota > Metazoa > Arthropoda > Insecta > Mantodea > Mantidae > Mantis > Mantis religiosa. The sequence goes on from JAUKNK010000062.1 coordinate 4,333,675, forward strand.
ACATGAGACAACTACCTTAATGACGACTTACTATGCTGTAAGTACTTTAAGGTCCGGGCTTTGTAGTAAACTGCTTAGGAGTTCTCATAAACACATGAGACAACTACCTTAATGACGACTTACTTTGCTGTAACTTCTTTAAGGCCCGGGCTTTATAGTAAACCACTAGGAGTTCTCATAAACACATGAGACAACTACCTTAATGGCGACTTACTATGCTGTAAGTACTTTAAGGTCCGGGCTTTATAGTAAACTACTTAGGAGTTCTCATAAACACATGAGACAACTACCTTAATGACGACTTACTATGCTGTAAGTTCTTTAAGGCCCGGGCTTTATAGTAAACCACTAGGAGTTCTCATAAACACATGAGACTACTAGCTTAATGATGACTTACTATGCTGTAAGTACTTTAAGGCCCGGGCTTTATAGTCAACCACTAGGAGTTCTCATAAACACATGAGACAACTACCTTAATGACGACTTACTATGCTGTAAGTTCTTTAAGGCCCGGGCTTTATAGTAAACCACTAGGAGTTCTCATAAACACATAAGACAACTACCTTAATGACGACTTACTATGCTGTAAGTTCTTTAAGGCCCGGGCTTTATAGTAAACCACTAGGAGTTCTCATAAACACATGAGACAACCACCTTAATGACGACTTACTATGCTGTAAGTACTTTAAGGCCTGGGCTTTATAGTAAACCACTAGGAGTTCTCATAAACACATGAGACAACTACCTTAATGACGACTTACTATGCTGTAAGTTCTTTAAGGCCCGGGCTTTATAGTGTAACCACTTGGAGTTCTCATAAACACATGAGACAACTACCTTAATGACGACTTACTATGCTGTAAGTTCTTTAAGGCCCGGGCTTTATAGTAAACCACTAGGAGTTCTCATAAACACATGAGACAACTACCTTAATGACGACTTACTATGCTGTAAGTTCTTTAAGGCCCGGGCTTTATAGTAAACCACTAGGAGTTCTCATAAACACATGAGACAACTACCTTAATGGCGACTTACTATGCTGTAAGTACTTTAAGGCTCGGGCGTTATAGTAAACCACTAGGAGTTCTCATAAACACATGAGACAACTACCTTAATGACGACTTACTATGCTGTAAGTACTTTAAGACCCGGGCTTTATAGTAAACCACTAGGAGTTCTCATAAACACATGAGACAACTACCTTAATGACGACTTACTATGCTGTAAGTTCTCTAAGGCCCGGGCTTTATAGTAAACCACTAGGAGTTCTCATAAACACATGAGACAACTACCTTAATGGCGACTTACTATGCTGTAAGTTCTTTAAGGCTCGGGCTTTATAGTAAACCACTAGGAGTTCTCATAAACACATGAGACAACTACCTTAATGACGACTTACTATGCTGTAAGTACTTTAAGGCCCGGGCTTTATAGTAAACCACTAGGAGTTCTCATAAACACATGAGACAACTACCTTAATGACGACTTACTATGGTGTAAGTTCTTTAAGGCCCGGGCTTTATAGTAAACCACTAGGAGTTCTCATAAACACATGAGACAACTACCTTAAAGGCGACTTACTATGCTGTAAGTACTTTAAGGCTCGGGCTTTATAGTAAACCACTAGGAGTTCTCATAAACACATGAGACAACTACCTTAATGACGACTTACTATGCTGTAAGTACTTTAAGACCCGGGCTTTATAGTAAACCACTAGGAGTTCTCATAAACACATGAGACAACTACCTTAATGGCGACTTACTATGCTGCAAGTACTTTAAGGCCCGGGCTTTATAGTAAACCACTAGGAGTTCTCATAAACACATGAGACAACTACCTTAATGACGACTTACTATGCTGTAAGTACTTTAAGGCCCGGGCTTTATAGTTAACCACTAGGAGTTCTCATAAACACACGAGACAACTACCTTAATGACGACTTACTATGCTGTAAGTACTTTAAGGCCCGGGCTTTATAGTAAACCACTAGGAGTTCTCATAAACACATGAGACAACTACCTTAATGACGACTTACTATGCTGTAAGTACTTTAAGGCCCGGGCTTTATAGTAAACCACTATTAGGTCAATTAATGGAAATTAATTGTTCCAGAAAATGCGTGGCTCAAATCCCAGCTATGGCATTAAATTTTTTCAGACCGGCTCTACCCCTTAGTAATGATATTGATAATAGCAAAATAAAAAGTCAACCTTTTGCGTAAAGCGTACCAAAAAGTACCAACTCGACTGCCGACCTCACGCCCACATACGCAATGTAGAGGTGGGCGATCATCAAAACAATAGAAACGTAGATATCAATAGATTAGATATCAACGTTTCGGAAGTGTGCATCTCTCCCATGATCAGGATAGTTATTAAATGTTTTAACCACAAATGAAATACAGGGTATAATAACTATAAACAAAGACAAAACACTATCAAAATTTGCATTACTGATAAAAGACCGTTTTCAGTAAATTAAATGCCAGGTCAGGAGATGGCGTGAGTATAGAAAATTGTGTCAAAGAAGCGTAACTCCTTAACTTGATTATCAAGCTGTATTAATCTTTGCTTCTTAAATCGACGGATTTCCATTTGAAGGCCAGTTTCTAAGAGGAGCTGAACTGAATTCCAGCATTGCGATTAAGCGTGCTCCTTTCAGAGGAATCCGCCAAACCCTCTTTAGTTCTCCACTCCCAGTAACTGTTGCATTTTGCCAAGATGGTCGTCTCCCGAAAAGTGGCTCTATGGTCGTTATCAAAACAATGCTCTGCGAGCCCATACCTCTCAGGTTGCATTAAACGACTGATCAGCAAAGCTAGCGACGGGAAACCTGTAATACAGCAAGCGTCATATAAGCCTACCGCTACAGCCTGCATCCCGTTTACCGGCAATCTATCCGGCAGAATCGGTAGCCTCGATCACCAAAGCTAGCAATGGGAAACCTGTAATACAGCAAGCGTCAGATAAGCCTACCTCTACAGCCTACATCCCGTTTACCGGCAATCTATCCGGCAGAATCGGTAGCCTCGATCACCAAAGCTAGCAATGGGAAACCTGTAATACAGCAAGCGTCAGATAAGCCTACCGCTACAGCCTACATCCCGTTTACCGGCAATCTATCCGGCAGAATCAGTAGCCTCGATCACCAAAGCTAGCAATGGGAAACCTGTAATACAGCAAGCGTCAGATAAGCCTACCGCTACAGCCTACATCCCGTTTACCGACAATCTATCCGGTAGAATCAGCAGCCTCGATCACCAAAGCTAGGAAATGGAAACCTGTAATACAGCAAGCGTCAGATAAGCCTACCGCTACAGCCTGCATCCCGTTTACCGGCAATCTATCCGGCAGAATCAGCAGCCTCGATCACCAAAGCTAGGAAAGGGAAACTTGTAATACAGCAAGCGTCAGATAAGCCTACCGCTACAGCCTACATCCCGTTTACCGACAATCCATCCGGCAGAATCAGCAGATTTCTCGACAAATACATCAGGACCATCTACAAGCCACCTCCGAAGATTAAACATCTGTTGAGATCAGTGGAACAGGAATTCTTTATCCGTAGTTAATTTCTCTCCATCTTAATCAGCCACACGTTCAGGCGCAATTTGGTGCGGGATTTCTATGTTTGAAATGGGATGCACGTTGACTTTTCGTAGACCCACGTCGAGAAGCCAGGGTTTATTCATTGTATTTTGAGTTTCATGATGATTGTGTTTGAATAAATAGGAGTCATGAGAACCTTGGTTTCAGGCGTGTTTCGGAATAAAGTTTCGGAGAATTTTGTAACAACTTAATTGTATTATCTGAATTACACTTTAGTCAAACTTCCTTTCCCAGTCACTTTCAGGATAGTCCAACATATCAATAAATTCTTACTTTTTTATACTTAAAAAGTCCCAACTAATACATAAAAATTCTTGATCCTGGTCCACTATTCATCACACTCTCCATTACAGAACATCTCTACCAAGATTATTGATTTTTCGTAACTATCGTTACTCCTCTCTTAATTTTGTGATTGGCCGATTTAATGCTACGTCACAACATTACGTAATACAATTATTACTACGGCCAATTACAAAATTACATATGCTTTTACTTATCTAAATGACTAAATATATTTACATAATCATTTTTTTTATAAATCTATAAACTTTTCATACCTCCTCCAGACATAACCCGAAACCACTGTTACACCAGTGAGGAACAAACTGGACTTCCAAGTTCCGGCAGTGTACCGCATTCCCTGTGAATGTGGAACACCGTATATAGGACAAACCGGAAGAACCATCGCTACCAGAATAATCGAACATGAACGGAGCATTTGTTTAATGCAATCTGAGAAGTCTGGGCTGGCAGAGCATTGTTTTGATAACGACCATAGAGCCATTTTCCGGGAGACGACCATCTTGGCAAAGTGCAACAGTTACTGGGAGTTGAGAATTAAGGAGATTTGGCAATATCCTCTGAAAGGAGCACGCTTAATCGTGTTGCGTTCGTGATCGTGATTTCAGTTCAGCTCCTCTTGGAAACCGGCATTATAATGGAAATCCGTCGAATTAAGAAGCAACGATCAATACAGCTTAGTAATCAAGTTAAGTAGTTACGTTTGTTTGACACAATTTTCTATACTCACGCCATCTTCTGACCTGGCATTTAATTTACTGAAAACAGTCTTTTGTTCAGTACTGCGAATTTTGATAGTGTTTTGACTTTGTTTATAATTGTGTTATATCCAATATTTCGTTTGTGGTTATAAGATTTTATAAATATCCTGATGATGGGAGAGATGCACACTCCCGAAACGTTGATATCTAATCATCTTTTCACCTGGCTGGCTACCCAAGAAGAAAGTCAGCGCAGTTGTCACCAGGAAAGCTTCAGGTTTTATTTTACAAGGACACTATGTTGAAAAAAAATATCTCAAAAAATGTCTTGTATCTTTACTAAATCCGAAACTTTCCAGATGACCCTCGTATATTGTGCTCAATGCAGAACATTATTTTACTCGTTTTACATACGACCATTCTTAGTCTCATAACCTCATCTCTTCTCTCCAGAGGGCGAGGCACCAAAGATATGGCCAGAGGACGTTTTAGTGGAGGATATGTTAGGGCCCCTTCCAACTCTCTCATAAGTCATTATTGTTATGTGATTGTGTCATTCAGTTTTCGTCGTGTTTGTGTGCAGGTATGATATAATGTCATCCTGTTGGAGGATGAAGCCTGCAGACCGACCAACATTTGCAGAACTCCACCACCGTCTGGACGTGCTTCTAGAGAGTTCCAGTCCTCAGAAGTATCTCAACTTGAATCTTATGACTGATGCTAACATCTTAGACAGGTTAGTTCCTCTTGCTACCTCTAACAAAGGTACATTTAACTATCACTTAAAGTCTACTGTATTCCCTTGTAACTACAATAAGATAATGTTTATCTTGAAGTAGATAGAGCAATAAGTGTTTGTACAAGAGTAGAGAAAGTCATGTGTACATCACATAACGACCAGCTGTTTAAAACATTTGACTATCAGTTAGGGTCTACTGTATTCCCTTGTAACTACAATAAGATAATGTTTATCTTGAAGTAGATAGAGCAATAAGTGTTTGTACAAGAGTAGAGAAAGTCATGTATACATCACATAACGACCAGCTGTTTAAAACATTTGACTATCACTTAAAGTCTACTGTATTCCCTTGTAACTACAATAAGATAATGTTTATCTTGTAGTAGATAGAGCAATAAGTGTACAGGACAAGAGTAGAGAAAGTCATGTGTACATCACATAACGACCAGCTGTTTAAAACATTTGACTATCACTTAAAGTCTACTGTATTCCCTTGTAACTACAATAAGATAATGTTTATCTTGAAGTAGATAGAGCAATAAGTGTTTGTACAAGAGTAGAGAAAGTCATGTGTACATCACATAACGACCAGCTGTTTAAAACATTTGACTATCACTTAAAGTCTACTGTATTCCCTTGTAACTACAATAAGATAATGTTTATCTTGAAGTAGATAGAGCAATAAGTGTTTGTACAAGAGTAGAGAAAGTCATGTATACATCAAATAACGACCAGCTGTTTAAAACATTTGACTATCACTTAAAGTCTACTGTATTCCCTTGTAACTACAATAAGATAATGTTTATCTTGTAGTAGATAGAGCAATAAGTGTACAGGACAAGAGTAGAGAAAGTCATGTGTACATCACATAACGACCAGCTGTTTAAAACATTTGACTATCACTTAAAGTCTACTGTATTCCCTTGTAACTACAATAAGATAATGTTTATCTTGAAGTAGATAGAGCAATAAGTGTTTGTACAAGAGTAGAGAAAGTCATGTATACATCACATAACGACCAGCTGTTTAAAACATTTGACTATCACTTAAAGTCTACTGTACTCCCTTGTAACTACAATAAGATAATGTTTATCTTGAAGTAGATAGAGCAATAAGTGTTTGTACAAGAGTAGAGAAAGTCATGTGTACATCACATAACGACCAGCTGTTTAAAACATTTGACTATCACTTAAAGTCTACTGTATTCCCTTGTAACTACAATAAGATAATGTTTATCTTGAAGTAGATAGAGCAATAAGTGTTTGTACAAGAGTAGAGAAAGTCATGTATACATCACATAACGACCAGCTGTTTAAAACATTTGACTATCAGTTAAGGTCTACTGTACTCCCTTGTAACTACAATAAGATAATGTTTATCTTGAAGTAGATAGAGCAATAAGTGTTTGTACAAGAGTAGAGAAAGTCATGTATACATCACATAACGACCAGCTGTTTAAAACATTTGACTATCAGTTAAAGTCTACTGTATTCCCTTGTAACTACAATAAGATAATGTTTATCTTGAAGTAGATAGAGCAATAAGTGTTTGTACAAGAGTAGAGAAAGTCATGTATACATCACATAACGACCAGCTGTTTAAAACATTTAACTATCACTTAAAGTCTACTGTATTCCCTTGTAACTACAATAAGATAATGTTTATCTTGAAGTAGATAGAGCAATAAGTGTTTGTACAAGAGTAGAGAAAGTCATGTATACATCACATAACGACCAGCTGTTTAAAACATTTGACTATCAGTTAAGGCCTACTGTGTTCCCTTGTAACTACAATAAGATAATGTTTATCTTGAAGTAGATAGAGCAATAAGTGTTTGTACAAGAGTAGAGAAAGTCATGTATACATCACATAACGACCAGCTGTTTAAAACATTTGACTATCACTTAAAGTCTACTGTACTCCCTTGTAACTACAATAAGATAATGTTTATCTTGAAGTAGATAGAGCAATAAGTGTTTGTACAAGAGTAGAGAAAGTCATGTATACATCACATAACGACCAGCTGTTTAAAACATTTGACTATCAGTTAAAGTCTACTGTACTCCCTTGTAACTACAATAAGATAATGTTTATCTTGAAGTAGATAGAGCAATAAGTGTTTGTACAAGAGTAGAGAAAGTCATGTATACATCACATAACGACCAGCTGTTTAAAACATTTGACTATCAGTTAAGGCCTACTGTGTTCCCTTGTAACTACAATAAGATAATGTTTATCTTGAAGTAGATAGAGCAATAAGTGTTTGTACAAGAGTAGAGAAAGTCATGTATACATCACATAACGACCAGCTGTTTAAAACATTTGACTATCACTTAAAGTCTACTGTATTCCCTTGTAACTACAATAAGATAATGTTTATCTTGAAGTAGATAGAGCAATAAGTGTTTGTACAAGAGTAGAGAAAGTCATGTATACATCACATAACGACCAGCTGTTTAAAACATTTGTCTATCACTTAAAGTCTACTGTATTCCCTTGTAACTACAATAAGATAATGTTTATCTCGAAGTAGATAGAGCAATAAGTGTTTGTACAAGAGTAGAGAAAGTCATGTATACATCACATAACGACCAGTTGTTTAAAACATTTGACTATCACTTAAAGTCTACTGTATTCCCTTGTAACTACAATAAGATAATGTTTATCTTGAAGTAGATAGAGCAACAAGTGTTTGTACAAGAGTAGAGAAAGTCATTTATACATCACATAACGACCAGCTGTTTAAAACATTTGACTATCACTTAAAGTCTACTGTATTCCCTTGTAACTACAATAAGATAATGTTTATCTTGAAGTAGATAGAGCAACAAGTGTTTGTACAAGAGTAGAGAAAGTCATTTATACATCACATAACGACCAGCTGTTTAAAACATTTGACTATCACTTAAAGTCTACTGTATTCCCTTGTAACTACAATAAGATAATGTTTATCGTGAAGTAGAAAGAGCAACAAGTGTTTGTACAAGAGTAGAGAAAGTCATGTGTACATCACATAACGACCAAAACATTTCACTGTCACTTAAAGTCTACTGTATTCTCTTGTAACTACACTCCTGGAAATGGAAATAAGAACACATTGACGCCGGTGTGTCAGACCCACCATAATTGCTCCGGACACTGCGAGAGGGCTGTACAAGCAATGATCACACGCACGGCACAGCGGACACACCAGGAACCGCGGTATTGGCCGTCGAATGGCGCTAGCTGCGCAGCGTTTGGTTACCGCCGCCGTCAGTGTCAGCCAGTTTGCCGTGGCACACAGAGCTCCATCGCAGTCTTTAACACTGGTAGCATATCGTGACAGCATGAACGTGAACCATATGTGCCGTTGACGGACTTTGAGTGAGGGCGTATAGTGGGCATGCGGGAGGCCGGGTGGACGTACCGCCGAATTGCTCAACACGTGGGGCGTGAGTTCTCCACAGTACATCGATGTTGTCGCCAATGGTCGGCGGAAGGTGCACGTGCCTGTTGACCTAGGACCGGACCGCAGCTACGCACGGATGCACGCCAAGACCGTCGGATCCTACGCAGTGCCGTAGGGGACCGCACCGCCACTTCCCAGCAAATTAGGGACTCTGTTGCTCCTGGGGAATCGGCGAGGACCATTCGCAACCGTCTTCATGAAGCTGGGCTACGGTCCCGCGCACCGTTAGGCCGTCTGCCACTCACGCCCCAACATCGTGCAGCCCGCCTCCAGTGGTGTCGCGACAGGCCTGAATGGAGACGTGTCGTCTTCAGCGATGAGAGTCGCTTCTGCCTTGGTGCCAATGATGGTCGTATGCGTGTTTGGCGCCGTGCAGGTGAGCGCCACAACAGGACTGCATACGACCGAGGCACTCAGGGCCAACACCCGGCATCATGGTGAGGGAAGCGATCTCCTACACTGGGCTTACACCTCTGGTGATCGTCGAGGGGACACTGAATAGTGCACGGTACATCCAAACCGACGTCGAACCAATCGTTCTACCATTCCTAGACCGGCAAGGGAACTTGCTGTTCCAACAAGACAATGCACGTCCGCATGTAATCCGTGCCACCCAACGTGCTCTAGAAGGTGTAAGTCAACTACCCTGGCGAGCAAGATCTCCGAATCTGTCCCCCATTGAGCATGTTTGGGACTGGATGAAACGTCGTCTCACGAGGTCTGCACGTCCAGCTCGAACGCTGGTCCAAATGAGGCGCCAGCTGGAAATGGCATGGCAAGCCGTTCCTCAGGACTACATCCAGCATCTCTACAACCGTCTCCATGAGAGAATAGCAGCCTGCATTGCTGCAAAAGGTGGATATACACGGTACTAGTGCCGACATTGGGCATGCTCTGTTGCCTGTGTCTATGTGCCTATGGTTCTGTCAGTGTGATCATGTGATGTATCTGACCCCAGGAATGTGTCAATAAAGTTTCCCCTTCCTGGGACAATGAATTCACGGTGTTCTTATTTCAATTTCCAGGAGTGTACAATAAGATAATGTTTATCTTGAAGTAGATATTGTTTTCACAAGGGTGGAGAAATTCATGTCGGTGGAACACATCAGACATTTTTCTGACCTGCATTTGTGTCACCTTTAATAACTGATCCTGTTAGTTCCTGGTGTCTTGAAACATGCTAAATGTAGTATAGTAAATACCACAGTTTCTGTAATTATATTTCTTGTGTAGGACAAATTGTAATGCTTAAAGTTATATTCAGAACTTATTTGATTTTTGTTGTAGTGATCAATGTTTGTGTTGTTGGCAGTATCAGAGGTGACTGATGGGAGATGACATCTGGAAGATCTCTTGTGATGATTCCAAATGAGTGAACCTGCTGTCAACATAAGTACCTTCGTTATGTATATGTTTGTTTAGTACAAGAAATTAAAATGTTGTGGTTCAAGTTCTGTTCATAACATGAAGTAGATTCATAGAAGAAAAACACCAAGTTTGAAAACCTTCAGCACTTTTGTGCAGCTTCTGTGTTGTGCTGATGTAATATATTACACAAACTAGGAGTGATTTCTTGTGATTGTGTTTCTACATAAATTGTAAACAATTGTTTGTATGAACATGTTTTATTATTTTAAATCAATTACACTGGGCAACAATGAAAATGTTTCGGACTTAAAAATAGTGAATTTACATGTATTTCCATCTGCTGAATTGAAAAATCACAACAAAAATGATAGATTAGCTCTTGTTTTGAAGATAAAGTGACATTTCGATTTTTAGAGTGGACATTTTAAATTTTGGGGGATTTTTTTGGGAGTTGGCACACCTGTCAGATAACAAAACACAATCAAAGAGATATTTTGGAAATTAATTGATGCAAAAGTTAAGGAAGGCATTTTGTCGGACCATAAATAAGAGAACTTGCAAAGGATCCTGCATTTGACCAAGTTTTGGAGGGGAAAGAAAAGGAAACTTGGGAAGCCTTCAAGGGTTTTGTTCATGGAGTTTTAGGGAACAAAAGAGAGGACGACTACAAGCATTTGGTGACAGTGCTCCTGCAAAAATACCGTAACCTTGAATGTAACATGTCCCTTAAGATCCATTTTCTCCAATGCCACCTAGACTTTTTCCCTCCTAGTTGTGGAGCTGTTAGTGATGGACATGGGGAAAGATTCCATCAGGACATTTCTGTTATGGAACAATGATATCAGGGCCGTTGGAATGAAGTAATGCTTGCGGATTACTGTTGGTCTTTGTGGAACTCCATCACAAGAGACGACGATGTGAATAGACCACCACATGATACTGAGGCGGTCCGGCCTGTAGCGAACCACGTCGAGCTCTCCCTTGTGTTCAAAGCCTCACAATTAAGGATTGGTGGCGTGAGGAGGTTAAGGAAAGGGAGATTGTAGTCGGTTCGATGTGACTTGTAGCTCTCATCTGTACTTCAGGAATGGGTTGAATGATGACACCTCGAATCTGGTAGACAGAAGTTTATTGTTATCCTTAGACTCCTACGCTCGCCACCGTATAGTCGTCGTCGGTGTGGTTGCTGTGTTTAGCGTCACTGTCAATATTGTGATGTGAAGCACGGAGGCAGTAACACTGCGTAGTCGAACTGGATATATTTATCGTCTTCCCTATATATTACTCTTTGTGCTAACTCTCACTGGAGAGATTGTTAGATATTACCCTTTGTCTCTGTGCATGGCGCGGAAGTGTACAGACGTATTTTCTATCTTGAAAAGTGCAGAGCGATGCACAGTGGTATCTGGACGAGTCCACCTCAGAACGGTTGCAACAGGAAGTGAGGGCAGGTCAGTTACGTACCAGTTGCGAGCAACTAAACACGTGCAGAGCTACTCGGTAACACTACATCTTGTTTCAAAATGTGCTTGTCTCCTGGTTCCAAGAGAGCATTTAGAAATGACGCCTCCTAGCAGCACATTAGGAAATAAAGTGCTACATTTAAAAACACGAGAAGTAATAACCAATATCCATAGATTTATAAAAAAAGAAACAATGGCCTGGGTCAGCTATAAAACTCTGGGGAAGGGTATCTGAGGCAACAGTTGTGTCTGAAAGCAGTTTAGGAGAGTTATTAAGGAAAGAAACGCCATTGGTGCTAGTGCAACAACGTCCTTCTCTATGCCCAGTAAACAAAGATTAAGACCATGCACAAAATCTAATTTGGATGTTTTAATTCAGAAGTGGTTAGGCGAACTAAGAATAATTTTGAAAGCATAGATAAACAAAGGCCAACTTTGAACAAAGTGCTTATGAAGCTTAAAAATTCTACTGACTTCCAAGGCAGTGTCTGAACATTAAGAAGAGTTCTTTTAAAGCTAGGATTATTTGAAAAAAAAAAAAACACTAAGCGTGACAGACAAATTTTAATCGAACGTCGGACCATACGTGCAGAAAGGTTTAAGTATTTACGAAATATTCCTAGATATCGAAGTGAAGTTTATATACTTTATATGGATGAAACATATATAAATACAGCACGTACTGGACCATATGCCTGGAGTGAAATACGTTACAGGGAGTCTGCAGTGATATTGAAAGGCCGACAGTTGTTTATCATGCCTGCTGGAGGAGAACAGGGTTTTGTTCCAATGCCTTTGTACTATTTAAGATCGAACAAAAGCGTGGAGATTACTACCATAGTAAGAATTACAACTTAGTTTATAAGAGCTGCAAAACTGGCTTCGAGAATATATTTTGTTTTTAGACACATTATGCACCGCCCTCCCCTCGCGTAATCTTACGCGTGGGACGTAATGTAGCGAAGTGATCTTACTAGAAAAACTACTTTCCGCCATTACTTTCAATTACCCCCACTCTAGGTATTTCTCGGAGTTTGCAAAATCACATGAACAAATATCAATTTTCTATTGACTCTTAACTATCCCCACTTGAGATCAGTGTTCAGAAGTTCCAGTTTCGCACCTAACACCAGAGACGCTTTCTCTAACGATCCGTTGCAAAAATTTATGCGAGGGCACGTGCTCTGCGCGACCGTCAAAATCTTATAGCCTGTTGTCACAAGTACGCATGGGATTTTAACAATGGGTTGGTTTCCGACTAGAAGGCACCAAATTTGTCTTGAGGACAAAAGAGACAATAGAGTAGGGTTGTTTGTTTACAGGGATTGCAAAGGGAGTTTACTGATCCTCGTAGAGTGGCCTTGTCACTGTGACGGTCTCCGGAGTATATGCTAGCATTATGGCATATGTCTATTCTGGTATCGTCATTTATTTATATTTATTCGTTTGTTTGTGTCAATGTCTTTCTGATATCAGGTTATATGTCGTCTCAGTGTTCCTAGATGACAGGGGCTGCGTCAATTCTCTTCAGACACGACTATCTGCCAAGTACTTTTCCTGCAATTTAGAACTCTTATGCCCGATTTCACCAACAAATGTTAAGACTTAACACGAGTTTAACAATAGTTAAAACAAAAACTGCATTTCACCAACAAGTGTTAGCGTAACACTCGTGTTAAATCTCATGTTAAACTAACAAGCCGAATTTTAACAATTGTAAATAGTCAAGATGGTGGGCATGAACTCAGCTGTTGTTGTCGATTTACTATATTTAAGACAGTCTAAATGGCATTCGTAATAGAGTACGACCTATGAGGAGAAATGATTTTGAGGAGTTATCAGAGGATCATCTGTGGAAGTATAAGAGAGGTTAGAACATACATCGAAAAGTAATATGACGACCTCGCCTTAGCTTCAAGTATTAATAACCTTGCGATTTTATAATTCACTGTATTATGTGGATAATACACTGTCCACCTCCCCGTCTTGACAGGTTCAAGTCACTTGTCCTTCGCTCCTCGTTTTAAATTTACGTAATAATGAGTTAGAACATGCATCGAAAGGAATATGACGATCTCGCCTTTGCTTCAAGTATTAATAACTTTGCAATTTTATAATCCAGTGAATTATGTGGATGATACACTGTCCACCTCCCATCTTGAAACGTTCAAGTCACTTGTCCTTTTTCGCTCCTCGTTTTAAATTTACATAATAATGAGTTAGAACATACATCGAAAGGAATATGCCAATCTCACCTTTGCTTCAAGTATTAATAACTTTGCGATTTTATAATTCACTGAATTATGTGGATAATATATTGTCCACCTCCCGTCTTGAAACGTTCAAGTCACTTGTCCTTCGCTCCTCGTTTTAAATTTACGTAATACTGACGAGTTGTTTGGTGCTTGTAGTAGTAACACATACATTTGAATTAAATTCGTTTCCAATATTTTCCCCGCTACATCTTTCTCTTTTACATTCACTGCATCCGTCTTCTTATTTTCCACGATTTCCTTACACTTCGTCACCATTTCAATTAACAATTCTTTCTCCGTCGATGAGAAATTTGTCTCACGGCTTTATTTATGATTTTGTTCATCCGCCATTTGTGCAGACGAAAATGAAAACAAAAGCGCATAGAAGTACGTTCAGAAAATCTTCCATAGCCTGCTATAGCTGTAATATTTACTAGTTTCTTGGCGTTAACTCAGGTTCGTTAACATTTTAAGAAAACAGGTTGGTGAAATGCAAGAAATTTAACATTAGTGTTAGAGCTGTTGTGCGTTGCATTAGTTAACGTCGATTTTAACATCTGTTGGTGAAATCGGGCATTAGCATGTAATTACCAGTTAAAAAATCAAAAGCACTTTCATTGTTGTTAGCTTGTATGTAATTAAAATGTATCCTTTTCTCTCAATCCATTAATATCTAATACTTCCATCTTGTGTATGTCATTGAAACTAGAGCTAATAAAATTTTTGACTGTCATTTGTTTTTCTCAACCCAAAATTAGTAGGAATTGCCTCATGAAGTGCATGAATTATTCAGAAATTATGTTTTGTTGCCCAGTGTTATTAATTGAAAATGTGAATTAATAAGTTTCTCGGAGAGTATTGCATTAAATTTTGTTTAATCTCTATTTTACAGTATTAATTATTGAATTTTAGAGCTGCATTTTACTATCTCTAACCAAATGGTCTATAATCTGTCTTAACCTAGAACCATCCTGTTATCAACAATGGGGAGAGAGACGAAGGTACTTTAACGGACATGTCTTAAGCACCTGGTTGGTCTATAGAGGCTGTTCTCCAGTTTTAGGTTGTGGATGTTTGTGTTTCAAATGAGAAGAGTTCTGGACCGCAGCCAATGAGATGTGTTAGCGCGCTCAGCGTTACCACTTCGTTATCCCAAACTCTTCCATACAGGGTGGCGCACGAAATGTTATACATTGGAATTGTGTAATAAATATGTTAACTGAGGGTTGGCAACGCTAGAAAGATGTGACAATTACGCAGGGGCGGCTTCTCAATGGGGTAGCACGTTTGCGTTACAACCAAAATGCTGGGTCTCCCTTTAATGCAAGGGCAAGTTCCATTTATAGTTCAGTTCGACCTTGTCTAGTGCAGTGGCCCTCAGCGCGCTGTATTGTTTGCAGGTGCCAAGTAGTTCACTCTCAGTTGCAAACCACTGGAATACAATGGGGAGGTATAGGGCAAGATGAACCTACGGTGTGCCGAGGCAAGTAGGGGGGAAGGGCGGGGCTTATGGCTGCATAAGGTTGGTTAACCTAGCAGCCAGAGAATAGTGAATGCCAAGTCTTCTCCTTCTGTTTTCAGCGCCACCTATTATTCCCATATTAAATGTTCGCATCGGTCAACTATTACCACAGGTTACTATTCCCTACCAGAGCATAGCCACGTGTTTTGTGCCGTGTTTTGTTAGCTGTGTCGTGCTTTGAGTAGTGAATAAGAGTGATTTATTTAAATACAAGTATATTGTGTTATATAAGGAGAAACAATGAATTCCATAAAGTGTCTATTAGCACATCCATTTTAAAAATGAGCTTAGAAGAAAACACCGAAAATAAGCGACTTGGAAGTCCCACGCCAAATATAACAATCACATAGGTAGTCAAAACAAAATATATTTGAACAGGAACTTTAACAACAATCTATATGAGAAATGTAATTTGATGTGTAGTTGTAATATTAAAAATAGCCTGTTTTGCTTTCCAAGCGTTCTCTTTGGCGGTGAAGATCCGTGGACAAAACATGGCGTGAATGCTTTGCAGCATCTTCATGATCGCGCTAAAAACACGTAACTTAAAAACTGCACATGAAAAACACAGTTTTGCTATGCTTGGCAATGTAAATTTAGCAAAGCAGATGGACAGTGCATATCGGAGAAAAATTGAAGAACACAACCAGAAAGTGGCTTAAAATAGGTATGTTTTAAACATTATTGTTAACTTCATTAGGTTTTGTGGAGCCTTTGAGTTAGCTCTACCAGGACACGATGATTCAGCTACGTCAAGCAATCCTGGTATTTTTCGAAGACTGATAAACTTCAGTGCAGAGCTAGACTGTGTTCTGAAAAACCTATCTGGAGAATGCTACAGTGTTTAAAGGGACCTCCAAGACAATCCATAACAAAATCTTGCACTGTACACTTGAAGTCTGCCATGAAGAGATATCAAGTCCATTTTTAGCTGCATAAATAGAAGAGTGAAATGCTCTAGAGTGCTTTTGAAATATGCATGTTGTGTTATACGCTGTGAATTACCGTTAACTTGTGTGTACAGCAGTCTACAGAGGCAGGATTAAAAAACCGTTGTTACTTTTAAAAAATTAAATTGCATGGATAAATTTGTGAACCACCGATTTTCAAAGCCACCAGCCGCCCCTGCAATTAGACGTTGTTATTATTTGCTATTTCAGAGAGCTTGGTGGTGGACCTTCCAAGAATTGTATGACTGTGCTTCCAGGGCCAAATATCCTTATTAAATTATTAAGAGATTCCCCAAGATAAAAATAAGGCATAGAAACAACACAAGTGCTCATTAAATCTCTCCAGAGAAGTCGCGACCTAACCTGTCGCGTCTCACGATCCCCTTTTGTTTTACTTACAGCAGTTTTTGATATGGAGTTGTATCGTCGATACACGTGCTTGTGGGCAGCAAATCGCGTTGTTATTCTCAGAAAGGTTTCATGTTAACCGATTTACACTTTGGTAATAATAGTTTCGTTATAGTTCATTGTATTAGAATACTCTAGGCTTAAAACGCCATTATTGTCACCCAATTATCGGAAAGCACGGCCAACTGGAGCTGGGTAGGGGACAGGAGGCATTAAGCCCACGTCCACCCATTTATCTTGTAGCGCTAACATAGGGAATGGTTAGCAAAGTGTCACTAGGCACTGTAATGTCTCTTTCCCCTCCCCCTGACGTATGGAACAGTCGGGATGATGTTCCGAACCGCGGAGCTTCCAGAAACAGCGACCTTCCAATATAAGGGCTTCAGTGGACGAGTCAGTTCAGTTCTTGGCGATCAGCCGTGAAGAGCTCAGTGCTAGCGAACGGACTGGAAGACTGTGTACGTGTATCAGAGCAGTTGTACGCAACTGTGAGTGTGCAGTGGACCTGCTACAGACGAACAGGTGGACTGTAATTGTGTACGCTACGTAATTCTATGTAATCGGCAAGTGTACCAACTGTAATTCGGTGGAAATAAAAAACCTTTTGAGTTTGTGCAATTGGACTTTTAATTTCACGAACCCACAAAGTCGCATTATGTAAGCGTTTGGAATTCCATTGTCTTTGCATGTCCAAAGAAAAAATCGGAAAACTAACTTCCCATTTGAGGAGTGTATTAGCATTTTAAGGTTCAAACTAGCAAACAGAAACATCTCTGGAATGATTTACATGTATTCCATATATATATATTGTGCTTTAACAAATTCTACAGTTAGTAAGATTGTGTTATCACTTTTAGTTTACCAATAAAGTAAAAATCATCGATACGAGAGCTGTTCAAGAAAGAAAAATCATAATTTCTTACGGTCATAATCTTTCGCACTAAAATTCAATCTTATTATATTCTGTTACCTTAAAGTGAAACAAACACACCGTAGTAGTTTCATTGAGGAACAATATGCAGCTTTGATATTCTGCTATCGTCTCAGAAAATCTTTAGTTGAGGCCTATACAATGTTACAGGAGGCCTATGAAGAGTCTGTTCTTCCCTACAGCACAGCTCGAAGGTCGTTTACAATGTTTAAAGAGGGGAGAATCAATTTCAAAGGAAGGTGAACCCGGTGCTACAGTTACTGCTCTTACGGAAGAAAACATCAATTCTGCTGCTGCCATTGTGAGAGAGGATTGACGAATTACCTTAAGATCACTTTCTGAAATACTGAACATTTCATTGGGTGCCACCCACACGTTGATGACAGAAACATTACACATGAGACGTGTTTGTGCGCGATGTGTTCCAAGACAGTTGACTCCCGAACAAAAGGACATTCGCATGCAGGTCTACATACAGTTAAAGTTGATGTTAGAGGAAGATCCGGAGTTTATTTCAAACGTAATCACTGCTGATAAAACTTGGCTACATCATTTTGATCCTGAGAGCAAACAGCAAAGCTCAGTGTGGAAGTCTCCTTCATCACCAACCCCCCAAAAAAGCAAAAGTGGTTGTTTCTTCTGGGAAAGTTATGGTCATCTTATTCTTTGATATTCATGGAATGGTTTATCGGCATGTTGTACCTGCACACACATCAGTAACTGGACAATACCACAGGGATGACCTGAAACAATTGCAAGTCCATATCAGGCGCAAAAGACCATATTTCCGTGAAGCAGGTTGGATGCTGCACCACGATAATGCGCAGCTGCATATTGCCAAAGTTGTGGCTGAATATCTTGCAAAAATCAACGTGAAATACATCCCTCACCCTCTCTATAGTCCGGATTTAGCCCCATATGACTCTTTTCTATTCCCTAACTTGAAGAAACGCCTTCGTGGGAGACATTATCCATCATCAGAAGCAGTGGTGAAGGCTTCGGAGGCGATTTTGAAAGATCTATCAAAAAATGGTTTCCAGGCTGTCTTTGAAGACTGACAGAAACGCTGGGACAAGTGCATCGCATTCAGGGAAGACTATTTTGAGAAAGACCATCAAAATTGTGAGGATGAGTAAAGGTACATTGTCAAAAAAAAAAGTTTGACTCTCAGCGTTATAATTATGTTTTTATGTTCATCAAAACTTGGAAACTAAATTCACAATAGTTTAATTATAAAGTTCCTGCGGACATGCATTACTCAAGAAGGTCATTAGTTCGAGGACTTGCTTCGTTAGAGGAGTCGTGTTGTAGGAATAGAAAAAGAGTCATTCCAGCGTCACAAAACTTACAAATTTGAAACTACATGTTTAATAGCACAATAACTCTGTGTCTGCAAAATTGCGTTTAACTTCAGTTAAACTCTAACAGTGTAATTTCCTTGTTTTCTATGTTCAACTGTTTAGTGTATAAATGATCGTTATTTCAATTCCACATGCCTATAGGTGTATTTAAACGACTACCCACATGTAGTTTACCAATAAAGAAGCATCAGATATTTCCATAAAATAGAAATAAAACAATTATAAATAAAAATAATAACAATTTTCAGAATACTTGTAAATTGTCGGTATTACGTGGCGAAAGGTTAGTATACCTATGCAGGGAGATTCGAAGTGGACAGATTACAGCAGTTCTTCACTCGTTCTAACTGAGCTACCTAGTAACGTGTGAGGCAAGCATTCCCTTTAACATATACAGGGTGTCTCTAAAGTCACTATCCATTTCAATGAAGGAAGATTGAAAAATCAATACTATTTTGAAGTGTCGCCGATATTCTAGTGCCCTTCTACATGACCTCCATCTAGCTCAAAACACATACGCCATCTTTTAGTAGTGGAACGAAATGTAGACTGTAACATGTCAACCGTAATTCGACCTGCTGCTTCCCTGATACGATTTCGTAACTCAGGCAGAGCATTCATTTTGCTAGTGTACACTTTAGATTTGTTGTACCACCATGCAAAAACGTCTAAAGGAGTAAGGTCCGGTGAACGGGAAGCCCACAGCCGAGGTGATCCTCTGCCTATCCATATCCCTGGAAAGTTTCTGTTCAGGTAATCACGGACGATGTTTGCAAAATGTGGAGCCGCACCATCTTGCTGTAACACAATTGTATCCAGTATGCCATCCTCTTGAAGCTGTGGTTCAAGGAGCAGTTCTAACATGTTGAGGTAGATGTTACCTGTTATTGACCTTTCGGCAAAGAAAAATGGTCCATACAGTTTCGCGTTTGTCATACTGGTACAAATTTTAATGTTGGGTGGCGTGCAGTTCCACTTTCCGCTACAGTTTGATACAATAATGTTTATCTCAGGGTAAAGCAATGAGGTTTCTCACAGGTGATACCGAAATTATGGTTTGCCAAAAGTGAAGAATCATGATGGATGTCAAAGGAATGTTGGTTCTTTGTTACGACAAGGGCAAGGCCAGCAGTTGTGGGGAACGTTTTTATAACAAAAGCAATGTAAGAAGCCGTGTCCTTAGCAGTTTCTAAAGGGACTCACTTGACTTATATGAATAGGAAATTCTTTGGATCATTTACAATGGCGACAAAATAGCCACAAAGGGATTTTGGTGGAAAAGGAGTTTCCTGAGAGTGAAAGATACATATACACACACGCGCAGCTGTGGTCATTCAAGCGCTCTTCGGCGTGGAGCCGATGTGGCAGTCTTCGGCGGGAAGCCGATTACAAGAGTCTTCGGCGTGAAGCCGATCAGAAGGGTCTGAGGCGTGAGGGCGTTTAAGGCAGTCCGCTGGTTTTGTCTGGAATATTTTTGTCAGTTTGTATATATATATATATGAGGAACGAATAAATTTATCGAGTAATAAACATTCTGCAGTCAGTAACTCTAAACAGAGATTGGTAACCCTTGGTCGGCAACTTTCATTTCGATGTTTTAAAAGAAGAAGCAGTGAATAAATAATTTGGAGACGGGCATTCCAGTGTTATTAAAATCTCCTTCTCACACCCATCCACGCATACCCTGAGAGAAACCTCATTGCTCGCCGACTTATTTGCTCGCCATTAAATTATTTGCATCACAGGGTATGCGTGGATGTGTATGAGAAGGATAGTTTTAAACTGGTTTAATGACTGCTTCTTTATAATAGAACATCGAACTTGAAGTTGCCGACCAAGGATTACCAATATATCACTGTTTAGAGAGACTGAAGGTGGAATGCCTATTACTCGATAAACTTAATTCGTTCTTCACGTATACATGAACCGACAAATATCTTCTCTATCACTTCTGGTCAGCCCTCGACCAAGACAGAAGAAGAGGACTGCACTAATCGACTCCACGCCACCAACTGAATGACCACAGCTGCGCGTGGGTGTATGTGTGACTTTCACTTTCTCGAAGCCCTCTTTTCACACAAAGATTCTCTTTGTAACAATGCTCTTGTCATTAATAAGAGCCCAAAGAATGGCTTATTCAACAAAGTCAAGTGCTACCCTTTAGAATACTGCTAAGGACACTGTTTCTTACATTTCTTTTGTTAAAACAACTATTTACCCCAACTGCTATTCAACTCAACTGCACCTGCACGCGTTTCACACAAAGAACCAACATTAATTTGAAATCCAGCATGATTCTTTACTTATTGCAATCCTTTAATTTCGATCAAAACCCAACCAAACATTGACTTTCGGTGTATCACGTTCTCACTCCGATACCTCATGTAGTTCTTCATATGCCCATGTTCGGCTGTTGTGTCTGTGCACTTTCCCACAAACAATGAAAGTGGCTTCATCGGAGAATAAAATGTCCATTAAATTCTCATTCTCTACACATTCCAGGAGGTCATAACATATTGTCCGACGACAGGCGAAGTCCTCGTCCTCAAGATGGTGCAGAACTTGAATGTGATACGGACGTTTTCGTAGAGTGAAACGTAGATTCCACACTGTGTTGCGAGGGACGCTCAATTCTCTACTGAGGCGTCGAATTGATGCCTTCGGACTCCTATCACTGGCAATTTGAACCTGCTGCACTGTTTCTGTCAAGACGTGTGGTCGTCCAGGACGTGTCTCATCACACACACTTCCGGTACGCTTAAATTTGTTCACAAGCAGACAAATGTGTGCCTTTGATGGCGCTGGTTTGTGGAATCATAGCCCACTCACATCCCTTTAAGCCTCGGCACTCGCCAGGTGGAGTGTTATGACTAAAGGTTACAGATTTCTCCACTACCCACCGTATGGCGCTGGCTGATGACCCCTCTGCAACCCTGTTCCAGCTTACAGCTGCAATGTGTTGACATTACAAACACAGAACTTTCCGTTGCAGCAGTTTAAAGTTTTGGAATTTACGTTTTTTCAAACACTTCCGTTGTCGCAGAAGCAATGCACCTTAATATCACAGGAATATAATATTTCCATATCAGTTCACTTAGCAACAGAACGTGGAGTTTTCGTCCCTTTTGAATATTAGATTTACAAGGGATGCTGTACACTTGGCGGTAGACACTGTAGTAAGACAGATGGCACAAGAGAATTCGGCCACTATTTTTTGAACTATAAATCCTCCTATATATGCCAGTGATACGTGGACTGTTGCTGAAATGAGGCTGTCTAGGAAGAAAAGAAAAAAAACTAAGTAAGTAGACAGTTAAAAGCAGTTTAACAATATACGTTAGTAGGTCTTATAAGACGGAAATTCACATTACCTTTAATGTTATTCAATTCGCCCAATATTACGATTATTGTGTCTGGAAGCTGTGTTGCAGTGTACAATGGTGTCTTATCGATAATTGAGTTGATTTATGAAAATTATTGGTTTCATAATAAAGTAATCTTTCTTCATTTGCTTGCTGCTTGTTTACAAATTCTTTGTGACTTTTATTTGCTCCCCATAATTTACATCTCAAGGTGTAATTCTGCCTTTCCAATCTCTTTAATTTGGAAATTATGTCTTCCTCAATCTGAATTGCTGCGCATCTGTGACATGATCCAGTGCATTAACATCAGCAGCACTGTTAACACTGCGTCTCCGTTTTCTGTGTAAGCGTATTTTTGAAATTTGTCGCCTTGGTGTTGCTTGTTTCACTAATTTATAATCTGGTTAGTTCGGAAAAATGCTTGAAATACTTCCTGTTTTCAGCAGTTTAATTTTATATCCTGGCTTAGTCGTCCACAGTAAATTGCAAACTGCTCACGACTGTTGAAGTAGATTTATCATTTACCACGAAATTAGAGCGCGATATAGCTTTTAGCCATTGTTTACGTAGTTCTTCTTCTACTGGAAATTCATGGAAACTGATCCCTTTTCATTTTCCTTTCTTACTTTTACAGAAGGGTACGCAACAATAAACCATCTGAAATATAAAGTATTGAGCTCATAATTGCTGCTATGCTGTTTGTTGTAATTACTGCTACTACTGCTGTTATAATGATGATGATAATGATGATAAAAATAATAAAAATGATATAATATAATACGTAATTCTTACATTTGGAGCACTGTTATGTATGGTTCGGAGACCTGGACTTTGGAAAAACGGAGAGCTTTGAAATATAGTGCTGTCTATTGTAAATTTTTGTACTACAAAGCTGTCATGGAAAATCTACCTTCTAAGATAATGAACTGCCACCATTTACGGCACAACAGTAAAAGTAATAATAAACAATGACATGTTGTGCTCATAATTACGATTACTTATATTATCTGTTATTTATATCCAGTTTTCT
Organism: Mantis religiosa; assembly: GCA_030765055.1. Taxonomy (NCBI): domain Eukaryota; kingdom Metazoa; phylum Arthropoda; class Insecta; order Mantodea; family Mantidae; genus Mantis; species Mantis religiosa. The sequence continues at coordinate 4,357,125 of JAUKNK010000062.1, forward strand.
TCTTATGTATGTATGTATGTATGTATGTATGTATGTATGTATGTATGTATGTATGTATGTATGTATGTATGTATGTATGTATGTATGTATGTATGTATGTATGTATGTATGTATGTATGTATGTATGTATGTATGTATGTATGTATGTATGTATGTATGTATGTATGTATGTATGTATGTATGTATGTATGTATGTATGTATGTATGTATGTATGTATGTATGTATGTATGTATGTATGTATGTATGTATGTATGTATGTATGTATGTATGTATGTATGTATGTATGTATGTATGTATGTATGTATGTATGTATGTATGTATGTATGTATGTATGTATGTATGTATGTATGTATGTATGTATGTATGTATGTATGTATGTATGTATGTATGTATGTATGTATGTATGTATGTATGTATGTATGTATGTATGTATGTACGTATGTATGTACGTATGTATGTACGTATGTATGTATTTATTGACTGCAATTGGGTACTACCCGGTGGCAGAGTTAAGAATACAGATCAAATTACAAATACTAGATTTACAACAATAACACAATAAACAATACAAACATATTATTTTACTTTAGTCACTTAAAACAGATCTAATTAATTCTCTATTTACATATTATATACCATTATAATTCAAAAGTTAAACTATAAACCATCTAGATTTTTTCTAAATTTCTTCAGCGACAGGGGACAGCCCTGAAAGACTGCTACAGGCAATTCATTCCATTCTTCAATGGTTCTATTAACAAAAGAAAATTTTCCTACATCGGTTCTGTATCTTCTACCCTTAATTTTATACCTATGATCGTTTCGTCCATAATAATCCGGATTATCTAACCTTACACTAACGTCCACCCAAGCCTTTACACCAGCATTAGCTTTGAATAATGCTACCAACCTATGTTTTTTACGCCTAATTCTTAATTCCTCCCATTTAGTCTCATCTCCTTTTATAGGCCCAAAATACTTGCCTCTTTTTATGAATTTTATTGCCCTCTTCTGTATTTTTTCTAATGGATCGATTTGGTTAGCTCTATACGGGTCCCAGCATGCTACTCCATATTCCATAACCGGCCGCACTAAGGCCTTGTAGGCATTTCCCTGGACCTAGCGCTCCCCTTTTTCAATATTCTCATTACGAAATGTAATGCCTCCCATGCATTCCTATTCATTATTATCCTTCCATTATTATCTCTTATTTATACCCAGTTTTCTTATTGTCTCTTATTTGTGCCCAGTTTTCTTGTTCGCTTGCTTTAGTGTTGTCAACAGCACTTCATGTAAAATTCACTTTCAATACTAATTGAGACCATAAAATTTGTTCAACTGTCACCACAAAATTAAATGTCGGTAAGAACACTTAGGGGTTGAGAGCTCCAAGCGGCAAAAAAGGCAAACACCGCTCGGTCGCTTAAATGCGTAGGAATCCGACTGAGTGCCGAGCCTTTAAGGGATGTGAGCGGGCTATGATGGAATCAACGGGTAAATTCCGCTCTGGCGTGTTCATAAGACAATCCGAGTACCCGTGCACAAACAATGGCAACCCGTTCTTCTGTGCTAAACATCTTGCACTAAGATACCAGTATCTGAAAAGAAAAGAAACAAAATATTGCGTTTACATTGAAATGGATAGTGACTTTAGAGACTGAAGCAAATATAATTGGTGAAGGATGACAAATATGATTGGCGAGCAATGAGGTTTCTCTCAGGGTATGCGTGGATGGGTGTGAGAAGGATATTTTCACAACACTGGTATCCCCGTCTCCAAATTATTTATTCACTGCTTCTTCTTTTCAAATATCAAAATGGAAGTCGCCGACCGAGGGTTACCAATCTCGGTTTAGAGTTACTGAAGGCTAATTTTTTTATTACTCGATAAATTTTGATGACCCGACAAATATTCAAGACAGAACAAGTTGACCGCTCTAATAGGCTTCACGTCTCAGACTCCTCTCTTTACCACAGTTGCACGCGTGTATATCTCTAACTTTCCCTCTCAACTCTTTTTTTAAACAAAGTCCCTTTGTGTCTGTTTTGGTCGCCATTGTACACGATCCAAAGAATTCCCTATTCATACACGTCAAGTGACAATTCCTTTAGAAACCTTCTAAGGACACTGTCTCTTACACGGCTTTGTTATAGACTTTCCCCAACTGAACTGGCCTTGCCCTTGTCGTAACAAAGAACCAACATTCCTTTGACATCCATCATGATTCTTTACTTCTGGCAAACCATAATTTCGGTATCAAGACATTCTGTAGTATGCGCTGGTGCCAGTGAACATTTGCAGACGTGCGAACGTCAACTGTCTAACTACGAGTACACTACAAGCGTTACGATAACACCTATATTAATGCTAATTTCATCGAGTGTTTAACATCCATGGTAAATCCGCGGGTAGAACCTAGTAATGGGGTCGATGTTTTCATGTTGCAGTATAAAATAAGGATTGCATAAAACTCTAGAATAAGGGGAAGCTGACCCACCTGGTATATCATGGGCAATAGAATTACTTTATATAAACTCTGCATAATATTGAATTATCAAGGCAGAGAACATCTTTTTACCTCTAGTGTAGAGCTGAATGCTCCTTGAAACATATCATATTGCACGTTGTATTCCCTAGAAAATTACATCCCTCAAAAAGTATACACCCATTGTCTGTTCTACTCCATCCGCCAAAAATTGTAGGACTTAACAAAAAGAATACTATTACCACTAATGAAAAAAATATGGATAGAAAAAAAATTCCAAAAGATTGGAAAGAAGGTGACCCTACAGTGTGCAAAAATTGGAGGGGTATTACTCTATTGAGTATACCGAGTAAAGTCCTATCCAGAATATAAGAAGTGGTGGAACAGAGACTGCGAAAGGAACAAGCAGGTTTTCGTAGGCACCGTAGTTGTGTCGACTTAATACTCTAATGCCCGATTTTACCAACAGATGTTAAAATCGACGTTAACAAACGTAACGTAACAATTGTCACAGCGCTAAAACTAATGTTAAATTTCTTGCATTTCACCAAACTGTTTTCTTAAAATTTTAACAAACCTGTGTTAACGCCAAGAAACTTGTAAATATCACAGCTATAGAAGGCTATGGGTGATTTTCTGAACGTACTCCGATGCGTTTTTGTTTTCATTTTCGTCTGCACAAATGGCGGATGAACAAAATCATAAATAAAGCCGTGAGACAAATTTCTCATCGACGGAGAAAGAATTGTTGTTTGAAATGGTGACGAAGTGTAAGGATATAGTGGAAAATAAGAGGACGGATGCAGTGAATGTAATGTGTAGTGTTTAACGCCCGCTTTTACTACATACGGCACCGCAGGCGGTGACACTAATGATATATGAGTTGAAGATGGAGCACCGGTGGAATGAGATGGCGGGGGAAACCGGAGGTCCCGGAGAAAACCCGCCCCAGCGCCGTGTTGTCCACCACAAATCTCACTTTGCGGTCGCCTGGGATCGAACCCGGGCCGCCTTGGTGAGAGCCAAGTGGTCTAACCACTGAGCCACGGCGCGGCCTAAGATGCAGTGAATGTAAAAGAGAAAGATATCACGGGGAAAATATTGGAAACGAATTTAATTCAAATGCATGTGTCACTACTACAAGCACCAAACAACTTGTCAGTATTACGTAAATTTAAAACGAGGAGCGAAGAAGGACAAGTGACTTGAACGTTTCAAAGCGGGAGGTGGACAGTGTATTATCCACATAATTCAGTGAATTATAAAATCGCAAAGTTATTAATACTTGAAGCAAAGGCGAGATCGACATATTCCTTGCAATGTATATTCTAACTCATTATTACGTAAATTTAAAACGAGGAGCGAAGGACAAGTGACTTGAACGTTTCAAGACGGGAGGTGGACAATGTATTATCCACATAATTCAGTGAATTATAAAATCGGAAAGTTATTGATACTTGAAGCAAAGGCGAGATCGCCATTTTCCTTTCGATGTATGTTCTACCCTCTCTTGTACACTTGCAGTAACCTTCATAGCAACATGTTTCGACGGTCTATGCCTCCGTAAAACAGTTTTCTTCGAATAGTTCCTCAAAATCATTTCTCCTCATAGGCCGTACTCTACTACGAATGCCATTTAGACTATCTTAAATATAGCAAATCGACATCAACAGCTGAGTTCATGCTGGCCATCGACTATTTACAATTGTTAAGGACTTAACATTAGAAATTCGACGTGTTAATTTAACATGAGATTTAACACTTGTGCTACGCTAACACAGGTTGGTAAAATGCAATTTTTGTTTTAACTATTGCTAAACTCGTGTTAAGTCTTAACATTTGTTGGTGAAATCGGGTATAAGAATTATTATAGAACAGAGTGCTGAATGGCAGACAACCTTGTATCTAACATTTGTTGACTTCGAAAGGGTTTTTTACTCGATAGAACAAGCTGAAATGTGGAAAACATTAAATGAATATGGGATACCAAATAACATTTTAAATATAATGAAAGACATGTACAAGGGATTCAAGTGTAAAGTATTACACGAAGGAAAATTATTAGAATATATAAATGTCACAAACGGAATAAGACAAAGTTGTATACTGTCACCCGAACGTCGGAACTCCCTATAGAACCGGCCGGCAGTAGGGTCGGACGGGAGGCATTCGCCCACGCCTACCCATTTGTCTTATAGCGGTAACGAAGGGATGGTTGGAAAAACATCACTGGCCGTCTCTTTCCCCTCCACCTGCCGTCTGGAACCTTCGCGGTGATTCACTGAAACGCGAGACTTCGAGAAACACCGATATCCCTATAAAAAGGGGCTGCAGTTGGCGAGTCAGTTCAGTTCTTGGCGAGCATCCATGCGGAGCACCGTGTGAGTTAACGGACCGAAAGACTGTGAACGTGCATCGGAGGAGTTGTACGTAACTGTGAGCGTGCAGTGGACCTGTGAAATTGTGTGCATTACGTAATTCTGTGTAATCGGCAACTGTTCCGACTGTAATTCGGTGGAAATAAAGCGCATTTTTGAGTGGCGCAATTGGACTTTTAATTTCACGAACCCATAAAGTTACAATACTCTCACCAACATAATTCCTACTAGTATTAGACAATGTAATGAGAAAGATGTTGAGAGGACGGAAGGGGGGATACAATGAAAGTTTAGAGAGAGAGAGTAGAAGACCTGGACTTCGCAGATGATATCTGCTTACTGGCAACAAGATTTAGTGATACGAAAGGGAAACTGGTATATTTGCAAAAGGAAGCAAAGTGTGCTGGACTTAATATAAATGTGAAAAAAAAAAAACTAAAAAACAAGAATAAATGCAAAAATAAAAGGACTTACTATGGAAACTGGGGAAATTGAGCAAGTGGAATCTTTTACTTGCGAAGTCAAGTTTCTAAGGATGGAGGAGCAGATCAGGATGTCAAACAAAGAATAAAGAAAGCCAATGGAGCCTTTATACAACTGTACCCAGTATGGAAGAACAGAAATATTGCAAGAAAAACAAAAATAAAAATATTCAATACAAATATTAAGTCAGTGCTATTATATGCATGTGAAACATGGAGAGTCACTAATAGTATCTCAAACTCACTACAAACTTTTATTAATAGATGTTTGAGAAGATTAAGTGGCCAAATATTATTACAAATGAAGAGCTATGGAAAATCACTAAACAATCTCCAGTTGAGAAGGAAATTAAAAGGAGGAAGTGGAACTGGATATGACACAGCATCAGAAAAAAAGATGGATCAATAGAGAAGGAAGTATAGTATAGCAACGCAAAGAAAATCCCTGTAAGGAATGTGCTGTGGGACAAGGACAGCGAATGTGTGTGGCAGAGAACGCTTGCTATACAAGGAGCAGACCGTTAAAAGAACATGCGCCCTATTCACTGTACATTAATGCCGAGAAGATTCGTTTACAGAAGTAGAAGCCGTCAGAATGTTTTTGAATGGTCTGTAACTGTACTGACATGGGGTGTCATAAACCTGTCCAGGGAGGGTGTGGGAACCTTCGCCACCCCCCCCCCTGCGTTCCGTCCCTCGGAGACTTTCGCTGCTGTGGAGGAGTATACTTGACTGGAATCCGCAAGGAGCACAAAAAATAGGTCGCCCAAGGATAACATGGAAAAGAACATTGTAGGAGAAGTGACAGAAAAAGGGAAAACTTAGGCAGAAGGCCATTGCAAGGAGTAAAGTCTGTTTAGTTAACGTGTGTGCAGTTCCCACTCAAAGGGATCTCAAGGGATCTGACCTTCCCGCCCACTAATGACCGTCATAAATCTATCTCCACACTTCAGAAATGGAACACTGTCGTTGAGGACCAATAGCAACCCTGATTTTCTCGAAGTGACAGCCGCATGTCTACTCCACGTGGAGTCTCAGTTGCCAAAGTTCCAACTTCCAGTTGATCTGTTTCATTACGTGCAGAAATTCGTTGTGTGTCACGATGTGAGACCGTGCGAGGTAAATGCAAATGAAGTAGTAGATAACTTTCAGTCAAGTGAAAATAATCAAAGCGATGACAATAGTGTGAATAACTGGGCCGAGTTATATTACTGGAGAAGCCTCAAAAAACAAAGTTATAACTGGAACTGTTTCTAAGCAAATTCAAGCGCTTGTTTTGAACACATATAAATATTTGCTGACAAATAATCTTGGTAAGGGGTCATGGAATGATGATAAATTATGGGAATTCACAGAAATACAGTAAGAAATATTGTGACGAAAGGAATACCAAAGACGCCGATCAAGTGTGAAAGTAAACGGAGACGTTTCTCTAAAGTAAATAATTTCACATGCAATTTACTTCGTCAAGAAATGTATAGATTCTACGCAAAAGGGAGAGCGCCCACCTTAGATGACTTGGTTGCACATTTGCAAGAAATTTGTGATTTTCCTTATGGGCACTGCACTTTGCGCGGCCTGCTAAAGGAGCTGGGTTTCAAATACCGCACTTTGAATAAGATAAGGGTTATTGTGTAATCCAGTAGAATTGTAGCTTGGCGATATATATCGTCTAAACTGAGAAAGTTTTGCAGTAATGTACATATTTTATTTAGACGAAACCTCGTACGATACCCATGACGAATCGAGAAAGGTGACAACCTTGCAGAAAGGTCTTCGAGGAGGAGGGCCAGGGTTGTAAAACGATTACAAGGGTTCGTCAAAGGCAGCGGCCGACTGCACATGAGTTAACTAAACAGACTTTAGAGAAGAATGGAAACGTTTCATGGATGCCCTATGCCCCAAAAGGAACAAGAGGAACTAAGTCAAGTCAAGTAACAAAAAGAATGTTACTTACTGCTATCCATTGTTTTCAGTGATGGAGCATTGGAGCGGACACATACCCTCTTTTGTTCTACCATCAACTGTCGATGAATTTCAATATCTGTCACGCCACGTAAATGGAGAAACGAATGATAACACGCTGTTCTTGCAATAAACACGTAGCCATTTTAAGTATCAAACACAGCTCTAACTCTCGTCGCTGGCACTAGAGTTCTCTGCCCTGTACAGTGCTTCCATCTCTGTCTAACATTCTGATACCAGTCCTCAAAAAGTGGGTGTTATATAAGTTGCACGTACCTCGCAAGTACTCTCTGCAATCTTGTCTAGTGGCTAATGATTCTTTGTGCATTATATTCCACAATTACCTGTTCCCTAGTATCTAAACCTTTATGTGGATTGAGAAGCTGTTGTGTTCCAACCAAAACTTATACGGACACTTCACTGGAAATACACGTTTTCAGCCCTCATAAACCCCAAATAGCCATGTGCCTAACTCAAAAACAAAAAGTCAGTTAAGTAACAAATTTGGCATTTCAATTCTGCATCTTACAACGACATGACACAAAGATTTTCAAGAAAACATCTAACCAAACAGAAATATTTATAATCTTCTTTAATTAAAACACCATAGAAGTTTAAGAAGTTTTCATAAGAAATTAAGAGTGTATCTTGAATTTTGTAGAAATGTTCTCAAAGGTTCTCATCTTTACCCAGTGGATTTTGTTTAAAATAAAGTTTAAAACATTTGACTATAACATAAACTCTACTGTATTCCCTTGTAACTATAATAAGATAATGTTTATCTTGTAGTAGATAGAGCAGTAAGTGTTTGCACAAGAGTAGAGAAAGTCATGTGTACATCACATAACGACCAGCTGTTTAAAACATTTGACTATCACTTAAAGTCTACTGTATTCCCTTGTAACTACAATAACGTAATGTTTATCCTGAAGTAGATAAAGCAATAAGTGTTTGTACAAGAGTAGAGAAACTCATGTATACATCACATAACGACCAGCTGTTTAAAACATTTAACTATCACTTAAAGTCTACTGTATTCCCTTGTAAGTACAATAAAATAATGTTTATCTTGAAGTAGATCGAGCAATAAGTGTTTGTACAAGAGTAGAGAAAGTCATGTGTACATCACATAACGACCAGCTGTTTAAAACATTTGACTATAACTTAAAGTTTACTGTATTGCCTTGTAACTACAATAAGATAATGTTTATCTTGAAGTAGATAGAGCAATAAGTGTTTGTACAAGAGTAGAGAAAGTCATGTATACATCACATAACGACCGGCTGTTTAAAACATTTGACTATAACTTAAAGTTTACTGTATTCTCTTGTAACTACAATAAGATAATGTTTATCTTGAAGTAGATAGAGCAATAAGTGTTTGTACAAGAGTAGAGAAACTCATGTATACATCACATAACGACCAGCTGTTTAAAACATATGACTATCACTTAAAGTCTACAGTTTGCCTTGTAACTACAATAAGATAATGTTTATCATGAAGTAGATAGAGCAATAAGTGTTTGTACAAGAGTAGAGAAAGTCATGTGTACATCACATAACGACCAAAACATTTGACTATCACTTAAAGTCTACTGTATTCTCTTGTAAATAAAATAAGATAATGTTTATCTTGAAGTAGATAGAGCAATAAGTGTTTGTACAAGAGTAGAGAAAGTCATGTATACATCACATAAACGACCAACTGTTTAAAACATTTGACTATAACTTAAAGTCTACTGTATTCCCTTGTAACTACAATAAGATAATGTTTATCTTGAAGTAGATAGAGCAATAAGTGTTTGTACAAGAGTAGAGAAACTCATGTATACATCACATAACGACCAGCTGTTTAAAACATTGGACTATCACTTAAAGTCTACTGTATTCCCTTGTAACTACAATAAGATAATGTTTATCTTGAAGTAGATAGAGCAATAAGTGTTTGTACAAGAGTAGAGAAAGTCATGTGTACATCACATAACGACCAAAACATTTGACTCTCACTTAAAGTCTACTGTATTCTCTTGTAAATAAAATAAGATAATGTTTATCTTGAAGTAGATAGAGCAATAAGTGTTTGTACAAGAGTAGAGAAAGTCATGTGTACATCACATAACGACCAAAACATTTGACTATCACTTAAAGTCTACTGTATTCCCTTGTAACTACAATAAGATAATGTTTATCTTGAAGTAGATAGAGCGATAAGTGTTTGTACAAGAGTAGAGAAAGTCATGTGTACATCACATAACGACCAAAACATTTGACTATCACTTAAAGTCTACTGTATTCCCTTGTAACTACAATAAGATAATCTTTATCTTGAAGTATATAGAGCAATAAGTGTTTGTACAAGAGTAGAGAAACTCATGTATACATCACATAACGACCAGCTGTTTAAAACATTTGACTATCACTTAAAGTCTACTGTATTCCCTTGTAACTACAATAAGATAATGTTTATCTTGAAGTAGATAGAGTAATAAGTGTTTGTACAAGAGTAGAGAAACTCATGTATACATCACATAACGACCAGCTGTTTAAAACATTTGACTATCACTTAAAGTCTACTGTATTCCCTTGTAACTACAATAAGATAATGTTTATCTTGAAGTAGATAGAGTAATAAGTGTTTGTACAAGAGTAGAGAAACTCATGTATACATCACATAACGACCAGCTGTTTAAAGCATTTGACTATCACTTAAAGTCTTCTGTATTCCCTTGTAACTACAATAAGATAATGTTTATCTTGAAGTAGATAGAGTAATAAGTGTTTGTACAAGAGTAGAGAAACTCATGTATACATCACATAACGACCAGCTGTTTAAAGCATTTGACTATCACTTAAAGTCTACTGTATTCCCTTGTAACTACAATAAGATAATGTTTATCTTGGAGTAGATAGAGTAATAAGTGTTTGTACAAGAGTAGAGAAACTCATGTATACATCACATAACGACCAGCTGTTTAAAGCATTTGACTATCACTTAAAGTCTACTGTATTCCCTTGTAACTACAATAAGATAATGTTTATCTTGAAGTAGATAGAGTAATAAGTGTTTGTACAAGAGTAGAGAAACTCATGTATACATCACATAACGACCAGCTGTTTAAAGCATTTGACTATCACTTAAAGTCTTCTGTATTCCCTTGTAACTACAATAAGATAATGTTTATCTTGAAGTAGATAGAGTAATAAGTGTTTGTACAAGAGTAGAGAAACTCATGTATACATCACATAACGACCAGCTGTTTAAAGCATTTGACTATCACTTAAAGTCTTCTGTATTCCCTTGTAACTACAATAAGATAATGTTTATCTTGGAGTAGATAGAGTAATAAGTGTTTGTACAAGAGTAGAGAAACTCATGTATACATCACATAACGACCAGCTGTTTAAAACATTTGACTATCACTTAAAGTCTACTGTATTCCCTTGTAACTACAATAAGATAATGTTTATCTTGAAGGAGATAGAGCAATAAGTATTTGTGAGAATAGCTTCTGGAATAATAAAGAAAGTTAGGTGACTACAAGATACGAAATTTTTAAAGTAATGACTGTGGCATTTCTCTTTGCAGTAGAGCTTTGACAGACAAAATTGATACGCAATATTTGTTCGAGTAATGCGAGATTATACGATGACTCTGGCGTATGGTTTGCATTTTTTATTTTCCCCGTCATGTAAGTATTAAAAAAGTGCTGGTTCATTTGATGTGTGATTTATATTTGTTTTATTCCAAATGACTTGCACTTTGGTCACGCCGTGTTACTCTCGCAGCCAAAACAAAATCAGTCCGTAGAAGCTGTCAAGATGAAGTTACAATAGGATGTGCAAATAAAGAAACTTTTATGCTCTTTGCTTATTCTAATGAAATTAAAGGTATTCCCTATTTCCTATACTCTTAATTCAAATGTGTTTTACATCACACTCACTTTAAATATACCTTTCAGGTTTATATATGAATAAACAGACATAAAGATGTTCTGGACATGGAAGTGTTGGTTTGGATCGCAAAAGAATAATTAAGGCAGAAATTGCAATGCACAACAGGTCAAAATGAATAAAACAATTTGAAGTTTGTTTAATATACCATGGTTTAAAAGAAATTTGTAACTTTATTATTGGTAACTCCAGAAAGATATAGATTGTCTTGATAGTAATTGTGAATTTTAATAATACTGAAACCGAGTGGAATGGCTCAGGTGGTGTGTGTGTGTCCCACGTTTGAGAGGCCCGGGTCGATTCCCGTGGCCGACCTACCTGTCGTATGGGTTTTTTCGTGGGTTTTCCCGGGTCGTTAGTCGAATGCTGGGTAGGTTAATTTCATCCCCAGAGTTTTCTGTCTGTCCTTTCATCTCCGTTATTATTTCATAGCATCTCTCATCTGGTGGTTTCTTTCAGGGTGGAAGTGTCGGCGGGTGTCTCGGCGATGCATGGCAGGATGATAGGCTCTGAGGTGAACTACTTCCTCCTCTGATAGATCGGTTGCAGCTCTCCACTACTCTGCTGGGACCATTAAGGCTCGGCTGCTGGGCTCGTTGCCGTCCCGAAGTAGGGGAGAGAGTTCGTTGGCCTGGCCTGTCGGCGGGAATCTCGGTGGAGCATGGCAGGATGATAGGCCCTGAGGTATACTACTTCCTCCTCCAATAGGTCGGTTGCAGGTCTCCGCTCCTCTGCTGGGACCATTAGGGCCCGGCTGCTGAGCTCGTTGCCGTCCCGCACTAGGAGAGCGTGTTCGTTGGCCTGGCCTGTCGGCGGGAATCTCGGTGGAGCATGGCAGGATGATATGCTCTGAGGTAAACTACTTCCTTCTCCGGTACGTCGGTTGCAGCTCTCCGCTCCTCTGCTGGGACCATTACAGCTCGGCTGCTGGGCTCGTTGTCGTCCCGCTATAGGGGAGCGAGTTCGTTGGCCTGGCCTGTCGGCGGGAGTCTCAGTGGAGCATGGCAGGATGATATGCCCTGAGGAAAACTACTTCCTCCTCCGGTACGTCGGTTGCAGCTCTCCGCTCCTCTGCTGGGACCATTACAGCTCGGCTGCTGGGCTCGTTGCCGTCCCGCTGTAGGGGAGCGAGTTCGTTGGCCTGGCCTGTTGGCGGGAGTCTCGGTGGAGCATGGCAGGATGATATGCTCTGAGGTAAACTACTTCCTCCTCCGGTACGTCGTTTGCAGCTCTCCACTCCTCTGCTGGGACCATTACAGCTCGGCTGCTGGGCTCTTTGCCGTCCTGCTGTAGGGGAGCGAGTTCGTTGGCCTGGCCTGTCGGCGGGAATCTCGGTGGAGCATGACAGGATGATAAGCCCTGAGGTGAACTACTTCCTCCTCCGGTACGTCGGTTGCAGCTCTCCACTGCTCTGCTGGGACCATTACAGCTCGGCTGCTGGGCTCGTTGTCGTCCCGCTATAGGGGAGCGAGTTCGTTGGCCTGATCTGTCGGCGGGAGTCTCGGTGGAGCATGGCAGGATGATATGCTCTGAGGTGAACTACTTCCTCCTCCGGTACGTCGGTTGCAGCTCTCCACTCCTCTGCTGGGACCATTACAGCTCGGCTGCTGGGCTCGTTGCCGTCCCGCTATAGGGGAGCGAGTTCGTTGGCCTGGCCTGTCGGCGGGAGTCTCGGTGAAGCATGGCAGGATGATGTGCTCTGAGGAAAACTACTTCCTTCTCTGATAGATCGGTTGCAGCTCTCCACTACTCTGCTGGGACCATTACAGCTCGGCTGCTGGGCTCGTTGCCGTCCCGCTGTAGGGGAGCGAGTTCGTTGGCCTGGCCTGTCGGCGGGAGTCTCGGTGGAGCATGGCAGGATGATAAGCCCTGAGGTGAACTACTTCCTCCTCCGGTACGTCGGTTGCAGGTCTCCGCTCCTCTGCTGGGACCATTACAGCTCGGCTGCTGGGCTCTTTGCCGTCCTGCTGTAGGGGAGCGAGTTCGTTGGCCTGGCCTGTCGGCGGGAGTCTCGGTGGAGCATGGCAGGATGATATGCCCTGAAGTAAACTACTTCCTCCTCCGATAGGTCGGTTGCAGGTCTCCGCTCCTCTGCTGGGACCATTACAGCTCGGCTGCTGGGCTCTTTGCCGTCCTGCTGTAGGGGAGCGAGTTCGTTGGCCTGGCCTGTCGGCGGGAGTCTCGGTGGAGTATGGCAGGATGATAGGCCCTGAAGTAAACTACTTCCTCCTCCGATAGGTCGGTTGCAGGTCTCCGCTCCTCTGCTGGGACCATTAGGGCCCGGCTGCTGGACTCGTTGCCGTCCCGCTATAGGGGAGCGAGTTCGTTGGCCTGGCCTGTCGGCTGGAGTCTCGGTGAAGCATGGCAGGATGACATGCCCTGAGGAAAACTACTTCCTCCTCCGGTACGTCGGTTGCAGCTCTCCACTGCTCTGCTGGGACCATTACAGCTCGGCTGCTGGGCTCGTTGTGGTCCCGCTGTAGGGGAGCGAGTGCGTTGTCCTGGCCTGTCGGCGGGAGTCTCGGTGGAGTATGGCAGGATGATAGGCCCTGAAGTAAACTACTTCCTCCTCCGATAGGTCGGTTGCAGGTCTCCGCTCCTCTGCTGGGACCATTAGGGCCCGGCTGCTGGGCTCGTTGCCGTCCCGCTATAGGGGAGCGAGTTCGTTGGCCTGGCCTGTCGGCTGGAGTCTCGGTGAAGCATGGCAGGATGACATGCCCTGAGGAAAACTACTTCCTCCTCCGGTACGTCGGTTGCAGCTCTCCACTCCTCTGCTGGGACCATTAAGGCTCGGCTGCTGGGCTCGTTGTCGTCCCGCTGTAGGGGAGCGAGTTCGTTGGCCTGGCCTGTCGGCGGGAGTCTCAGTGGAGCATGGCAGGATGATATGCCCTGAGGAAAACTACTTCCTCCTCCGGTACGTCGGTTGCAGCTCTCCACTCCTCTGCTGGGACCATTACAGCTCGGCTGCTGGGCTCGTTGTCGTCCCGCTGTAGGGGAGCGAGTTCGTTGGCCTGGCCTGTCGGCGGGAATCTCGGTGAAGCATGGCAGAATGATGTGCTCTGAGGAAAACTACTTCCTTCTCTGATAGGTCGGTTGCAGCTCTCCACTCCTCTGCTGGGACCATTACAGCTCGGCTGCTGGGCTCGTTGTCGTCCCGCTATAGGGGAGCGAGTTCGTTGGCCTGGCCTGTCGGCGGGAGTCTCGGTGAAGCATGGCAGGATGATGTGCTCTGAGGAAAACTACTTCCTTCTCTGATAGATCGGTTGCAGCTCTCCAGTACTCTGCTGGGACCATTACAGCTCGGCTGCTGAGCTCGTTGCCGTCCCGATATAGGGGAGCGAGTTCGTTGGCCTGGCCTGTCGGCGGGAATCTCGGTGAAGCATGGCAGGATGATGTGCCCTGAGGAAAACTACTTCCTCCTCCGGTACGTCGGTTGCAGCTCTCCACTACTCTGCTGGGACCATTACAGCTCGGCTGCTGGTCTCGTTGCCGTCCCGATATCGGGGAGCGAGTTCGTTGGCCTGGCCTGTCGGCGGGAATCTCGGTGAAGCATGGCAGGATGATGTGCTCTGAGGAAAACTACTTCCTCCTCCGGTACGTCGGTTGCAGCTCTCCACTACTCTGCTGGGACCATTACAGCTCGGCTGCTGGTCTCGTTGCCGTCCCGATATAGGGGAGCGAGTTCGTTGGCCTGGCCTGTCGGCGGGAATCTCGGTGAAGCATGGCAGGATGATGTGCCCTGAGGAAAACTACTTCCTCCTCCGGTACGTCGGTTGCAGCTCTCCACTCCTCTGCTGGGACCATTAAGGCTCGGCTGCTGGTCTCGTTGCCGTCCCGATATAGGGGAGCGAGTTCGTTGGCCTGGCCTGTCGGCGGGAATCTCGGTGAAGCATGGCAGGATGATGTGCCCTGAGGAAAACTACTTCCTCCACCGGTACGTCGGTTGCAGCTCTCCACTCCTCTGCTGGGACCATTAAGGCTCGGCTGCTGGGCTCGTTGTCGTCCCGTTATAGGGGAGCGAGTTCGTTGGCCTGGCCTGTCGGCGGGAATCTCGGTGGAGCATGGCAGGATGATGTGCTCTGAGGAAAACTACTTCCTTCTCTGATAGATCGGTGGCTGGTCTCCGCTCCTCTGCTGGGACCATTACAGCTCGGCTGCTGGGCTCGTTGCCGTCCCAGCTGAAGGGGAGCGAGTTCGTTGGCCTGGCCTGTCGGCGGGAATCTCGGTGAAGCATGGCAGGATGATGTGCTCTGAGGAAAACTACTTCCTTCTCTGATAGATCGGTTGCAGCTCTCCACTACTCTGCTGGGACCATTACAGCTCGGCTGCTGGGCTCGTTGCCGTCCCGCTATAGGGGAGCGAGTTCGTTGGCCTGGCCTGTCGGCGGGAATCTCGGTGGAGCATGGCAGGATGATGTGCTCTGAGGAAAACTACTTCCTTCTCTGATAGGTCGGTTGCAGCTCTCCACTACTCTGCTGGGACCATTACAGCTCGGCTGCTGGGCTCGTTGTCGTCCCGCTATAGGGGAGCGAGTTCGTTGGCCTGGCCTGTTGGCGGGAATCTCGGTGAAGCATGGCAGGATGATATGCCCTGAGGAAAACTACTTCCTTCTCTGATAGATCGGTTGTAGCTCTCCACTCCTCTGCTGGGACCATTAAGGCTCGGCTGCTGGGCTCGTTGCCGTCCCGCTATAGGGGAGCGAGTTCATTGGCCTGGCCTGTCGGCGGGAATCTCGGTGAAGCATGGCAGGATGATATGCCCTGAGGAAAACTACTTCCTTCTCTGATAGATCGGTTGTAGCTCTCCACTCCTCTGCTGGGACCATTAAGGCTCGGCTGCTGGGCTCGTTGCCGTCCCGCTGTAGGGGAGCGTGTTCATTGGCCTGGCCTGTCGGCGGGAATCTAGGTGAAGCATGGCAGGATGATGTGCTCTGAGGAAAACTACTTCCTTCTCTGATAGATCGGTTGCAGCTCTCCAGTACTCTGCTGGGACCATTACAGCTCGGCTGCTAGGCTCGTTGCCGTCCCGCTGTAGGGGAGCAAGTTCGTTGGCCTGGCCTGTCGGTGGGAATCTCGGTGAAGCATGGCAGGATGATAAGCCCTGAGGAAAACTACTTCCTTCTCTGATAGATCGGTTGCAGCTCTCCAGTACTCTGCTGGGACCATTACAGCTCGGCTGCTGGGCTCGTTGCCGTCCCACTGTAGGGGAGCGAGTTCGTTGGCCTGGCCTGTCGGCGGGAATCTCGGTGAAGCATGGCAGGCTGATATGCTCTGAGGAAAACTACTTCCTCCTCCGGTACGTCGGTTGCAGCTCTCCACTCCTCTGCTGGGACCATTAAGGCTCGGCTGCTGGGTTCGTTGTCGTCCCGCAGTAGGGGAGCGAATTCGTTGGCCTGGCCTGTCGGCGGGAATCTCGGTGAAGCATGGCAGGATGATATGCTCTGAGGTAAACTACTTCCTTCTCTGATAGATCAGTTGCAGGTCTCCGCTCCTCTGCTGGGACCATTAAGGCTCGGCTGCTGGGTTCGTTGTCGTCCCGCAGTAGGGGAGCGAATTCGTTGGCCTGGCCTGTCGGCGGGAATCTCGGTGAAGCATGGCAGGATGATATGCTCTGAGGTAAACTACTTCCTTCTCTGATAGATCAGTTGCAGGTCTCTGCTCCTCTGCTCGGACCATTAGGGCCCGGCTGCTGGGCTTGTTGCTGTCCCGCAGTAGGGGAGAGAGTTCGTTGTCCTGGCCTGTCAGCGGGAATCTCGGTGAAGCATGGCAGGATGATGTGCTCTGAGGAAAACTACTTCCTTCTCTGATAGATCGGTTGCAGCTCTCCAGTACCCTGCTGGGACCATTACAGCTCGGCTGCTGGGCTCGTTGCCGTCCCGCTGTAGGGGAGCGAGTTCGTTGGCCTGGCCTGTCGGCGGGAATCTCGGTGGAGCATGGCAGGATGATGTGCTCTGAGGAAAACTACTTCCTCCTCCGGTAGGTCGGTTGCAGGTCTCCACTCCTCTGCTGGGACCATTAAGGCTCGGCTGCTGGGCTCGTTGTCGTCCCGCTGTAGGGGAGCGAGTTCGTTGGCCTGGCCTGTCGGCGGGAATCTCGGTGGAGTATGGCAGGATGATGTGCTCTGAGGAAAACTACTTCCTTCTCTGATAGATCGGTTGCAGCTCTCCAGTACTCTGCTGGGACCATTACAGCTCGGCTGCTGGGCTCGTTGCCGTCCCACTGTAGGGGAGCGAGTTCGTTGGCCTGGCCTGTCGGCGGGAATCTCGGTGGAGTATGGCAGGATGATATGCTCTGAGGAAAACTACTTCCTCCTCCGGTACGTCGGTTGCAGCTCTGCGCTCCTCTGCTGGGACCATTACAGCTCGGCTGCTGGGCTCGTTGTCGTCCCGCTGTAGGGGAGCGAGTTCGTTGGCCTGATCTGTCGGCGGGAATCTCGGTGAAGCATGGCAGGCTGATATGCCCTGAGGAAAACTACTTCCTTCTCTGATAGATCGGTTGCAGCTCTCCACTGCTCTGCTGGGACCATTACAGCTCGGCTGCTGGGCTCGTTGCCGTCCTGCTGTAGGGGAGCGAGTTCGTTGGCCTGGCCTGTCGGCGGGAATCTCGGTGAAGCATGGCAGGATGATGTGCTCTGAGGAAAACTACTTCCTTCTCTGATAGATCGGTTGCAGCTCTCCGCTCCTCTGCTGGGACCATTACAGCTCGGCTGCTGGGCTCGTTGCCGTCCTGCTGTAGGGGAGCGAGTTCGTTGGCCTGGCCTGTCGGCGGGAATCTCGGTGAAGCATGGCAGGATGATGTGCTCTGAGGAAAACTACTTCCTTCTCTGATAGATCGGTTGCAGCTCTCCGCTCCTCTGCTGGGACCATTAAGGCTCGGCTGCTGGGCTCGTTGTCGTCCCGCTGTAGGGGAGCGAATTCGTTGGCCTGGCCTGTTGGCGGGAATCTCGGTGAAGCATGGCAGGATGATGTGCTCTGAGGAAAACTACTTCCTTCTCCGGTAGTCGGTTGCAGCTCTCCACTCCTCTGCTGGGACCATTACAGCTCGGCTGCTGGGCTCGTTACCGTCCTGCAGTAGGGGGGCGAGTTCGTTGGCCTGGCCTGTCGGCGGGAATCTCGGTGAAGCATGGCAGGATGATAGGCCCTGAGGTAAACTACTTCCTCCTCCGATAGGTCGGTTGCAGGTCTCCGCTCCTTTGCTGGGACCATTAAGGCCCGGCTGCTGAGCTCGTTGCCGTCCCGCTATAGGGGAGCGAGTTCGTTGGCCTGGCCTGTCGGCGAGAATCTCGGTGAAGCATGGCAGGATGATGTGCTCTGAGGAAAACTACTTCCTTCTCTGATAGATCGGTTGCAGCTCTCCACTACTCTGCTGGGACCATTACAGCTCGGCTGCTGGGCTATTTGTCGTCCCGCTGTAGGGGAGCGAGTTCGTTGGCCTGGCCTGTCGGCGGGAATCTCCGTGGAGCATGGCAGGATGATGTGCTCTGAGGAAAACTACTTCCTTCTCCGGTAGGTCGGTTGCAGGTCTCCACTCCTCTGCTGGGACCATTACAGCTCGGCTGCTGGGCTCGTTGCCGTCCCGCAGTAGGGGAGCGAGTTCGTTGGCCTGGCCTGTCGGCGGGAATCTCCGTGGAGCATGGCAGGATGATATGCCCTGAGGAAAACTACTTCCTTCTCCGGTAGTCGGTTGCAGCTCTCCACTCCTCTGCTGGGACCATTACAGCTCGGCTGCTGGGTTATTTGTCGTCCCGCTGTAGGGGAGCGAGTTCGTTGGCCTGGCCTGTCGGCGGGAATCTCCGTGGAGCATGGCAGGATGATGTGCTCTGAGGAAAACTACTTCCTTCTCTGATAGATCGGTTGCAGCTCTCCACTACTCTGCTGGGACCATTAAGGCTCGGCTGCTGGGCTCGTTGTCGTCCCGCTGTAGGGGAGCGAATTCGTTGTCCTGGCCTGTTGGCGGGAATCTCGGTGGTGCATGCCAGGATGATTTGCTCTGAGGTAAACTACTTCCTTCTCTGATAGATCGGTTGCAGCTCTCCACTACTCTGCTGGGACCATTACAGCTCGGCTGCTGGGCTCGTTGCCGTCCCGCTGTAGAGGAGCGAGTTCGTTGGCCTGGCCTGTCGGCGGGAATCTCCGTGGAGCATGGCAGGATGATATGCCCTGAGGTAAACTACTTCCTCCTCCGGTACGTCGGTTGCAGCTCTCCACTCCTCTGCTGGGACCATTACAGCTCGGCTGCTGGGCTCTTTGCCGTCCTGCTGTAGGGGAGCGAGTTCGTTGGCCTGGCCTGTCGGCGGGAGTCTCGGTGGAGCATGGCAGGATGATATGCTCTGAGGTGAACTACTTCCTCCTCCGGTGCGTCGGTTGCAGCTCTCCTCACCTCTGCTGGGACCATTACAGCTCGGCTGCTGGGCTCTTTGCCATCCCACTGTAGGGGAGCGAGTTCGTTGGCCTGGCCTGTCGGCGGGAGTCTCGGTGGAGCATGGCAGGATGATATGCTCTGAGGTGAACTACTTCCTCCTCCGGTACGTAGGTTGCAGCTCTCCACTCCTCTGCTGGGACCATTACAGCTCGGCTGCTGGGCTCTTTGTCGTCCTGCTGTAGGGGAGCGAGTTCGTTGGCCTGGCCTGTCGGCGGGAGTCTCGGTGGAGCATGGCAGGATGATAAGCCCTGAGGTGAACTACTTCCTCCTGCGGTACGTCGGTTGCAGGTCTCCGCTCCTCTGCTGGGACCATTACAGCTCGGCTGCTGGGCTCTTTGCCGTCCTGCTGTAGGGGAGCGAGTTCGTTGGCCTGGCCTGTCGGCGGGAATCTCGGTGGAGCATGGCAGGATGATAAGCCCTGAGGTGAACTACTTCCTCCTGCGGTACGTCGGTTGCAGGTCTCCGCTCCTCTGCTGGGACCATTACAGCTCGGCTGCTGGGCTCGTTGCCGTCCTGCTGTAGGGGAGCGAGTTCGTTGGCCTGGCCTGTCGGCGGGAATCTCGGTGAAGCATGGCAGGATGACATGCCCTGAGGAAAACTACTTCCTCCTCCGGTACGTCGGTTGTAACTCTCCGCTCCTCTGCTGGGACCATTAAGGCTCGGCTGCTGGGCTCGTTGTCGTCCCGAAGTAGGGGAGAGAGTTCGTTGGCCTGGCCTGTCGGCGGGAATCTCGGTGAAGCATGGCAGGATGACATGCCCTGAGGAAAACTACTTCCTCCTCCGGTACGTCGGTTGTAACTCTCCGCTCCTCTGCTGGGACCATTAAGGCTCGGCTGCTGGGCTCGTTGTCGTCCCGAAGTAGGGGAGAGAGTTCGTTGGCCTGGCCTGTCGGCTGGAGTCTCGGTGGAGCATGACAGGATGATGTGCTCTGAGGAAAACTACTTCCTTCTCCGGTAGGTCGGTTGCAGCTCTCCACTTATCTGCTGGGACCATTAAGGCTCGGCTGCTGGGCTCGTTGTCGTCCCGAAGTAGGGGAGAGAGTTCGTTGGCCTGGCCTGTCGGCGGGAGTCTCGGTGGAGCATGGCAGGATGATGTGCTCTGAGGTGAACTACTTCCTCCTCCGGTACGTCGGTTGCAGCTCTCCACTCCTCTGCTGGGACCATTACAGCTCGGCTGCTGGGCTCTTTGCCGTCCTGCTGTAGGGGAGCGAGTTCGTTGGCCTGGCCTGTCGGCGGGAGTCTCGGTGGAGCATGGCAGGATGATAAGCCCTGAGGTGAACTACTTCCTCCTCCGGTACGTCGGTTGTAGCTCTCCACTCCTCTGCTGGGACCATTACAGCTCGGCTGCTGGGCTCTTTGCCGTCCTGCTGTAGGGGAGCGAGTTCGTTGGCCTGGCCTGTCGGCGGGAGTCTCGGTGGAGCATGGCAGGATGATGTGCTCTGAGGAAAACTACTTCCTCCTCCGGTACGTCGGTTGTAACTCTCCGCTCCTCTGCTGGGACCATTAAGGCTCGGCTGCTGGGCTCGTTGTCGTCCCGAAGTAGGGGAGAGAGTTCGTTGGCCTGGCCTGTCGGCGGGAGTCTCGGTGAAGCATGGCAGGATGATGTGCTCTGAGGAAAACTACTTCCTTCTCCGGTAGGTCGGTTGCAGCTCTCCACTTATCTGCTGGGACCATTAAGGCTCGGCTGCTGGGCTCGTTGTCGTCCCGCTATAGGGGAGCGAGTTCGTTGGCCTGATCTGTCGGCGGGAGTCTCGGTGGAGCATGGCAGGATGATATGCTCTGAGGTGAACTACTTCCTCCTCCGGTACGTCGGTTGCAGCTCTCCACTCCTCTGCTGGGACCATTACAGCTCGGCTGCTGGGCTCGTTGCCGTCCCGCTATAGGGGAGCGAGTTCGTTGGCCTGGCCTGTCGGCGGGAGTCTCAGTGGAGCATGGCAGGATGATATGCCCTGAGGAAAACTACTTCCTCCTCCGGTACGTCGGTTGCAGCTCTCCACTGCTCTGCTGGGACCATTACAGCTCGGCTGCTGGGCTCGTTGTCGTCCCGCTGTAGGGGAGCGAGTTCGTTGTCCTGGCCTGTCGGCGAGTATCTCGGCGGTACATGGCAGGATGATATTGTCACCCAATTATCGGAAGGCGCAACCAACTGGCGGCTGGGTAAAGGCCGGGAGGCATTCGGACACGCCTACCCATTTGTCTTACAGCGCTAACGAAGGGATGGTTGGAAAAACATCACTGGCCGTCTCCTTCCCCTCCACCTGCCGTCTGGAACCTTCGTGATGATTCACTGAAACGCGAGACTTCCAGAAACAGCGATATTCATATAAAAAGGGGCTGCAGTTGGCGAGTCAGTTGAGTTATTGACGAGCAGCCGTGAGGAGCGCCCAGTGATGGAACGGACTGGAAGACTGTGTACGTGCATCGGAGGAGTGTACGTAATTGCGAGTGCAAAGTGGAACTGTAACGTACGAACTGGTGAATTGTAATTGTGTGCGCTACGTAATTCTATGTAATCGGCAACTGTTCCAACTGTAATGTGGAAATAAAGAACATTTTGAGTTTGTGCAATTGGACTTTTAAATCCACGAACCCAAAAAGTTACAATATGCTCTGAGGTAAACTACTTCCTCCGCCGGTAGGATGGCTGCCGGTCTCCTCGCCTTTGCCGGGACCATTTAGGGACCGCCAGTCAGGGACCTTTGGGGCTCGGCTGCTGGGCTCGTTGCCGTCCCGCAGTAGGGGAGCGTGTCCGTTGTCCTGGCCTATCGGCGGGAGCCTCGGTGGTGCATGGCATGATGATATTCTCTGAGGAAAGCTACTTCCTCCTCCGGTAGGTCGGTTGTCGGTCTCCGCTCCTCTAGGACAATTTCGTGACCGTAAGCCAGAGACCTTTGGGACTCAGATTAAATAAAAATAAATCAAATCTAAAAATCTACGTCCCGGTTCCTAATTTCTTACACCGGGACACAATTTCCAAATTCTTATTTATTAAAAACCAAATAACTACAGAACACTAAAAATACAAATCAAAATTTTTCAGATAATAAAACAAAATTTAAAGACATTTAAAATAAAATAATATAAAATACAAAATAACTACCAATTTACAAATAACACAAATACTGGTATCCAGTAAATATTTAACTGGTAGCCAGCTAAATTATAAGACTACTAACTGCAATATCGGTAACCAATACGTTCTTAATATCAAATCCCTCAAAAACTTAAAAATAAAAACGTTTAAAAGCTCTTTGTAACTTGACCAAAAACTTATAAAGATTGTCAGCCAGGGGCTCGGATTGCCAGCCAGGGAACTTTGGGGCTGGGCTGCTCGGCTCATTGCCGCCCCGCTGTAGGGGAGCGTGTTCGTTGTCCTGGCCTGTCGCGGAAATCTCTCTCCAAGTAAACTATAGTGACCCTGCCCTCTGTACTGTCACCTAATCCTTACTCCCGGAGTGCTCCCACTTGGGGACATAGCAAAAACGCGTCTAGCATGGTGGCCTACGTACCGAATGAAATCCCCAATACCTATGAAAATGCTGGTGCAATTTAGAACGAAAACAGTGGAATGTAGCATTAGTCAGTAGCCACTTTAATTTACTGCAATGGATATCAACTTTTCTGTCACTGCCTTATAACTACACAGTTTTAGCAAAATCTCTGTGGAATTATACTTTTCTAGAAGGTTAAATGCAACTATTTGATACTGTTTATTCCGCTTTCAGGTCGAGCCACGTTAAACATTTTTAATTCTTTAGTTTAAGTAATAAAAACTAAAACATCTTGTCTGAATACTTTTCATCCAGTTCTGTTCTGTTTGAAATCTGAAAGGACTTGAGAGATTCTTCCCAGATAATGCAATATTTTAATTAAAATCGTTTGAGAAAATAAAAATTACCGAAATTTGTCGATGTAAAGGTTATCTTGGAATGGAAGTTTTTTCTTGAAAGCGAGTTACTATTGCATTTTCATCCAGCTCTATGCTGTGACTAGACTCTGAAATGTCAAAGTCACCGGAAAGTTAATTCAAATTATATTAGTATTTACTTGTAATTTACATTCTACAAAGTTAAGTCGTATCGGACTATGAATGAAATGATGTTCAACTGAGAACAGGGTACATAGAGCTTCGAGTTACTAGACATTCATCTTTCAAGATAAGAGAATAATTTCAAGGTTAAGTTATATCGGACGATGAATAAAATGATGTTCAAATGGGTACAGGGTACATAGAGCTTAGAGTTACGAGACATTCATCTTTCTGGATAAGAGAAAACCTCCAACGTTAAGTCATATCAGACGATGAATGAATTGATGTTCAAATAAGTACAGGGTACATAGAGCTTACAGTTACCAGACATTCATCTTTCTGGATAAGAGAAAACCTCCAACGTTAAGTCATATCAGACGATGAATGAATTGATGTTCAAATGAGTACAGGGTGCATAGAGCTTAGAGTTACCAGACATTCATCTTTCAGGATAAGAGAAAACCTCCAACATTAAGTCATATCGGACGATGAATGAAGTTCAAATAAGTACAGGGTACATAGAGCTTAGAGTTACCAGACATTCATCTTTCAGGATAAGAGAAAACCTCCAACGTTAAGTCATATCGGACGATGAATGAAATGATGTTCAAATAAGTACAGGGTACATAGAGCTTAGAGTTACCAGACATTCATCTTTCAGGATAAGAGAAAACCTCCAACGTTAAGTCATATCAGACGATGAATGAAATGATGTTCAAATGAACACAGTATACATAGAGCTTAGAGTTACGTGACATTCATCTTTCAGGATAAGAGAAAACCTCCAACGTTAAGTCATATCAGACGATGAATGAAATGATGTTCAAATGAACACAGTATACATAGAGCTTAGAGTTACGAGACATTCATCTTTCAGGATAAGGGAAAACCTCCAACGTTAAGTCATATCGGACGATGAATGAATTGATGTTCAAATGAGTACAGGGTACATAGAGCTTAGAGTTACCAGACATTCATCTTTCAGGGTAAGAGAAAACCTCCAACGTTGTCATATCGGACGATGAATGAAAAGATGTTCAAATAAGTACAGGGTACATAGAGCTTACAGTTACCAGACATTCATCTTCCAGGATAAGGGAAAACCTCCAACGTTAAGTCATATCGGACGATGAATGAAAAGATGTTCAAATAAGTACAGGGTACATAGAGCTTACAGTTACCAGACATTCATCTTTCAGGATAAGGGAAAACCTCCAACGTTAAGTCATATCGGACGATGAATGGAATGGGTGAAATGATGCTCGAATGGGCCCAGTGTCCATGGAGCTTAGACTTATCCGACATTCCTCTATCAGGATAAGGGAAAAGCTCAGTTGTCGTGTATGCTGACGACACAGTGTTATTTTGCTGTCATTCCAATCTGCTGTACAAACCTTACAGCTCAGTCTTGACCGCCTTACTCATTGATTTCGAACTCGGTGCATATCCCTCAATTCCCAGAGAACTTAAGCCAAGATTTTGTGGAAACGTGGAGTCCGATTGATATGTAGAGTCAGTTGGAGGTTTTAATATTATGTCGGCATGTTGGCCATAGTAGCTGAATGGTTAGAACGGCTGGACGGCGACCAGAAGATCCGTGGTTCAAATCCCGGCTGTGGTATTGAATTTTTCAGTCTGACTCTATTTTTCTATATAGAGATTGATTGTAATGGTGCTATAAGGACTCTGGTCAAGATCAGGTAAAATATAATTGAGACAAGCGTCCTGCCGAGTAGTAACCAAGGACGTGAAGTGAAGATTCAAAGATAGTAATATATTCTAGCAATACATAACATTATTAGAATCTAAATGAAAATCTAAATTAAAATCAGTGGAAATTATGATATATGTGCTAAATTTTGATAGGTAATTCAAAAGATTTTCAAAAATCGAGAAGAAGTTCAAAATATCACCAATCGGAGATCTATGTAAAGAAATAATGACCACGTTTGTATCATCTAAGATAACAGCACAAGGTTCACAACATTTTTCCAAACAGAATTTGGAAATACCAAGTGGACGATGTTTTAAAAATATACAACTACCACCAGCGGCGTGTATTATGGGCTATCAAGGCTATCACCAAAGCCCATATCTAAAGTAAAGTAGAAATTAATAAGCAATATTAATAATAATTGCAATACTAACCAGTTTCCCCCATAAAGAATTAGTACGTAAGGTGGAATATGTCTATTTCCCTATCACTGAACAGAGGGGCAAGCAGAGCTTCGGTAGCTACTGTTGTAGTCTTCTCTATGGTAAGAGGCAGTGAGGGACGAGGGGGAGGAATGCAGGATTAAACATGCCAAGTCTTCGGAACCTTACGTCACTAGACTTATACGAGCTTCTTCGAAATGTACTGTACGGACACGACTGGCTTTGGAATTCCACATAGCACGTGGAGTTAAGGGCAAGAAAGAGTATGTTTCCAATTATTACGTGATTGTTACGGTCCTCAACAGTCGTATTAGTATAGTGTACAGTGTACCAAGACAGTTGCTAGCACTAATTCTTCGAAATGGGTGAAGAATGTGTAATTAAACAATTAGTGCAAAGATCACTCTCGCAGTTTAAATATGAGGATAAGTCAGTGATAAGACAAGGAAGGCTTACTCCAGCCCTTCCGCACTTGCAGTGTCAACAGAAGGAAACAATAAGGACCCTTATAAAAGGTATATTAATATAAGTAATTATGATAAGTATGAGTGGCTGTCTGCCTCATTCGAACTAAATAAATTTTACTGCTGGCCTTGCTTGTTGTTCGTAACTGAAAAAACACCGTGAAATACTACGGGTTTCGCAAATTTAGCTTATTTAATCACAGCTTTGGATAAACAAAAGATCAACAACTTCGTTTAGAGGCCACGATGAAAGTGAGGGTGGGTCAAATAGTAATGCCTCCTATCCTTCCTTTTTTGCTTAAATAAGTAAGTTATGTGAAAACTTTGACTTTGACGCAATTCCTCAAACCTTCTTCTCCAATCCCCTGCAGTAGTAACTTCCTATGCCAACAGGTGGCAGCACTGCATCCTCTTGCAAAATGGCTGACATCGATATTCGTATTAGACAGCGTTCTGTGATTGAATTTTTGACTGCGGAAGGTGAAACGCCAACTTGCATTCACGAAAGGCTAAAAAATGTGTATGGTGATGCAACGGTGGATGTCAGCACTGTTAGACGATGGGTTCGTCGCTGTAACGAAGCTGAAGGGCAAACACCATTGGCAGATGAAAAGCGAAGTGGCAGTGACTCCATGCAACATTCAGCGAGTCGATGACATCATTCGTGGTGATCGCCGAGTAACAACAGGTGAATTGTGTCGCATTACCTCCCTCAGTAAAGGCAGTGTGATGACGATTACTCAACAACTGGGTTACTCAAAAGTTTGTTCACGTTGGGTACCAAGAATGTTAACCGCCCAAAACAAAGAAACAAGGAAAGCAATAGCATCCGAACACTTGCAGCGTTTCAATTTGGAGGAGAGGAGTTTCTGGAAATATTTGTTACTGGAGACGAAACGTGGGTTCATTTTTTGAACCTGAATCAAAGAGGCAGTCAATGGGATGGCATCACACAGCCACACCGAAGAAAAAAAAAATCAAAACTCAGCGGTCAGCAGGGAAAGTTACGGCGACAGTGTTTTGGGATGCAGAGGATATGCTTATGATTGATTTTTTGGAGCAGGGATGCACAATAAATTCTTTCCAATACGTCAGAACTCTGAAAAAACTGAAAGCACGTCTTCGCCGAGTTCGCCCAACAAAAACTATGGCGGATGTTCTTCCTTTGCATGACAATGTAAGACCACACACCAGCCGTTACACCACTGCAGAAATTGAGAAATTGGGATGGCAAGTCTTACCTCACTGACCTGGCACCATCAGACTTTCATCTGTTCGAGCCACTAAAGGAAGCTCATCGTGGGATTCATTTTGAAGATGAGGAGGCTGTGAAAACGTCCGCGCTTAGTCAGTGGCTTAGGAAGCAAGACCCAGTGTTTTACCACACTGGAATACATGCCCTAGTTAAAAGGTGGACCAAAACTGTGGAAAAGGACGGAGATTATATTGAATAGTGACAAATTAATCGTCAATGTTGTAGTTTTCAAGCTATGTCAATTGGATTAAATTCTTCATATATAGAGTCAACATGAAAAATTCAATGCCATAGCCGGTATTTGAACCACGGATCTCCTGGTTTCCGCCCAGTGCTTTTAAGCTTTGAGCTACAATGGCCAACGTGCCGACCAGACATTTAATTCTCAATTTGAGTCATATAATATATACCAGGAGATCCGTGGTTCAAATCTCGGCCATGGAATTGAATTTTTCATGTTGACTATCAAAACCCTTAGCCTATATATGGCTAGAGTGAAGAAATGATTAATTTCCATCAATTAACTTAAATAATAAAAGTTAAATGATGAAACCTGGGACTCAAGTACTTAATATAGTAAGTCGCTTCAAATGGTGTATCTCGCATGCGAGAGCCCCTAGTGGTCTACCGGGGAAATATACGAGTCAACTGGAGAATTAACATTTAATGAAGAATCCGTTATTGTCCGCCACTGACTACCACCATTCTGAAACAATGTGCGACAGCAAACTCAACCCAAGACATAGAAGGGATATAATAATGTATTATATTGAAGCCTTAGCATAATTTATGCCTGGGCATAAACTTTCGGCACAGATAGATAATAGACGGCGGATAATTTTTCACGAG
Organism: Mantis religiosa; assembly: GCA_030765055.1. Classification (NCBI taxonomy): domain Eukaryota; kingdom Metazoa; phylum Arthropoda; class Insecta; order Mantodea; family Mantidae; genus Mantis; species Mantis religiosa. The sequence continues at coordinate 4,385,561 of JAUKNK010000062.1, forward strand.
CTTGCATAACCAATTAACGATAGCGCCGATAAACAAGAGAAGGATAGTTTATCACAGAAGTGAAAGACTTGTCAGCACCGGTATATTTACATTCTACAACATTAGTGTCTTATCTGGTGACATTTTAGAGAAAATTCGATAACAGTCTGGAATTCATGAACTTGTGTATAAAAAAGAGGCCATAGCTAGTGATGGGGCAGTTGTGTAACAAGAGTTGCGTGTAAACTGAGAGAGAGCCATGTAACTGATTTTAATGGTGGTGATCACAGGTTACCACAGCTCCACGTTGTGCGCCAATTTGTAGCAAAAATGTTTATGGGTGTACACAAGTCCAAGTTGTAACGCCAATTTGATGCAAATATAATTGGCGAACACAGAAGTCGGTGAGCAATGAGGTTTCTCTCAGGGTATGCGTGGATGTGTGTGAGAAGGAAATTTTACAACACTGGAATGCCCTTCTCCAAATTATTTATTCACTGCTTCTTTTATAACCTCAAAATGGAAGCTGCGGACCGAGGGTTACCAATCTCGGTTAATAGTGACTGAATGCTAATTATATTTCTCGATAAATTTTGATGACCCGACAAATATTCAAGACAGAACAAGTTGACCGCTCTAATAGGCTTCACGTCTCAGACTCCTCTCCGCATATCGACTACACGCCGATAAATGTTTATAATGGCTTCCTAGCCGCGACCCGTCTCCATCGGCTAAACGCCGAAGAGTGCCTGACCACATCTGCGTGTGTATATTTATATAACTTTCACTGTCCAAAACTCTTTTAAACAAACAAAGTTCTTTTGTCGCTGTTTTGGTCGCCATCGTAAACGATCTATTCATATACGTCAAGTGACAATTCCTTTAGAAACCTTCTAAGGACATTGCTTCTTTCATTCGTGGCATTGTTACAACACTTTCCCCACTGAACTGGCCTTGGCCTTGGTCGTCACAAAGAACTAACATTCCTTCGACATCTATCATGACTGCTTCTGTCAAACCATAACTTCGGTATCAGCCAGCTGTGTTGTTGTAACGAGAGCTAAGGATGTAATCTGCTGTCACTGTTTCTTATAGCGATCGACCTTGGTAGACTGATGGTGTATGTAACGTAATGCTGCTGTAATCTACAAGAGTATTTCTACGAAAATAAAGGAGACTTTTAATTTCTGCATCTCGGCCTTTTAATTCTACGAACCCACAAGGTCACAATACTGAGTTAGAACATGCATCGAAAGGAATATGACGATCTCGCCATTGCTTCAAGTATTAATAACTTTGCGATTTTATAATTCACTGAATTATGTGGATAATACACTGTCCACCTCCCGTCTTGAAACGTTCAAGTCACTTGTCCTTCTTCGCTCCTCGTTTTAAATTTACGTAATACTGAGTTAGAACATGCATCGAAAGGAATATGGCGATCTCGCCTTTGCTTCAAGTATTAATAACTTTGCGATTTTATAATTCACTGAATTATGTGGATAATACACTGTCCACCTCCCGTCTTGTAACGTTCAAGTCACTTGTCCTTCTTCGCTCCTCGTTTTAAATTTACGTAATACTGAGTTAGAACATGCATCGAAAGGAATATGGCGATCTCGCCTTTGCTTCAAGTATTAATAACTGCGATTTTATAATTCACTGATTTATGTGGATAATACACTGTCCACCTCCCGTCTTGAAACGTTCAAGTCACTTGTCCTTCTTCGCTCCTCGTTTTAAATTTACGTAATACTGAGTTAGAACATGCATCGAAAGGAATATGGCGATCTCGCCTTTGCTTCAAGTATTAATAACTGCGATTTTATAATTCACTGATTTATGTGGATAATACACTGTCCACCTCCCGTCTTGAAACGTTCAAGGCATTTGCCCTTCTTCGCTCCTCGTTTTAAATTTACGTAATACTGAGTTAGAACATACATCGAAAGGAATATGGCGATCTCGCCTTTGCTTCAAATATTAATAACTTTGTGATTTTATAATTCACTGAATTATGTGGATAATACACTGTCCACCTCCCGTCTTGAAACGTTCAAGTCACTTGTCCTTCTTCGCTCCTCGTTTTAAATTTACGTAATACTGAGTTAGAACATACATCGAAAGGAATATAACGATCTCGCCTTTGCTTCAAGTATTAATAACTTTGCGATTTTATAATTCACTGAATTATGTGGATAATACATTGTCCACCTCCCGTCTTGAAACGTTCAAGTCACTTGTCCTTCTTCGCTCCTCGTTTTAAATTTACGTAATACTGATTTAGAACATGCATCGAAAGGAATATGGCGATCTCGCCTTTGCTTCAAGTATTAATAACTTTGCGATTTTATAATTCACTGAATTATGTGGATAATACACTGTCCACGTCCCGTCTTGTAACGTTCAAGTCACCTGTCCTTCTTCGCTCCTCGTTTTAAATTTACGTAATACTGAGTTAGAACATGCATCGAAAGGAATATGGCGATCTCGCCTTTGCTTCAAGTATTAATAACTGCGATTTTATAATTCACTGATTTATGTGGATAATACACTGTCCACCTCCCGTCTTGAAACGTTCAAGGCATTTGCCCTTCTTCGCTCCTCGTTTTAAATTTACGCAATACTGAGTTAGAACATACATCGAAAGGAATATGGCGATCTCGCCTTTGCTTCAAATATTAATAACTTTGTGATTTTATAATTCACTGAATTATGTGGATAATACACTGTCCACCTCCCGTCTTGAAACGTTCAAGTCACTTGTCCTTCTTCGCTCCTCGTTTTAAATTTACGTAATACTGAGTTAGAACATACATCGAAAGGAATATAACGATCTCGCCTTTGCTTCAAGTATTAATAACTTTGCGATTTTATAATTCACTGAATTATGTGGATAATACATTGTCCACCTCCCGTCTTGAAACGTTCAAGTCACTTGTCCTTCTTCGCTCCTCGTTTTAAATTTACGTAATACTGATTTAGAACATGCATCGAAAGGAATATGCCGATCTTGCCTTGGATTCAACTATTAATAACTTTGCGATTTTATAATTCACTGAATTATGTGGATAATACATTGTCCACCTCCCGTCTTGAAACGTTCAAGTCAATTGTCCTTCTTCGCTTCTCGTTTTAAATTTACGTAATACTAAGTTAGAACATGCGTCGAAAGGAATATGCCGATCTCGTCTTTGCTTCAAGTATTAATAACTGCGATTTTATAATTCACTGATTTATGTGGATAATACACTGTCCACCTCCCGTCTTGAAACGTTCAAGTCATTTGCCCTTCTTCGCTCCTCGTTTTAAATTTACGTAATACTGAGTTAGAACATACATCGAAAGGAATATGGCGATCTCGCCTTTGCTTCAAGTATTAATAACTTTGTGATTTTATAATTCACTGAATTATGTGGATAATACACTGTCCACCTCCCGTCTTGAAACGTTCAAGTCACTTGTCCTTCTTCGCTCCTCGTTTTAAATTTACGTAATACTGAGTTAGAACATACATCGAAAGGAATATAACGATCTCGCCTTTGCTTCAAGTATTAATAACTTTGCGATTTTATAATTCACTGAATTATGTGGATAATACATTGTCCACCTCCCGTCTTGAAACGTTCAAGTCACTTGTCCTTCTTCGCTCCTCGTTTTAAATTTACGTAATACTGATTTAGAACATGCATCGAAAGGAATATGCCGATCTTGCCTTGGATTCAACTATTAATAGCTTTGCGATTTTATAATTCACTGAAATATGTGGATAATACATTGTCCACCTCCCGTCTTGAAACGTTCAAGTCAATTGTCCTTCTTCGCTTCTCGTTTTAAATTTACGTAATACTAAGTTAGAACATGCGTCGAAAGGAATATGCCGATATCGTCTTTGCTTCAAGTATTAATAACTTTGCAATTTTATAATTTACTGAATTATGTGGATAATACACTGTCCACCTCCCGTCTTGAAACGTTCAAGTCACTTGTCCTTCGCTTCTCGTTTTAAATTTACGTAATACTGAGTTAGAACATGCATCGAAAGGAATATGCCGATCTCGCCTTTGCTTGAAGTATTAATAACTTTGCGATTTTATAATTTACTGAATTATGTGGATAATACACTGTCCACCTCCCGTCTTGAAACGTTCAAGTCACTTGTCCTTCTTCGCTTCTCGTTTTAAATTTACGTAATACTGAGTTAGAACATGCATCGAAAGGAATATGCCGATCTCGCCTTTGCTTCAAGTATTAATAACTTTGGGATTTTATAATTTACTGAATTATGTGGATAATACACTGTCCACCTCCCGTCTTGAAACGTTCAAGTCACTTGTCCTTCTTCGCTCCTCGTTTTGAATTTATGTAATACTGAGTTAGAACATGCATCGAAAGGAATATGACGATTTTGCCTTTGCTTCAAGTATTAATAACTTTGCGATTTTATAATTCACTGAATTATGTAGATAATACACTGTCCACCTCCCGTCTTGAGACGTTCAAGTCACTTGTCCTTCTTTAATCCTCGTTTTAAATTTACGTAATAGTGAGTTTGAACATGCATCGAAAGGAATATGACAATCTCGCCTTTGCTTCAAGTAATAATAACTTTGCGATTTTATAATTCACTGAATTATGTGGATAATAACATTGTGCACCTCCCATCTTGAAACGTTCAAATCACTTTTTCTTCTTCGCTCCTTGTTTTAAATTTACGTAATACTGACAAGTTGTTTGGTGCTTGTACTAGTGAGACATGCATTCGAATTAAATTCGTTTCCAATATTTCCCTCGTGACATCTTTCTCTTTTACTTTCACCATATCCGTCCTCTTTCTTTCCACGATATCATAACACTTCGACACCAATTTAATTAACAATTCTTTCTCCATCGATGAGAAATGTGTCTCACGGCTTTATTTATGATTTTGTTTATCCGTCATTTTTCAGCTTGTGCAGACGAAAATGAAAACAAAAGCGCATCGCAGTACGATCAGAAAATAATACGACTCATCCATAGCCTTCTATAGCTGTGATATTTACAAGTTTCTTGGTGTTAACACGTGTTTGGTAACATTTTCAGCAAACAGGTTGTTGAAATACAAGAAATTTAACATTAGTGTTAGCACTGTGACATATTCAACGTTGATTTTAACATAAGTTGGTGGAATCGGGCATTAATGTATTTGTTGAGCAGTTAGCCAGTGTTCGTTTTCGCAGATTAAATCCAAGTTAAGATATTCAATTTCATTTTTGAAAACTGAAAATGTGTTTCTAAGACTTTGAACATTAACATGCAAAAGTCATATAATTTATTTTTGTGAAGGGAGCTGACCTTTATGACGTATGAATAAAAAACAACGGATAGTGAGTGACATTGCATGGCCGCACATTGGCCTCCATTAACCTAACCTTGTAAATAAAGTCAACAGCCAGTTTAAAACTACTGTTTAAACCTTTAGACTCAAGTTCTTCCACAGTTATATTAATATAAGGGAAAGCTTTCTTTTGTAAGTCTAATACCTGTTTGCCTTTTAGTCCTCCAAAATGAAATCATGCTTTTCTAAAACCGGTTAAGAGAGTAAAAGATTTATTGCCTACTGTTAAATTCTTGGCAATAGGCTTATGTGAATCGTCTTTTGTTTTAGTAGACTTTTCCAATACACTTTCACGAAGCACTTTCGTATTAGCACTCACACTGACGTCACTCAGAAACACTGTGTGCCTTGCGAACAGCTGATATGCTGTTACTAGTGGCTGTAGAGCTGATGTGTGTCCTTTACACTGGAGTAGCTCGATACTTCAAGGTCAGATGCCGTAGACTTCTATCCTTTAAGGGGGGACAGAAGTGCTGTTTTAGTCATTTTCTTGAAAAAAAAAAATGAATTTTGGATTTTTGTTGCAAAATATGCACCATATTTTAATCTACTTGTTTACTAAGTCTCTTCACCTGTTTTGGACGCCAGTTTTAAAACTACATGCTGGTTAAATGCCTCTCCATGCTTTAAATGACACGCTCACTTGTTTGACTGCAGAGAACTTAGGAACGATTTGATTTTAAAATAGGCGTTAAAATAGCAGTAAGCCACCGTAGTCTATTTAAACAAGCTTTCATATGAATCCCCTAGATGGCAGTGATTTTTCCGGATGCTTTTAGTCGTATCCTTGATTTACTTCCTGTGTAATGGCGCGAAATGTTTGTTTTCTTTTGTTGTTCCAATGTTTTAGAAGTCATACTTGGCGTTTAAAGTTATTATGTTTAGGTTTTCTCCTCTTTGTATTATATTTATTATACTCAAGTGTCCATTTGTGCCTAAAATTACACCGTAAGTTGTGATACAAGTTTATTTCAGTAAACCTACATAGAACAATTATGTATTGTGAGCTTAAAGAGTTTAAGGTAGCTTTATTCATTTATATGGTACTGCGTTATTTTACTGTTTTAGAATGCCAAAGATAACGAGCCACTTTGTGTAAATATATGAATAACAGCAGAAGGGGGAACACAGATACTTCAGTTGAAGTAAATCAGGAAGTAACTGTAAAAGAAAAACACAAGACTTTCTAACTTGGAGGTGCAATGCAGTACCTACGTACCAGAGGAGGATCTAGGTGAGAGAAAGTATATTATTTTAGATTTTGGCCAGTTGAAAGAACTGATAAAAGATTTAGCATGCCCACATTGTTTCCACAAACTCTTAACCTGATAATACTTCACATCTCTGGTTTTGCTTCTCAATTTAGCGGTGGAATGTGAAAATAGACTACTATTTCAGTAAATACATCTAAAACCTAAGGCTCAACAGGCTACTAGAAGGGAAGAAGGTGTATGTTACACTGCTGAAGCTTTCTAATGTAATTTAATTATATATTTTTCCTGTAAATTGCATACAAAACTTTAAAGCCATTTTCCTCAAGTTCAGTTGTTTTCCGCTTGGCTCTCACCAAGGCGGCCCGGGTTCGATCCCAGGCGACCGCAAAGTGAGATTTGTGGTGGAAAGCACGGCGCTGGGGCGGGTTTTCTCCGGGATCTCCGGTTTCCCCCGCCATCTCATTCCACCGGTGCTCCATCTTCATCTCATGTATCATCAGTGTCATCGCCTGCGGTGCCATATGTAGTAAAAGCGGGCGTTAAACACTACACATTTCATTTTTCAGTTCTTTTGTTATTTTTCCATATCCAAAATCGATCTTCCCCACAATATTACAACTAGAGCTCTGAAAATTCTACACAATACACTTCAGCAGCTGTGCAACAAACTGATGTATGGGAATTTTGATATTGGTCATAGTTTAATTTTTTAAAAAGTAATTACTGTGACCAAGCACTGAATTTTTGGAGGTTTTTTTCGCCTTGACATATAAAATAATTTTTTAAAAAGTAACTATGCAGAATTTCAGAAATCCGATACTTTAGTTTGTTGTGAAGACATTAGGAAATTTAATTGTATCAACATGAGATTTATTGTGCAATATCTGTCAAGGAAGACAGATTTTGATTTTAGATAGTAAAACTGTATAATTTAATTCATATATCAAGAATGCAGTACATATTGGAATGAAAACTGCTACACACACTTCTTTAGTTACTAGTAATATGTGTACAAAAAATTGAGACTCTACCTTTAGTAGTTTAGAAAATCACATTTAACACATCGGCCCCCCCCCCCCTCAAAAGTTGAATTTTTACTAATTTTTGATCGTGTTGGCGTTTTTCCATTTGCTCGTTTAAGTTGTAAATAAGCTTCACTTCTTCAGTAGAAAGCATCGGAACATTCAGATCGGAGTAGATCATTGTCGATGGAGACGGCACTTTCGTAATGTTACCCTTGTTAGGTAAAGGCTGATTCTCAAATCGTGAGAGAAAACCTTCACCGTTTAATTTACGTCGGAGGAAACATTCCTTGTAACTAGTATATTGTGACTTTTTGGATTCGTAGAATTAAAGCTCCAATTTGCAGAAATTAAAATAGTTCTTCATTTCCATAGAAATACACTGTTTAATTCTCACGTAACAACATTACATCACATAACAACACAATCTACCAAGGTCGCCGACCAAAACAAACAGCGTTCTGATTACATCTGTTTACAACATCAGCTCAGCTGTTTACTGCTTACGACTGACTTTTGGCGAGTCGTCGCCTTCTTAAATACCTCATTCATAAATTTGAGACTGTTCCAGAACAATAAAGAACCGAATATTCTATCATCTTCCAAAAACGTAACTTAATCTATGCCGGCAAGTCCTTTATCTCAACTATCTTTATTTGCCAGCTCTTTGGTACACTAGCCGCGCTATCGTAGATAACGGCTTCGCGACAATACCAACTAAAACTTTCTTACACAGTTTATTCAACTCAGTAGAGAGCAGCTCAAGTTTAGTGTGTATCTCCTCGTTCGCCATCTTGTAACTACAATAAGATAATGTTTATCTTGAAGTGGATAGAGCAATAAGTGTTTGTACAAGAGAAGAGAAAGTCATGTGTAAAGTCTGTTTAGTTAACGCATGTGCACGTCGGCCTCTGCCTTTGACGAACCCTTATAATCGTTTTACAACACAGACCCTCCTCGCAGTCCTTCCTGCAAGGCTGCCACCTTTCTCAATACGTCATGGGTATCGTACGAGGTTTCGTCTAAATAAATTATCTTATGTCCATTACTGCGAAACTTCCTTAGTTTTGATATATATCGCCAAGCTACAATTCTACTGGATTCCATAATAACCCTTAACTTATTCAAAGTGCGGTATTTGAAACCCAACTCCTTTAGGAGACCGCGCAAAGTGCAGTACCCATAAAGAAAATCACAAATTTCTTGCAAATGTGTAACCAATTCGCCTAAGGTGGACGGTCTCCATTTTGCATAGAATCTATAAATTTCTGGACGAATAAAATAGCATGTGAAATTATCTACTTTAGAGAAACGTTTCCTCTTGTTTTCGCACTTATTCGGCGTTTTTGGTATTCCTTTCGTCACAATATTTCTTACTGTATTTCTGTGAATACTCAGAATTTATCATCAGGTTCATTGCATGACCCCTTACCAAGATTATTTGTCACCAAATATGTATATATGATCAAAACAAGCGCTTGAATTTGCTTAGAAACAGTTCCCGTTAAACTACTTTTTTTTTATTGAGGCTTCTCCAGCAATATAACTCGGCCCAGTTATTCACACTGTCTTCACTTTGATTATTTTAACTTGACTGAAAGTTATCTGCTACTTCATTTACATTTACCACTGCATTTCCCTCCTACGGTCTCCACATTGTGACACACAACGAACTTCTACACGTAATGAAACAAATCATCTGGAAGTTGGAACTTTGGCAACTGAGACTCCACATGAAGTAGACATGCGGCTGTCACTTGCAGAAAATCAGGGTTGTCATTGGTCCTCAACGACAGTGTACCATTTCTGAAGTGTGGAGATAGATTTATGACGGTCATTAGTGGGCGGGCGGCTCAGGTTCCTTTGACTCCGAACTGCACACCAGTTGACTAGACAGACTTTACGTCACATAACGACCGGCTGTTTAAAATATTTGATTATCACTTAAAGTCTGCTGTATTCCCTTGTAACTACAATAAGATAATGTTTATCTTGTAGTAGATAGAGCAATAAGTGTTTGTACAAGAGTAGAGAAAGTCATGTATACATCACATAACGGCCAGCTGTTTAAAACATTTGACTATCACTTAAAGTCTACTGTATTCCCTTGTAACTACAATAAGATAATGTTTATCTTGTAGTAGATAGAGCAATAAGTGTTTGTACAAGAGTAGAGAAAGTCATGTATACATCACATAACGACCAGCTGTTTAAAACATTTGACTATCACTTAAAGTCTACTGTATTCCCTTGTAACTACAATAAGATAATGTTTATCTTGAAGTAGATAGAGCAATAAGTGTTTGTACAAGAGTAGAGAAAGTCATGTATACATCACATATCGACCAGGTGTTTAAAACATTTGACTATCACTTAAAGTCTACTGTACTCCCTTGTAACTACAATAAGATAATGTTTATCTTGAAGTAGATAGAGCAATAAGTGTTTGTACAAGAGTAGAGAAAGTCATGTATACATCACATAACGACCAGCTGTTTAAAACATTTGACTATCACTTAAAGTCTACTGTACTCCCTTGTAACTACAATAAGATAATGTTTATCTTGAAGTAGATAGAGCAATAAGTGTTTGTACAAGAGTAGAGAAAGTCATGTATACATCACATAACGACCAGCTGTTTAAAACATTTGACTATCACTTAAAGTCTACTGTATTCCCTTGTAACTACAATAAGATAATGTTTATCTTGAAGTAGATAGAGCAATAAGTGTTTGTAGAAGAGTAGAGAAAGTCATGTATACATCACATATCGACCAGGTGTTTAAAACATTTGACTATCACTTAAAGTCTACTGTACTCCCTTGTAACTACAATAAGATAATGTTTATCTTGAAGTAGATAGAGCAATAAGTGTTTGTACAAGAGTAGAGAAAGTCATGTATACATCACATAACGACCAGCTGTTTAAAACATTTGACTATCACTTAAAGTCTACTGTATTCCCTTGTAACTACAATAAGATAATGTTTATCTTGAAGTAGATAGAGCAATAAGTGTTTGTACAAGAGTAGAGAAAGTCATGTATACATCACATATCGACCAGGTGTTTAAAACATTTGACTATCACTTAAAGTCTACTGTACTCCCTTGTAACTACAATAAGATAATGTTTATCTTGAAGTAGATAGAGCAATAAGTGTTTGTACAAGAGTAGAGAAAGTCATGTATACATCACATAACGACCAGCTGTTTAAAACATTTGACTATCACTTAAAGTCTACTGTACTCCCTTGTAACTACAATAAGATAATGTTTATCTTGAAGTAGATAGAGCAATAAGTGTTTGTACAAGAGTAGAGAAAGTCATGTATACATCACATATCGACCAGGTGTTTAAAACATTTGACTATCACTTAAAGTCTACTGTACTCCCTTGTAACTACAATAAGATAATGTTTATCTTGAAGTAGATAGAGCAATAAGTGTTTGTACAAGAGTAGAGAAAGTCATGTATACATCACATAACGACCAGCTGTTTAAAACATTTGACTATCACTTAAAGTCTACTGTACTCCCTTGTAACTACAATAAGATAATGTTTATCTTGAAGTAGATAGAGCAATAAGTGTTTGTACAAGAGTAGAGAAAGTCATGTATACATCACATATCGACCAGGTGTTTAAAACATTTGACTATCACTTAAAGTCTACTGTACTCCCTTGTAACTACAATAAGATAATGTTTATCTTGAAGTAGATAGAGCAATAAGTGTTTGTACAAGAGTAGAGAAAGTCATGTATACATCACATAACGACCAGCTGTTTAAAACATTTGACTATCACTTAAAGTCTACTGTACTCCCTTGTAACTACAATAAGATAATGTTTATCTTGAAGTAGATAGAGCAATAAGTGTTTGTACAAGAGTAGAGAAAGTCATGTATACATCACATAACGACCAGCTGTTTAAAACATTTGACTATCACTTAAAGTCTACTGTACTCCCTTGTAACTACAATAAGATAATGTTTATCTTGAAGTAGATAGAGCAATAAGTGTTTGTACAAGAGTAGAGAAAGTCATGTGTACATCGCATAACGACCAGCTGTTTAAAACATTTGACTATCACTTAAAGTCTACTGTATTCCCTTGTAACTACAATAAGATTATGTTTATCTTGAAGTAGATAGAGCAATAAGTGTTTGTACAAGAGTAGAGAAAGTCATGTATACATCACATAACGACCAGCTGTTTAAAACATCTGACTAGCACTTAAAGTCTACTGTATTCCCTTGTATCTACAATAAGATAATGTTTATCTTGAAGTAGATAGAAATGTGTAGTGTTTAACGCCCGCTCTTACTACATACGGCACCGCAGGCGGTGACACTGATGATACATGAGATGAAGATGGAGCACCGGTGGAATGAGATGGCGGGGGAAACCGGAGGTCCCGGAGAAAACCCGCCCCAGCGCTGTGTTGTCCACCACAAATCTCACTTTGCGGTCGCCTGGGATCGAACCCGGGCCGCCTTGGTGAGAGCCAAGCGGTTGAAGTAGATAGAGCAATAAGTGTTTGTACAAGAGTAGAGAAAGTCATGTGTACATCACATAACGACCAGCTGTTTAAAACATTTGACTATCACTTAAAGTCTACTGTATTCCCTTGTATCTACAATATGATAATGTTTATCTTGAAGTAAATAGAGCAATAAGTGTTTGTGTAAGAGTAAAGGAGGTCATGAATATATCACATAACGACCAGCTGTTTAAAACATTTGAATATCACTTAAAGTCTACTGTATTCCCTTGTAACTGTTTATCTTGAAGTAGATAGAGCAATAAGTGTTTGTACAAGAGTAGAGCGCAACAGATTTTTCTAATACGTTCATAATAAGTTTTGGTTTATTTACAGATATAAGGGGGCGCGACTTTACTGTGTAAAACCTTGAAGGCTATTGCGAAGTGCAGTATCTGTTACGATAATGGTCTGTAAATAAAATTACTTGTGCATTTAATCTGTTAATAACAGGACGGTGCTGAAATGTTACGTAACGATGACAGAGCAATAATGTGTTGATGTATTATTATCTCAGTCCCGCGGGGGCTAATTATGTAAGATATGTGGTGAAATTAAGTATATAGGGGGCTACGGCTGGCTGTGGCCTCGAGAAGATAAACGTGGCCCAGTTCAAGTTCGGCTCCCAGAGACGATGGAACGTCGACCCAGTTACTGGCATCAAGTTGGCTCCGAGCCGCTACTTCCTCTGACAATCGGCAAAGTGCTGGACGATGTGGCGGATCGCTGGCCAGACCGAGGCGCTCTGCTATCCAAATATCAGAACCAAAGCTTCACATTCAGTGAGGTCCGTCACAGGGTAAGTCATCAATTTGCTACTTCGAAAAATAAACGAATGCCCTGTTTCTATTGATTGCCTAAAAACTTCTAACTAAATCTCAGAAATGTGTCACTATACAAATAATATATGTAATATAAATTTTGTGTTTTAACAAGATCTACATTTTTGGTACAGCAATATTGAATGAATCTTTTACATTTATCAGTAACATAAAATCATCCAGAATAAAAGAGTCTGACGAAAACGTTATTAGGAAATTGAAGATGTGCATTTCGTACCTTAAACATATTCTGATTAAATTAAAACCGTTACATTCATTTTTAGGAAGATCAAAATATTCTAAATGTGTTACATAAGGATATACGAGCAATGATCAACAAAGATTGAGACTTCTTTTTTTTTCACTGATACGAGGGTGGGTCAAAAATTAATGCCCTCTATTTTTTATCTTTTATATGCCAAGAAAATTGAATCCAATTTACATAGCTTGAAAACTACAACATTGACGATTAATTTGTCACTATTCAATATAATCTCCGACACTTTCCACAGTTTTAGTTCACCTTTTAACTAGGGCATGTATTCCAGTGTGGTAAAACACTGGGTCTTGCTTCCTAAGTCATTGGCTAAGCACGGAAGTTTTCACAGCCTCCTCATCTTCAAAACGAATCCCACGATGAGCTTCCTTTAGTGGCCCGAACAGATGGAAGTCTGATGGTGCCAGGTCAGGGCTGTGAGGTAAGACTTGCCATCCCAATTTCTCAATTTCTGCAGTGGTGTAACGGCTGGCATGTGGTCTTACATTGTCATGCAAAAGAAGAACATGCGCCATAGATTTTGTTGGGTGAACTCTGCGAAGACGTGCTTTCAGCTTTTTGAGAGTTCTAACGTATTGGACGGAATTTATTGCGCATCACTGCTCCAAAAAACCAATCATAAGCATACCCTCTGCATCCCAAAACACTGTCGCCATAACTTTCCCTGTCGACCACTGAGTTTTGAATTTGTTTTCACTCGGTGACGTTGTGTGATGCCATTCCATTGACTGCCTCTTTGATTCAGGTTAAAAAAAAAAAAAAAATGAACCCACGTATCGTCTACAGTATCAATTTTTTCCAGGACCCCTCTCCCTCCAAATTGAAGCGCTGCAAGTGTTCGGAGGCTATTGGTTTCCTTGTTTCTTTGTTTTGGGCGGTTAACATTCTTGGTACCCAACGTGAACAAACTTTTGAGTAACCCAGTTGTTGAATAATCGTCATCACACTGCCTTTACTGAGGGAGGTAATGCGACACAATTCACCTGTTGTTACCCGGCGATCACCACGAATGATGTCATCGACTCACTGAATGTTGCATGGAGTCACTGCCGCTTCGCTTTTCATCTGCCAATGGTGTTTGCCCTTCAGCTTCGTTACAGCGACGAACCCATCGTCTAACAGTGCTGACATCCACCGTTGCATCACCATACACATTTTTAGCCATTCGTGAATGCGAATTGGCGTTTCACCTTCCGCAGTCAAAAATTCAATCACAGAACGCTCTCTAATACGAATGTCGAGTCAGCCATTTTGCAAGAGGATTCAGTGCTGCCACCTGTTGACTTAGGAAGTTACTACTGCAGGGGATTGGAGAAGAAGGTTTGAGGAATTGCGCCTAATTCAAAGTTTTCACATAACTTACTTATTTAAGGGAAAAAATGCGAGGCATTACTTTTTGACCCACTCTCGTATTTATTATTGCATTTCAATGTTTACATGATCTTTTTCAAAGTAGTCCCCGACTACTTCAATGCACTTATTATAGCGTCTCTGTCAGTCCTTAAACGAGTGCTGCAGACCATCCTTTGTCAGGTCCTTGAGAATAGCCTCACCCTTCTTGGGCACTGCTTCAGAGTTGTCAAATCAAATGCCCCTAAGCTTTGCCTTTAGTGATGGATATAAAAAAGGTCACTGGTAGGAAGATTAGGGCTATAAGTTTGATTTAGTACACAGGTAAAGTTGAATCGAGCCAGAAAGTGCATGACTTGATTTGCTACGTGAGGCTGTGCACTGTCATGATGAAGTCGTCACCCAGTCCGAGAAAGCTCTGGTCGTTTCCTTGTGATGTGCTTCCACTGATGTGCAATACTGATGTGTAGTATGCTGCTGTAAAAGTATTGTGAGGGGGATCTGCATGTGACGTGAGGCCGTGCATTGTCATGATGAAGTCGTCACCCAGTCCGAGAAAGCTCTGGTTGTTTCTGTGTAATGTACTTCCTCAGTGTAGCCAATACTGACCTGTAGTATGCTGCTGTAACACTAGTGCGAGGGAGAACTGCATGTGACGTGAGGCCATACAATTTCATGATGAAGTCGTCACCCAGTCCGAGAAAGCTCTGGTCGTTTCATTGCAATTTGCTTCCTCAGTGTAGCCAACACTGACGTGTAGTATGCTGCTGTAACAGTAGTGTGAGGGGGAACTGCGTGTGACGTGAGGCCGTGCATTGTCATGATGAAGTCGTCATCCAGACCGAGAAAGCTCTGGTCGTTTCTTTGCAATGTACTTCCTCAGTGTAGCCAATACTGACGTGTAGTATGCTGCTGTAACAGTAGTGTGAGGGGGAACTGCATGCTACGTGAGGCCGTGCATTGTCATGATGAAGTCGTCACCCAGTCCGAGAAAGCTCTGGTCGTTTCTTTGCAACGTGCCTCCTCAGTGTAGCCAATACTGACGTGTAGTATGCTGTTGTAACAGTAGTGTGAGAGGGAACTGCATGTAACGTGAGGCTGTGCATTTTCATGATGAAGTTGTCACCCAGTCCGAGAAAGCTCTGGTCGTTTCTTTGCAATGTGCTTTCTCAGTGTAGCCAATACTGACGTGTAGTATGCTGCTGTAACAGTAGTGTGAGGGGGAGCTGCATGTGACGTGAGGCCGTGCACTGTCATGATGAAGTCGTCACCCAGTTCGAGAAAGCTCTGGTCGTTTCTTTATAATGTGCTTCCTCAGTGTAGCCAATACAGACGTGTAGTATGCTGCTGTAACAGTAGTGTGAGGGGGAACTGTATGTGACGTGAGGTCGTGCATTGTCATGATGAAGTCGCACCCAGTCCGAGAAAGCTCTGGTCGTTTCTTTGCAATGTGCTTCCTCAGTGTAGCCAACACTGACGTGTAGTATGCTACTGTAACAGTAGTGTGAGGGGGAACTGCGTGTGACGTGAGGCTGTGCATTGTCATGATGAAGTCGTCATCCAGACAGAGAAAGCTCTGGTCGTTTCTTTGTAATGTGCTTCCTCAGTGTAGCCAATACAGACGTGTAGTATGCCGCTGTAACAGTAGTGTGAGGGGGAACTGCATGTGACGTAAGGCCATGTATTGTCATGATAGTCGTCACCCAGTCCGAGAAAGCTCTGGTCGTTTCTTTGTAATGTGCTTCCTCAGTGTAGCCAATACTGACGTGTAGTATGCCGCTGTAACAGTAGTGTGAGGGGGAACTGCATGTGACGTAAGGCCATGTATTGTCATGATAAAGTCGTCACCCAGTCCGAGAAAGCTCTGGTCGTTTCTTTGCAACGTGCCTCCTCAGTGTAGCCAATACTGACGTGTAGTATGCTGTTGTAACAGTAGTGTGAGAGGGAACTGCATGTAACGTGAGGCTGTGCATTTTCATGATGAAGTTGTCACCCAGTCCGAGAAAGCTCTGGTCGTTTCTTTGCAATGTGCTTTCTCAGTGTAGCCAATACTGACGTGTAGTATGCTGCTGTAACAGTAGTGTGAGGGGGAGCTGCATGTGACGTGAGGCCGTGCACTGTCATGATGAAGTCGTCACCCAGTTCGAGAAAGCTCTGGTCGTTTCTTTATAATGTGCTTCCTCAGTGTAGCCAATACAGACGTGTAGTATGCTGCTGTAACAGTAGTGTGAGGGGGAACTGTATGTGACGTGAGGTCGTGCATTGTCATGATGAAGTCGCACCCAGTCCGAGAAAGCTCTGGTCGTTTCTTTGCAATGTGCTTCCTCAGTGTAGCCAACACTGACGTGTAGTATGCTACTGTAACAGTAGTGTGAGGGGGAACTGCGTGTGACGTGAGGCTGTGCATTGTCATGATGAAGTCGTCATCCAGACAGAGAAAGCTCTGGTCGTTTCTTTGTAATGTGCTTCCTCAGTGTAGCCAATACAGACGTGTAGTATGCCGCTGTAACAGTAGTGTGAGGGGGAACTGCATGTGACGTAAGGCCATGTATTGTCATGATAGTCGTCACCCAGTCCGAGAAAGCTCTGGTCGTTTCTTTGTAATGTGCTTCCTCAGTGTAGCCAATACTGACGTGTAGTATGCCGCTGTAACAGTAGTGTGAGGGGGAACTGCATGTGACGTAAGGCCATGTATTGTCATGATAAAGTCGTCACCCAGTCCGAGAAAGCTCTGGTCGTTTCTTTGCAATGTACTTCCTCAGTGTAGCCAGTACTGACGTGTGGTATGCTGCTGTGACAGTAGTGTGAGGGGGAACTGCATGTGACGTAAGGCCATGTATTGTCATGATAATGTCGCCACCCAGTCCGAGAAAGCTCTGGTCGTTTCTTTGTAATGTGCTTCCTCAGTGTAGCCAATACAGACGTGTAGTATGCCGCTGTAACAGTAGTGTGAGGGGGAACTGCATGTGACGTAAGGCCATGTATTGTCATGAAAGTCGTCACCCAGTCCGAGAAAGCTCTGGTCGTTTCTTTGTAATGTGCTTCCTCAGTGTAGCCAATACTGACGTGTAGTATGCCGCTGTAACAGTAGTGTGAGGGGGAACTGCATGTGACGTAAGGCCATGTATTGTCATAATAAAGTCGTCACCCAGTCCGAGAAAGCTCTGGTCGTTTCTTTGTAATGTGCTTCCTCAGTGTAGCCAATACTGACGTGTAGTATGCTGCTGTAACAGTAGTGTGAGGGGGAACTGCATGTGACGTAAGGCCATGTATTGTCATGATAAAGTCGTCACCCAGTCCGAGAAAGCTCTGGTCGTTTCTTAGTAATGTGCTTCCTCAGTGTAGCCAGTACTGACGTGTAGTATGCTGCTGTAACAGTAGTGTGAGGGGGAACTGCATGAGACGTGAGGCCGTGTATTGTCATGATGAAGTCGTCACCCAGTCCGAGAAAGCTCTGGTCGTTTCTTTGTAATGTGCTTCCTCAGTGTAGCCAATACTGACGTGTAGTATGCCGCTGTAACAGTAGTGTGAGGGGGAACTGCATGTGACGTAAGGCCATGTATTTTCATGATAAAGTCGTCACCCAGTCCGAGAAAGCTCTGGTCGTTTCTTTGCAATGTACTTCCTCAGTGTAGCCAATACTGACGTGTGGTATGCTGCTGTGACAGTAGTGTGAGGGGGAACTGCATGTGACGTAAGGCCATGTATTGTCATGATAATGTCGCCACCCAGTCCGAGAAAGCTCTGGTCGTTTCTTTGTAATGTGCTTCCTCAGTGTAGCCAATACAGACGTGTAGTATGCCGCTGTAACAGTAGTGTGAGGGGGAACTGCATGTGACGTAAGGCCATGTATTGTCATGATAGTCGTCACCCAGTCCGAGAAAGCTCTGGTCGTTTCTTTGTAATGTGCTTCCTCAGTGTAGCCAATACTGACGTGTAGTATGCCGCTGTAACAGTAGTGTGAGGGGGAACTGCATGTGACGTAAGGCCATGTATTGTCATGATAAAGTCGTCACCCAGTCCGAGAAAGCTCTGGTCGTTTCTTTGTAATGTGCTTCCTCAGTGTAGCCAATACTGACGTGTAGTATGCTGCTGTAACAGTAGTGTGAGGGGGAACTGCATGTGACGTAAGGCCATGTATTGTCATGATAAAGTCGTCACCCAGTCCGAGAAAGCTCTGGTCGTTTCTTAGTAATGTGCTTCCTCAGTGTAGCCAGTACTGACGTGTAGTATGCTGCTGTAACAGTAGTGTGAGGGGGAACTGCATGAGACGTGAGGCCGTGTATTGTCATGATGAAGTCGTCACCCAGTCCGAGAAAGCTCTGGTTGTTTCTGTGTAATGTGCTTCCTCAGTGTAGCCAATACTGACGTGTAGTATGCTGCTGTGATAGTAGTGTGAGGGGAAACTGCATGCTGGTGAATCATTCCATTACAGTCAAAATTCCTTTTTTGGTGTTGGAGAATCTGGCGATTTCCACACTCTGCTGGCTTGGTTTCCTTCAGGATCATAATGATGCAGCCATGACTCATCAGTGGTGATAGCCGAATCTTAGAGGTATTCGATTTGAGAACTCAGAAGCAGTGCTCAAGAAAAGTGAGGCGATTCTCAAGGACCTGACAGCCCGCCTCGGTAGCGTAGATGGTAGCATGTCTGCATCACGTTCAAGAGGTCCCGAGCTCGAATCTCGGTCAGGATAAGATTTTACCGGGGTTTTCCCTACACTTCAAGATGAATTTCAGATAACTCTAATTTCCATGGACCCTGGCTTCATTTGAGCATCATTTCAACCAATTCATTTACCGTCCGATATGACTTAACGTTGAAGGATGCAAATAACAAACAAAAAAAGAGGGGGGGGGGACCTGACAAAGAATGGCCTGCAGCACATGTTCAAGGACTGGCAGAGACGCTATAAAAAGCAATAATAAACATCTGTGAAAAAGAAAACAATGTCAGTCTTTGTTGATCAGCCCTCCTGGTTTGAGATGTAAGGGTTGTTCTAGAAAATATAGTGTCACGTGCTTGCAAGATTCTCAACCTTAATGCAAATTTAATATTTGACTGCTCTTGGGCTTTTGAATAATGTTTTTCACATAGACATACACAAACAAGTATTTGACATGAATTACTTTGTATAGTCTACCCAACTAAAGAAGACAAGACAAAGGAATGTGTAGCGTAGTCACCTTTGCTGTCCCCATGATGTTTATGATTACCTTCATACACTCATTTTGTAGTAAACAGATCCACTACTAAAGCAGATAAACAGTTCAAACCCCTCTCTCTTCATGCCCCGCTTGTCTTCTTGTAGTGGGTAGACAATACGTAATACCTATCACTGCAGTTACTGAAACAAGCATTAGATCTGGCAGTATGGGTGACTCATATGCACTCTCATACACTAATTACGTAGTAAACGGATCCGCTACCAGAGCAGATAAACAGTTCAAACCCCTCTCCCTCTTCAGGCCCTGCTTGGCATCTTGTAGTGGGTAGACACTACATAATATCTATCACTGCAGTTACTGAAACGAGCATTAGATCTGGTGGCACGGTGACTCATATGTACTCTCATACACTCACTTCGTACTAAACAGATCCACTACCAGAGCAGATAAACAGTTCAAACCCCTCTTCCTCCTCATGCCCCACTTGGCATCTTGTAGTGGCTAGACAGTACATAATAACACTGCAGTTACTGAAACAAGCATTAGATTTGGCAGTATGGGTGATTCATATGTACTTTCACACACCCATTTTGTAGTAAACAGATCCACTACCAAAGCAGATAAACAGTTCAAACCCCTTTCCCTCTTCAGGCCCTACTTGTCTTCCTGTAGTGGGTAGATAGTGCGTAATATCTATCACTGCAGTTACTGAAACGAGCATTAGATCTGGTGGCATGGTGACTCCTATGTACTCTCATACACTAATTTTGTAGTAAACAGATCCACTATCGGAGCAGATAAACAGTTCAAAACCCCTCTCTCTTTTCATGCCCCGCTTGCCTTTTTGTAGTGGGTAGAGGGTACATAATACCCATCACTGCAGTTACTTAATAGAGAATTAGATCTGGTGGCACCGTGACTCATATGTACTCTCATACACTCATTTTGTAGTAAACAGATCCAGTAACAGAGCAAATAAACAGTTCAAACCCCCCTCTCTCTCTTCAGGCCCTACTTGTCTTCTTGTAGTGGGTAGACAGTGCGTAATACCTGTCACTACAGTTACTGAAACAAGCATTAGATCTGGCAGCAAGGTGACTCATATGTACTCTCATACACTCATTTCAAAGTAAACATATTCACTAACAGAACAGCCCGCCTCTGTAGCGTAGAGATAGCGTGTCTGCCTCACGGTCAAGAGGTCCCGAGTTTGAATATCGGTCGGTGTGAGTTACCTGGGTAACTATTTTCCGGGGTTTTCCCTTATCGTTACAGATGAATATCGGGTAGCTATAAGCTCCGTGGACCCTGGACTCATTTGAGCATCATTTCGGCCATTTCATTCCCCGTCCGATATGACTTAACCTTGGATGACCTAAAATTAAAATAAAAAAAAAGAACTAACAGAGCAGAAGAACAGTTGAAAGCCTTCTCATTCTTCATGCCCCGCTTGCCTTCTTGTAGTGGGTAGACAGTACATAATATCTATCACTGCAGTTACTGAAACAGGCATTAGATCTTGCAGCATGGTGACTCATATATACTCTCATACACTCATTTCATAGTAAACAGATCCACTAACAGAACAGATAAACAGTTCAAACCCCTCTCCCTCTTCAGGCCCTGCTTGCCTTCTTGTAGCAGGTAGACAGTACATAATACCTGTCACTGCAGTTACTAAAACAAGCATTAGATCTGACAACATGACTGTCTCATATGTACTCTCATACACTCATTTCATAGTAAACAGATCCACTACCAGAGCAGATAAACAGTTCAAACCCCTCTCCCTCTTCAGGCCCTGCTTGCCTTCTTGTAGTAGGTAGACAGTACATAATACCTGTCACTGCAGTTACTAAAACAAGCATTAGATCTGACAACATGACTGTCTCATATGTACACTCATACACTCATTTCATAGTAAACAGATCCACTAACGTAGCAGATGAACAGTTGAAATCCTTCTCGCTCTTCATTTTCCGCTTGTCTTATTTTAGTGGGTAGACAGTACATAATACCTGTCACTGCACTTACTTAAACGAGCATTAGATCTGGCCACATGGGTGACTCAAATGTAGTCTCACACATTCACTATGTACTAAACAGATCCACTAACAGAGCAGATAAACAGTTCAAACCCCTCTCCCTCTTCATGCCCCGCTTGCCTTCTTGTAGTAGGTAGACAGTACATAATACCTATCACTGCAGTTATTGAAACGAGCATTAGATCTGACAACATGGACTCTCATACACTCATTACGTAGTAAACAGATCCACTACCAGAGCAGATAAACAGTACAAACCCCTCTCCCTCTTCATTCCCCGCTTGTCTTCTTGTAGTAGGTAGACATAATACCTATCACTGCAGTTACTGAATCGAGCATTAGTTCCGGCAGCATGGGTGAGTCATATGTACTCTCATACATTAATTTCGTGGTAAACAGATGTACTAACCAAGCAGATACTATATGCACGCGATACGAAGAACGATCGGGTTCCAAGTCCTCATTCGGTAAGTTTCGTTCAACTTCGTAAACATAGATGACAACTTTGAAATTTGAAATGGGCTATTCACTGACATCTAGTAGATAATACGCTAAGCTTTATCATGTCCGCCATATTTCGTTTTGATCAATTTCGAGGTTAATTAGCTATCCAGTTTACAACAATCGTATGTTAGAATTAGAATTTTGGTTCGTCCTTGGCAACATATACATGTTATGAGACACGTCAAAATGTATAAATACAGTATATACATGAAGTCAAATTGATTACATACAATATATACAGTAATCAGCTTTTCTATGGTTTCAAGTGGTATTTGCATAGACTAATTTACTACAAGAAATGTCATAATACGAATATTACAGGTTTGTGAATGTACTATGCTCCCAGTACTCATTTACATGGTTATAGTTCTAAAAATTCATTAACTGTACAAAAACAGTGTGCATGCAAACATTTTTTATACTTATTCTTAAAGTGTTTTAATGATGCAGCTTGTTTAAATGAATTTGGAAGTTTATTATATAACATTATCCCTTTGTAGTTAAAACTTCCTTCATAAAGGCTCGTTTAGTGCACTCGAATTGCCAGTTTATCCTTGTTAGGAGTGTGGTACATCAGCATTTACTTGAAAATGATTTATATTTGTATAAACATTTGTGGATGTTATGGCTCTCGAAAGGGGACACATTATTATTATTCGTCTACCTCCGTATAACTATGTTCTGAATGCAACTGAGCTGGCGTGGGCAAAACTAAGGACTGTTTTCAGAATTACTTGTGATATCTTAGATTATCTTACACGCTATTTTGCTGAACTGTGTTTTTCAAGGTTGACCACCCTGCAGAAACAAAAGAGCGTTAGCTCTCGCTTCTTCCCCTCTGCCCACACCACACCGTAAATCCAGTTCCATTCTTATCTTGCGCATACTGTAAACAGTTCAAACGCCCCCCCCCCTCTCTCTCTCTCTCACTCTCTCTCTCTCTCTCTCTCTCTCTTCAAGCTCCGCTTGCCTTTTCGTGTATAATATTTTTTCTATGTCTTACAGTTTACCAGATATAGAAATATCATTCAGAATTAAGAGGACTTTTGAGGACGTTCTCAGAAAATACGTAATATGCATTTCGATTGTCAACAAAATATATTGAAGGTACGATGTTTTAAATAAAATTGTTAGAACAGTTTTTGACAAATAACAAACTTCGAATATATATATAGTATTGGAAATGAATTGTTCCTTTACATTACTTTTTACTTTTTCTTTTCTACAACTGACTCATGATTTTCCCGGTAAACCACTTATGAGTCCTCATAAACACACGAGACAACTAACTTAATGGCGACTTACTATGCTGCAAGTACTTTAAGGCCCGGGCTTTATAGTAAACCACTAGGAGTTCTCATAAACACATGAGACAACTACCTTAATGACGACTTACTATGCTGTAAGTACTTTAAGGCCCGGGCTTTATAGTAAACCACTTATGAGTCCTCATAAACACACGAGACAACTAACTTAATGGCGACTTACTATGCTGTAAGTACTTTAAGGCCCGGGATTTATAGTTAACCACTAGGAGTTCTCATAAACACATGAGACAACTACCTTAATGACGACTTACTATGCTGTAAGTACTTTAAGGCCCGGGCTTTATAGTAAACCACTAGCAGTTCTCATAAACACATGAGACAACTACCTTAATGACGACTTACTATGCAGTAAGTACTTTAAGGCCCGGGCTTTATAATAAACCACTAGGAGTTCTCATAAACACATGAGATAACTACCTTAATGACGACTTACTATGCTGTAAGTACTTCAAGGTCCGGGCTTTATAGCAAACCACTAGGAGTTCTCATAAACACATGAGACAACTACCTTAATGACGACTTACTATGCTGCAAGTACTTTAAGGCCCGGGCTTTATAGTTAACCACTCGGAGTTCTCATAAACACACGAGACAACTATCTTAATGGCGACTTACTATGCTGTAAGTACTTTAAGGCCCGGGCTTTATAGTAAACCACTAGGAGTTCTCATAAACACATGAGACAACTACCTTAATGGCGACTTACTATGCTGTAAGTACTTTAAGGCCCGGGCTTTATAGTTAACCATAGGAGTTCTCATAAACACATGAGACAACTACCTTAATGACGACTTACTATGCTGTAAGTACTTTAAGGCCTGGGCTTTATAGTAAACCACTAGGAGTTCTCATAAACACATGAGACAACTACCTTAATGGCGACTTACTATGCTGTAAGTACTTTAAGGCCCGGGCTTTATAGTTAACCATAGGAGTTCTCATAAACACATGAGACAACTACCTTAATGACGACTTACTATGCTGTAAGTACTTTAAGGTCCGGGCTTTATAGTTAACCAGTAGGAGTTCTCATAAACACATGAGACAACTACCTTAATGGCGACTTACTATGCTGTAAGTACTTTAAGGCCCGGGCTTTATAGTTAACAACTAGGAGTTCTCATAAACACATGAGAAAACTGCCTTAATGGCGACTTACTATGCTGTAAGTACTTTAAGGTCCGGGCTTTATAGTTAACCACTAGGAGTTCTCATAAACACATGAGACAACTACCTTAATGGCGACTTACTATGCTGTAAGTACTTTAAGGCCCGGGCTTTATAGTTAACAACTAAGAGTTCTCATAAACACATGATACAACTACCTTAATGGCGACTTACTATGCTGTAAGTACTTTAAGGTCCCGGCTTTATAGTAAACCACTAGGAGTTCTCATAAACACATGAGACAACTACCTTAATGGCGACTTACTATGCTGTAAGTACTTTAAGGCCCGGGCTTTATAGTAAACCACTAGGAGTTCTCATAAACACATGAGACAGCTACCTTAATGACGACTTACTATGCTGTAAGTACTTTAAGGCCCGGGCTTTATAGTAAACCACTAGGAGTTCTCATAAACACATGAGACAACTACCTTAATGACGACTTACTATGCTGTAAGTACTTTAAGGCCCGGGCTTTATAGAAAAAAACTAGGAGTTCTCATACACACATCAGACAACTACCTTAATGACGACTTACTATGCTGTAAGTACTTTAAGGTCCGGGCTTTATAGTAAACCACTAGGAGTTCTCATAAACACACGAGACAACTACCTTAATGACGACTTACTATGCTGTAAGTACTTTAAGGCCCGGGCTTTATAGTAAACCACTAGGAGTTCTCATAAACACATGAGAAAACTGCCTTAATGGCGACTTACTATGCTGTAAGTACTTTAAGGTCCGGGCTTTATAGTTAACCACTAGGAGTTCTCATAAACACATGAGACAACTACCTTAATGGCGACTTACTATGCTGTAAGTACTTTAAGGCCCGGGCTTTATAGTTAACAACTAAGAGTTCTCATAAACACATGATACAACTACCTTAATGGCGACTTACTATGCTGTAAGTACTTTAAGGTCCCGGCTTTATAGTAAACCACTAGGAGTTCTCATAAACACATGAGACAACTACCTTAATGGCGACTTACTATGCTGTAAGTACTTTAAGGCCCGGGCTTTATAGTTAACAACTAGGAGTTCTCATAAACACATGAGACAACTACCTTAACGGCGACATACTATGCTGTAAGTACTTTAAGGTCCGGGCTTTATAGTTAACCATAGGAGTTCTCATAAACACATGAGACAACTACCTTAATGACGACTTACTATGCTGTAAGTACTTTAAGGCCTGGGCTTTATAGTAAACCACTAGGAGTTCTCATAAACACATGAGACAACTACCTTAATGGCGACTTACTATGCTGTAAGTACTTTAAGGCCCGGGCTTTATAGTTAACCATAGGAGTTCTCATAAACACATGAGACAACTACCTTAATGACGACTTACTATGCTGTAAGTACTTTAAGGTCCGGGCTTTATAGTTAACCAGTAGGAGTTCTCATAAACACATGAGACAACTACCTTAATGGCGACTTACTATGCTGTAAGTACTTTAAGGCCCGGGCTTTATAGTAAACCACTAGGAGTTCTCATAAACACATGAGACAACTGCCTTAATGGCGACTTACTATGCTGTAAGTACTTTAAGGTCCGGGCTTTATAGTTAACCACTAGGAGTTCTCATAAACACATGAGACAACTACCTTAATGGCGACTTACTATGCTGTAAGTACTTTAAGGCCCGGGCTTTATAGTTAACAACTAGGAGTTCTCATAAACACATGATACAACTACCTTAATGGCGACTTACTATGCTGTAAGTACTTTAAGGTCCTGGCTTTATAGTAAACCACTAGGAGTTCTCATAAACACATGAGACAACTAACTTAATGGCGACTTACTATGCTGTAAGTACTTTAAGGCCCGGGCTTTATAGTTAACAACTAGGAGTTCTCATAAACACATGAGACAACTACCTTAATGGCGACATACTATGCTGTAAGTACTTTAAGGTCCGGGCTTTATAGTTAACCACTAGGAGTTCTCATAAACACATGAGACAACTGCCTTAATGGCGACTTACTATGCTGTAAGTACTTTAAGGTCCGGGCTTTATAGTTAACCACTAGGAGTTCTCATAAACACATGAGACAGCTACCTTAATGACGACATACTATGCTGTAAGTACTTTAAGGTCCGTGCTTTATAGTAAACCACTAGGAGTTCTCATAAACACATGAGACAACTACCTTAATGGCGACTTACTATGCTGTAAGTACTTTAAGGTCCGGGCTTTATAGTAAACCACTAGGAGTTCTCATAAACACATGAGACAACTACCTTAATGACGACTTACTATGCTGTAAGTAGTTTAAGGTCCGCGCTTTATAGTTAACCACTAGGAGTTCTCATAAACACATGAGACAGCTACCTTAATGACGACATACTATGCTGTAAGTACTTTAAGGTCCGGGCTTTATAGTAAACCACTAGGAGTTCTCATAAACACATGAGACAACTACCTTAATGACGACTTACTATGCTGTAAGTACTTTAAGGCCCGGGCTTTATAGTAAACCACTAGGAGTTCTCATAAACACATGAGACAGCTACCTTAATGACGACTTACTATGCTGTAAGTACTTTAAGGCCCGGGCTTTATAGTAAACCACTAGGAGTTCTCATAAACACATGAGACAACTACCTTAATGACGACTTACTATGCTGTAAGTACTTTAAGGCCCGGGCTTTATAGAAAAAAACTAGGAGTTCTCATACACACATCAGACAACTACCTTAATGACGACTTACTATGCTGTAAGTACTTTAAGGTCCGGGCTTTATAGTAAACCACTAGGAGTTCTCATAAACACACGAGACAACTACCTTAATGACGACTTACTATGCTGTAAGTACTTTAAGGTCCGGGCTTTATAGTAAACCACTAGGAGTTCTCATACACACATGAGACAACTACCTTAATGACGACTTACTATGCTGTAAGTACTTTAAGGCCCAGGCTTTATAGTAAACAACTAGGAGTTCTCATAAACACATGAGACAACTACCTTAATGGCGACTTACTATGCTGGAAGTACTTTAAGGTCCGGGCTTTATAGTAAACCACTAAGAGTTCTCTTAAACACATGAGACAACTACCTTAATGACGACTTACTATGCTGTAAGTACTTTAACGCCCGGGCTTTATAGTAAACCACTAGGAGTTCTCATAAACACATGAGACAACTAACTTAATGACGACTTACTATGCTGTAAGTACTTTAAGGTCCGGGCTTTATAGTAAACCACTAGGAGTTCTCATAAACACATGAGACAACTACCTTAATGACGACTTACTATGCTGTAAGTACTTTAAGGCCCGGGCTTTATAGTAAACCACTAGGAGTTCTCATAAACACATGAAACAACTACCTTAATGACGACTTACTTTGCTGTAAGTACTTTAACGCCCGGGCTTTATAGTAAACCACTAGGAGTTCTCATAAACACATGAGACAACTACCTTAATGGCGACTTACTATGCTGTAAGTACTTTAAGGCCCGGGCTTTATAGTTAACCATAGGAGTTCTCATAAACACATGAGACAACTACCTTAATGACGACTTACTATGCTGTAAGTACTTTAAGGTCCGGGCTTTATAGTTAACCAGTAGGAGTTCTCATAAACACATGAGACAACTACCTTAATGGCGACTTACTATGCTGTAAGTACTTTAAGGCCCGGGCTTTATAGTAAACCACTAGGAGTTCTCATAAACACATGAGACAACTGCCTTAATGGCGACTTACTATGCTGTAAGTACTTTAAGGTCCGGGCTTTATAGTTAACCACTAGGAGTTCTCATAAACACATGAGACTACTACCTTAATGGCGACTTACTATGCTGTAAGTACTTTAAGGCCCGGGCTTTATAGTTAACAACTAGGAGTTCTCATAAACACATGATACAACTACCTTAATGGCGACTTACTATGCTGTAAGTACTTTAAGGTCCTGGCTTTATAGTAAACCACTAGGAGTTCTCATAAACACATGAGACAACTAACTTAATGGCGACTTACTATGCTGTAAGTACTTTAAGGCCCGGGCTTTATAGTTAACAACTAGGAGTTCTCATAAACACATGAGACAACTACCTTAATGGCGACATACTATGCTGTAAGTACTTTAAGGTCCGGGCTTTATAGTTAACCACTAGGAGTTCTCATAAACACATGAGACAACTGCCTTAATGGCGACTTACTATGCTGTAAGTACTTTAAGGTCCGGGCTTTATAGTTAACCACTAGGAGTTCTCATAAACACATGAGACAGCTACCTTAATGACGACATACTATGCTGTAAGTACTTTAAGGTCCGGGCTTTATAGTAAACCACTAGGAGTTCTCATAAACACATGAGACAACTACCTTAATGGCGACTTACTATGCTGTAAGTACTTTAAGGTCCGGGCTTTATAGTAAACCACTAGGAGTTCTCATAAACACATGAGACAACTACCTTAATGACGACTTACTATGCTGTAAGTAGTTTAAGGTCCGCGCTTTATAGTTAACCACTAGGAGTTCTCATAAACACATGAGACAGCTACCTTAATGACGACATACTATGCTGTAAGTACTTTAAGGTCCGGGCTTTATAGTAAACCACTAGGAGTTCTCATAAACACATGAGACAACTACCTTAATGACGACTTACTATGCTGTAAGTACTTTAAGGCCCGGGCTTTATAGTAAACCACTAGGAGTTCTCATAAACACATGAGACAGCTACCTTAATGACGACTTACTATGCTGTAAGTACTTTAAGGCCCGGGCTTTATAGTAAACCACTAGGAGTTCTCATAAACACATGAGACAACTACCTTAATGACGACTTACTATGCTGTAAGTACTTTAAGGCCCGGGCTTTATAGAAAAAAACTAGGAGTTCTCATACACACATCAGACAACTACCTTAATGACGACTTACTATGCTGTAAGTACTTTAAGGTCCGGGCTTTATAGTAAACCACTAGGAGTTCTCATAAACACACGAGACAACTACCTTAATGACGACTTACTATGCTGTAAGTACTTTAAGGTCCGGGCTTTATAGTAAACCACTAGGAGTTCTCATACACACATGAGACAACTACCTTAATGACGACTTACTATGCTGTAAGTACTTTAAGGCCCAGGCTTTATAGTAAACAACTAGGAGTTCTCATAAACACATGAGACAACTACCTTAATGGCGACTTACTATGCTGGAAGTACTTTAAGGTCCGGGCTTTATAGTAAACCACTAAGAGTTCTCTTAAACACATGAGACAACTACCTTAATGACGACTTACTATGCTGTAAGTACTTTAACGCCCGGGCTTTATAGTAAACCACTAGGAGTTCTCATAAACACATGAGACAACTAACTTAATGACGACTTACTATGCTGTAAGTACTTTAAGGTCCGGGCTTTATAGTAAACCACTAGGAGTTCTCATAAACACATGAGACAACTACCTTAATGACGACTTACTATGCTGTAAGTACTTTAAGGCCCGGGCTTTATAGTAAACCACTAGGAGTTCTCATAAACACATGAAACAACTACCTTAATGACGACTTACTTTGCTGTAAGTACTTTAACGCCCGGGCTTTATAGTAAACCACTAGGAGTTCTCATAAACACATGAGACAACTACCTTAATGACGACTTACTATGCTGTAAGTACTTTAAGGTCCGGGCTTTATAGTAAACCACTAGGAGTTCTCATAAACACATGAGACAACTACCTTAATGACGACTTATTATGGTGTAAGTACTTTAAGGCCCGGGCTTTATAGTAAACTACTAGGAGTTCTCATATACACATGAGACAACTACCTTAATGACGACTTACTATGCTGTAAGTACTTTAAGGTCCAGGCTTTATAGTATACCACTAGGAGTTCTCATAAACACATGAGACAACTACCTTAATGGCGACTTACTATGCTGTAAGCACTTTAAGGCCCGGGCTTTATAGTAAACCACTAGGAGTTCTCATAAACACATGAGACAGCTACCTTAATGACGACTTACTATGCTGTAAGTACTTTAAGGTCCAGGCTTTATAGTAAACCACTAGGAGTTCTCTTAAACACATGAGACAACTACCTTAATGGCGACTTACTATGCTGTAAGTACTTTAAGGTCCGGGGTTTATAGTAAACCACTAGGAGTTCTCATAAACACATGAGTCAACTACCTTAATGGCGACATACTATGCTGTAAGTACTTTAAGGTCCGGGCTTTATAGTAAACCACTAGGAGTTCTCATAAACACATGAGACAACTACCTTAATGGCGACTTACTATGCTGTAAGTACTTTAAGGTCCGGGCTTTATAGTAAACCACTAGGAGTTCTCATAAACACATGAGACAACTACCTTAATGACGACTTACTATGCTGTAAGTACTTTAAGGTCCGGGCTTTATAGTTAACCACTAGGAGTTCTCATAAATACATGAGACAGCTACCTTAATGACGACATACTATGCTGTAAGTACTTTAAGGTCCGGGCTTTATAGTAAACCACTAGGAGTTCTCATAAACACATGAGACAACTACCTTAATGACGACTTACTATGCTGTAAGTACTTTAAGGTCCGGGCTTTATAGTTAACTACTAGGAGTTCTCATAAACACATGAGACAGCTACCTTAATGACGACATACTATGCTGTAAGTACTTTAAGGCCCGGGCTTTATAGTAAACCACTAGGAGTTCTCATAAACACATGAGACAACTACCTTAATGACGACTTACTATGCTGTAAGTACTTTAAGGCCCGGGCTTTATAGTAAACCACTAGGAGTTCTCATAAACACATCAGACAACTACCTTAATGACGACTTACTATGCTGTAAGTACTTTAAGGTCCGGGCTTTATAGTAAACCACTAGGAGTTCTCATAAACACATGAAACAATTACCTTAATGACGACTTACTATGCTGTAAGTACTTTAAGGCCCGGGCTTTATAGTTAACCACTAGGAGTTCTCATAAACACATGAGACAACTACCTTAATGGCGACTTACTATGCTGTAAGTACTTTAAGGTCCGGGCTTTATAGTAAACCACTAGGAGTTCTCATAAACACATGAGACAACTACCTTAATGTCGACTTACTATGCTGTAAGTACTTTAAGGCCCGGGCTTTATAGTAAACCACTAGGAGTTCTCATAAACACATGAGACAGCTACCTTAATGACGACATACTATGCTGTAAGTACTTTAAGGCCCGGGCTTTATAGTTAACCACTAGGAGTTCTCATAAACACATGAGACAACTACCTTAATGACGACTTACTATGCTGTAAGTACTTCAAGGCCCGGGCTTTATAGTAAACCAGTAGGAGTTCTCATAAACACATCAGACAACTACCTTAATGACGGCTTACCATGCTGTAAGTACTTTAAGGCCCGGGCTTTATAGTAAACCACTAGGAGTTCTCATAAACACATGAGACAACTACCTTAATGGCGACTTACCTTGCTGTAAGTACTTTAAGGTCCGGGCTTTATAGTAAACCACTAGGATTTCCATAAACACATGAGACAACTACCTTAATGACGACTTACTATGCTGAAAGTACTTTAAGGTCATGGCTTTATAGTAAACCACTAGGAGTTCTCATAAACACATGAGACAACTAACTTAATGACGACTTACTATGCTGTAAGCACTTTAAGGTCCGGGCTTTATAGTAAACCACTAGGAGTTCTCATAAACACATGAGACAACTACCTTTAATGACGACTTACTATGCTGTAAGTACTTTAAGGCTCGGGCTTTATAGTAAACCACTAGGAGTTCTCATAAACAAATGAGACAACTACCTTAATGACGACTTACTATGCTGTAAGTACTTTAACGCCCGGGCTTTATAGTAAACCACTAGGAGTTCTCATAAACACATGAGACAACTACCTTAATGACGACTTACTATGCTGAAAGTACTTTAAGGTCATGGCTTTATAGTAAACCACTAGGAGTTCTCATAAACACATGAGACAACTACCTTAATGACGACCTACTATGCTGTAAGTACTTTAAGGTCCGGGCTTTATAGTTAACTACTAGGAGTTCTCATAAATACATGAGACAGCTACCTTAATGACGACATACTATGCTGTAAGTACTTTAAGGCCCGGGCTTTATAGTAAACCACTAGGAGTTCTCATAAACACATGAGACAACTACCTTAATGACGACTTACTATGCTGTAAGTACTTTAAGGCCCGGGCTTTATAGTAAACCACTAGGAGTTCTCATAAACACATCAGACAACTACCTTAATGACGACTTACTATGCTGTAAGTACTTTAAGGTCCGGGCTTTATAGTAAACCACTAGGAGTTCTCATAAACACATGAAACAACTACCTTAATGACGACTTACTATGCTGTAAGTACTTTAAGGCCTGGGCTTTATAGTTAACCACTAGGAGTTCTCATAAACACATGAGACAACTACCTTAATGGCGACTTACTAGGCTGTAAGTACTTTAAGGTCCGGGCTTTATAGTAAACCACTAGGAGTTCTCATAAACACATGGGACAACTACCTTAATGACGACTTACTATGCTGTAAGTACTTTAAGGCCCGGGCTTTATAGTTAACCACTACTAGTGTTCTTTCACTCTAGCCGTGTGTAGGATGCACTGTGAAGGGGTAGAGTCAGACTGAAAAATTCAATGCCTTAGCCGGGATTTGAACCACGGATCCTCTGGTCTCCGTCCAGCCGCTCTAACCATTGAGCTACTATGGCCAAAGTGCAAAACAAGAGCCAGGTGGAGAATTTAATGTCATGTTGGTTAGAGCGGCTGGACGGAGACCAGAGGATCCGTGGTTCAAATCCCGGCTAAGGCATTGAATTTTTCAGTCTGGCTCTACCCTTTCATTGTTAGAACAGTTTTTGACAAATTACAAACTACGAAAATATATGTACTCTGGGTTGGAAGATTTTCAAGCTCTTGATGTCAAATCCTTGGTGGATCGGGAACTTGAGTATTAAGTTTGGTACAAGCTAGTGTTTTGTTTTTGAACTGTTCTGTTCACATAACTCAAAATACACATATAAAGTCAAATGTCCGTATTAATGCCATTACTCGTATATATCTATGTGAACACAAAAAATAGAAACTAAACTTTTTATTTGAGAAGAATATAAGTATAAGAAAGCTCGAGTCAATAATACATAATAATTTTATTTATTCAATTTATTTAATTATTTATTTATTATATATTTAAGATCATAACAGGTGTGTGCCCAATCAACAAATTTGGTAATAAACAGAGCTTACATACAATAGTTAAACTGATCTACGAAAAGGGAGGGTAGGGAGTAATTATGGCCGTTTTGAACAGAGCTCCAAACATGTTGAAAATATCTAGGTATATCTGAATAATGTAATTCATTATTTAAATATTCACGGTGTTCATTTTTATCTGTGAATTACTCTGTAAAATTTGACTTCATCAATAGTATCGCTGATGAAGCGAGTATATATACGATTACCCTAGCGGCTTGCGATCATATTTGATGGGCTGGCAGCATTTTTGAGAACTCCTTCTACCGGCAGGTAATGTTTGGTAATTCAACTTTCCGAGTAAGTGCTTATAAATATTGTCCAATCACGTCTCTGGATGTTGAGAGGTCCTTCTCTACATACGAACTCATATTGTCTCATAAACCTCATAACCTTTCTACTCAACATTTGGAAAAAATGATGATCGAGTACTGCAAATGAAATTACAGCTTCCAGGATGAAGTAATATAAGGAAACTTGAGTAAATGTATAAAATTATTTACCTGTATACATGTAGAGCATAGTAGCATATTTTAACGATATTTACAACATAAATGCCCGCATATAATATGCATATAAATCCGAAGTCAAGCAATAAGTGTTTTTACAAGAATAACGGAAATCGTGTGAGGACAATATAGGAAACTTGTTTAATTTATGAAAATCGAAATAGAATGAAATTGTACGGCCATCACGTATCGAACTACGGGGGCTGTTCAGTAAAGAATGATTACAATTTTTTGATGGTCCTTCTCAAAATAGTCTCCCCTGAATGCGATGTACTTGTCCCAGCGTTTCTGCTGGAAACCATTCTTTGAGAGATCCTTCAAAATCGCCTCCGCAGTCTTCACCACTGCTTCTGATGATGGATAATGTCTCCCACGAAGGTGTTTCTTCAAATTAGGGAATAGAAAAAAGTCACATGGGGCTAAATCCGGACTATAGGGAGGGTGAGGGATGTACTTCACGTTGATTTTTGCAAGGTATTCAGCAACAACATTGGCAATATGCGGCCGCGCATTATCGTGGTGCAGCATCCAGCCAGCTTCACGGAAATGTGGTCTTTTGCGCCTGATATGGACTTGCAATGTTTTCAGGACATCCCTGTAGTATTGTCCAGTTACTGATGTGTGTGCAGGTACAACATGCTGATAAACCATTCCATGAATATCAAAGAATGAGATGACCATAACTTTCCCAGCAGAAGCAACCACTTTTGCTTTTTTGGGGGTTGGTGATGAAGAAGATTTCCACACTGAGCTTTGCTGTTTGCTCTCAGTATCAAAATGATGTAGCCAAGTTTCATCAGCAGTGATTACCTTTGAAAGAAACTCCGGATCTTCCTCTAACATCAACTTTAACTGTCTGTTACCTCCATTGCAGCGGTAGGCGATACTGAACATGTCCTAACTTGCCTGGTTCTCGCAGGCGGGAACCAGGAGTACCAACAATGAAACTACTACGGCGTGTTTGCTTCACATTAAGCTAACAGAATATAATAAGATTGAATTTTAATGCGAAAAACTATGACCGTAAAAATTATTTATCATTCTTTATTGAACAGCTCTCGTCCTTTTAAAAGATATAATCATGCTAGTGCATTATAGAAACAGATCATGCAGTTTCATAATGTTCTTATAAACTTCTTAACTGCCGTTATAGTCCAGTTTCTAACGACTATTTTACTCGATCTTGTGTCTAAGTTTAAAGTATTTAAAAATTACTATTAAAATTCTACACTTGCCTTGTATTAACCAAACAGTATGCAGTGAAGCAACTGAAAAATGTCGCGGTATACTGACATGTAGTGTTGTGCTTTCGAATGACATTGCTGGACATGCTCGAGCAATTTGAGGACTTTTCAATAACTTTAAATGAGATAGGATCATCCTCCACTTTGCGAGAACTGATGTTCATTTCTTTACTTATACTCCTAATTTCTAGCACAGCACTCATTATTTAAGCAGTAGTATCACAATGTTCTCACAGGGACTCTACCACACTACTTGGGGAAGTAAAGGCGGCCTAAGAGGAGAATTGATTTTGACGAGCTATCCGAGAAAATTTTTTACGGAGGTATAGACTGTCGAAACATGTTCCTATGTAGGTTGCTCCGGTAGTAAAAGAGAGGTTAGAACATGCATCGCAAGGAATATGGCGATCTCGCTTTTGCTTCAAGTATTAATAACTTTGCAATTTTATAATTCATGAATTATGCAGCTAATACACAGTCCCCCTCCTGTCTTATAACGTTCAAGTCACTTGCCCTTCTTCGCCCCTCGTTTTAAATTTACGTAATACTGAGTTAGAACATGCATCGAAAGGAATATGACGATCTCGCCTTTGCTTCAAGTATTCATAACTTTGAGATTTTATAATTCACTGAATTATGTGGATAATACATTGTCCACCTCCCGTCTTGAAACGTTCAAGTCACTTGTCCTTCTTCGCTCCTCGTTTTAAATTTACGTAATAATGAGTTAGAACATGTATCGAAAGGAATGTGCCGATCTCGCCTTTGCTTCAAGTATTAATAACTTTGCGATTTTATAATTCACTGAATTATGTGGATAATACATTGTCCACCTCCCGTCTTGAAACGTTCAAGCCATTTGTCCTTTTTCGCTCCTCGTTTTAAATTTACGTAATACTGAGTTATAACATGCATCGAAAAGGAATATGGCGATCTTGCCTTTGCTTCAAGTATTAATAACTTTGCGATTTTATAATTCACTGAATTATGTGGATAATACACTGTCCACCTCCCGTCTTGAAACGTTCAAGTCACTTGTCCTTCGCTCCTCGTTTTAAATTTACGTAATACTGAGTTAGAACATGCATAGAAAGGAATATGCCGATCTCGCCTTAGCTTCAAGTATTAATAACTTTGCGATTTTATAATTCACTGAATTATGTGGATAATACACTGTCCACCTCCCGTCTTGAAACGTTCAAGTCACTTGTCCTTCGCACCTCGTTTTAAATTTACATAATACTGAGTTAGAACATGCATCGAAAGGAATATGCCGATCTCGCCTTAGCTTCAAGTATTAATAACTTTGCGATTTTATAATTCACTGAATTATGTGGATAATACACTGCCCACCTCCCGTCTTGAAACGTTCAAGTCACTTGTCCTTCGCTCCTCGTTTTAAATTTACGTAATACTGAGTTAGAACATGCATAGAAAGGAATATGACGATCTCGCCTTTGCTTCAAGTATTAATAACTTTGCGATTTTATAATTCACTGAATTATGTGGATAATACACTGTCCACCTCCCGTCTTGAAACGTTCAAGTCACTTGTCCTTCGCTCCTCGTTTTAAATTTACATAATACTGAGTTAGAACATGCATAGAAAGGAATATGCCGATCTCGCCTTAGCTTCAAGTATTAATAACTTTGCGATTTTATAATTCACTGAATTATGTGGATAATACACTGTCCACCTCCCGTCTTGAAACGTTCAAGTCACTTGTCCTTCTTCGCTCCTCGTTTTAAATTTACGTAATACTGGGTTAGAACATGCATAGAAAGGAATATGCCGATCTCGCCTTAGCTTCAAGTATTAATAACTTTGCGATTTTATAATTCACTGAATTATGTGGATAATACACTGCCCACCTCCCGTCTTGAAACGTTCAAGTCACTTGTCCTTCGCTCCTCGTTTTAAATTTACGTAATACTGAGTTAGAACATGCATAGAAAGGAATATGCCGATCTCGCCTTAGCTTCAAGTATTAATAACTTTGCGATTTTATAATTCACTGAATTATGTGGATAATACACTGTCCACCTCCCGTCTTGAAACGTTCAAGTCACTTGTCCTTCGCTCCTCGTTTTAAATTTACGTAATACTGAGTTAGAACATGCATAGAAAGGAATATGCCGATCTCGCCTTAGCTTCAAGTATTAATAACTTTGCGATTTTATAATTCACTGAATTATGTGGATAATACACTGTCCACCTCCCGTCTTGAAACGTTCAAGTCACTTGTCCTTCGCTCCTCGTTTTAAATTTACATAATACTGAGTTAGAACATGCATAGAAAGGAATATGCCGATCTCGCCTTAGCTTCAAGTATTAATAACTTTGCGATTTTATAATTCACTGAATTATGTGGATAATACACTGTCCACCTCCCATCTTGAAACGTTCAAGTCACTTGTCCTTCTTCGCTCCTCGTTTTGAATTTACGTAATAATGAGTTAGAACATGCATCGAAAAGGAATATGACGATCTCGCCTTTGCTTCAAGTATTAAAAACTTTTGCGATTTTATAATTCACTGAATTATATGGATAATACATTGTCCATCTCCCGTCTTGAAACGTTCAAGTCACTTGCCCTTCTTCGCTCCACGTTTTAAATTTACGTAATACTGAGTTATAACATGCATCGAAAAGGAATATGGCGATCTCGCCTTTGCTTCAAGTATTAATAACTTTGCGATTTTATAATTCACTGAATTATGTGGATAATACATTGTCCACCTCCCGTCTTGAAACGTTCAAGCCATTTGTCCTTTTTCGCTCCTCGTTTTAAATTTACGTAATACTGAGTTATAACATGCATCGAAAAGGAATATGGCGATCTCGCCTTTGCTTCAAGTATTAATAACTTTGCGATTTTATAATTCACTGAATTATGTGGATAATACACTGTCCACCTGCCGTCTTGAAACGTTCAAGTCACTTGTCCTTCGCTCCTCGTTTTAAATTTACGTAATACTGAGTTAGAACATGCATAGAAAGGAATATGACGATCTCGCCTTTGCTTCAAGTATTAATAACTTTGCGATTTTATAATTCACTGAATTATGTGGATAATACATTGTCTACCTCCCGTCTTGAAACGTTCGAGTCACTTGTCCTTCTTCGCTCCTCGTTTTAAATTTACGTAATAATGAGTTAGAACATGCATCGAAAGGAATATGGCGATCTCGCCTTTGCTTCAAGTATTAATAACTTTGTGATTTTATAATTCACTGAATTATGTGGATAATACATTGTCCACCTCCCGTCTTGAAACGTTCAAGTCACTTGTCCTTCTTCGCTCCTCGTTTTAAATTTACGTAATACTGAGTTAGAACATGCTTCGAAAAGGAATATGGCGATCTCGCCTTTGCTTCAAGTATTAATAACTTTGCGATTTTATAATTCACTGAATTATGTGGATAATACACTGTCCACCTCCCGTCTTGAAACGTTCAAGTCACTTGTCCTTCGCTCCTCATTTTAAATTTACGTAATACTGAGTTAGAACATGCATAGAAAGGAATATGCCGATCTCGCCTTAGCTTCAAGTATTAATAACTTTGCAATTTTATAATTCACTGAATTATGTGGATAATACACTGTCCACCTCCCGTCTTGAAACGTTCAAGTCACTTGTCCTTCTTCGCTCCTCGTTTTAAATTTACGTAATACTGAGTTAGAACATGCATCGAAAGGAATATGGCGATCTCGCCTTTGCTTCAAGTATTAATAACTTTGCGATTTTATAATTCACTGAATTATATGGATAATACATTGTCCATCTCCCGTCTTGAAACGTTCAAGTCATTGTCCTTCTTCGCTCCTCGTTAGGTAAATTTATGTAATACCTACAAGTTGTTTGGTGTTTGTAGTAGTGACAGGTGCATTTGAATTAATTTCGTTTCCAATATTTTCCCACGTGACATCTTTCTGTTTACATTCACGCATCCGTCCTTTTATTTTACACAATATCCTTACACTTTGTAACCAATTCAATTAACAATTCTTTCTACATGGATGAGAAATTTTTCTCAAGGCTTTATTTATGATTTTGTTCATCCGCCATTTATCAGCTTGTGCAGACGAAAATGAAAACAAAAGCGCATCGCAGTACGTTCAGAAAATAATACGACTCATCCTTAGCCTTCTATAGCTGTGATATTTATAAGTCTCTTGGCGTTAGCACGTGTTTGTTAACATTTTCAGAGAACAGGTTGGTGAAATGCAAGAAATTTAACATTAGTGTTAGCGCTGTGACAATTGTTACGCTACATTTGTTAACGTCGATTTTGACATCTGTTGGTGAAATCGGGCATTAGTATCAACGGAGGCTACTTTTCGAACTACCCTGGTAACTTGACTTGTTACTTTTTTATCTACCTGTTTCATTACGATATTACTGAAGTAAGATATAACGTTTGTTTCCAGGTGGATGCGTTTGGAGCAGGATTACTGCGACTGGGTCTAGTCCCTGGAGATCGACTGGCAATATGGGGCCTCAACTCCAGCCAATGGTACTTCGCGTATTTGGCTGCTGCCAACATTGGGATTATAGTGGTAAGTACACCTCATGTGTCAACACTTTCTTTATCTTTAGTAACAAAATTAGATAAAAGCACTGAAAATGTATCCTTCCTTACTTCCAGTCATCTTACTTTTTCCTTTCCTCTTTTACGAGGATGGTCTGAAAATTTCTCGGCATAATAGTGGAAACGACAATTCATGTTTTCCAAGTAGTTTTATTTTCCAACATAATTTCCTCTAATATCGATAAATTTTGTCGAGCGATGTTCCAGTGGCATTGTTCCTCTAAATAAACCACTAAAAAATACAATCCCCAACACTTTGAAATCGGGAATTTATCAGATAAACTGTGAAACCTGTGATAAAAGCTACATAGGAAAAACTAAGAGAAACTTGTTAACCAGGCAAAAAGAACACCAGAGGAACATAAAGTTGAAACAAACAGAAAAACCCGCAGTGTCACACCATTTTTGGATTGAAAACCACAACATTGGCCATAACATTAAACTGTTAAAATCTTCAAGTACACCAAGAGAATTGGAATGTCCCATAGAATATGTAGCTTCTATTTTTCTGTTAAGTTCTTTGTTACTATTATTTCTTGAGTTACAGTGAATTTCTGTATCTTTGTATGTTTCATATATGTTATTCTTGTATGGTAATTCATTCCTATTATGAAAATGTAATATAAGTATTGTTAAGGGCTGTTTGCCATCATCTTATATATTTTTGTACTGTTCCCTAGCATGAGCTATGGCTCTGGGAACCTTTTCAGAGAACAATAAATAAATAAATAAATAAATAAATAAATAAATAAATAAATAAGTAAATAAATAAGTAAATAAATAAGTAAGTAAATAAATAAGTAAGTAAATAAATAAGTAAGTAAATAAATAAGTAAGTAAATAAATAAGTAAGTAAATAAATAAGTAA
Organism: Mantis religiosa; assembly: GCA_030765055.1. Taxonomy (NCBI): domain Eukaryota; kingdom Metazoa; phylum Arthropoda; class Insecta; order Mantodea; family Mantidae; genus Mantis; species Mantis religiosa. The sequence goes on from JAUKNK010000062.1 coordinate 4,426,840, forward strand.
GTAAATAAATAAGTAAGTAAATAAATAAGTAAGTAAATAAATAAGTAAGTAAATAAGTAAGTAAATAAATAAGTAAGTAAATAAATAAGTAAGTAAGTAAATAAATAAGTAAGTAAATAAATAAGTAAGTAAATAAATAAGTAAGTAAATAAATAAGTAAGTAAATAAATAAGTAAGTAAATAAATAAGTAAGTAAATAAATAAGTAAGTAAATAAATAAGTAAGTAAATAAATAAGTAAGTAAATAAGTAAGTAAGTAAATAAGTAAATAAATAAGTAAGTAAATAAATAAGTAAGTAAATAAATAAGTAAGTAAATAAATAAGTAAGTAAATAAATAAGTAAGTAAATAAATAAGTAAGTAAATAAATAAGTAAGTAAATAAATAAGTAAGTAAATAAGTAAGTAAGTAAATAAGTAAGTAAATAAGTAAGTAAATAAATAAGTAAGTAAATAAATAAGTAAGTAAATAAATAAGTAAGTAAATAAATAAATAAATAAATAAATAAATAAATAAATAAATAAGTAAGTAAATAAGTAAGTAAATAAGTAAGTAAATAAGTAAGTAAATAAGTAAGTAAATAAGTAAGTAAATAAGTAAGTAAATAAGTAAGTAAATAACTAAGTAAATAACTAAGTAAATAACTAAGTAAATAACTAAGTAAATAAATAAGTAAGTAAATAAATAAGTAAGTAAATAAATAAATAAATAAATAAATAAATAAATAAATAAATAAATAAATAAATAAATAAATAAATAAATAAATAAATAAATAAATAAATAAATAAATAAATAAATAAATAAATAAATAAATAAATAAATAAATAAATATTCATAACCAAAAACCGGGGTAAAGTTATAAATTTCGAAATCCCGGCATTAAATTAAGTATTAAAACTTAGTGCTCCTAACACCAGATGGCAGAAGAATAGGAGCACCGAAGTAGTGGATTTTTTTTTCGAGTGGAGGAAAAATGCATTTATGCACTAACCCCGGGATCGGAGTGTGGGACTCCTCTGACGGAGTGACCCGCCAGCCCTACCCACTAAAAGACCTCCACCGGTGAGTATTTGGGAGAGGAAGTGCAGCAGTACCGCTATTGCACCTGCGGATTTAGGGTGAGGATATTATGGTCAGGCAAAGCCATGGTCAGGTGAGGGAATGGCGCCAGGACACAAGCATGACCGAGGTCCTACTTGTGACCATGGATATTCAGGAGTGGGATTTGGTTGTGTATTCTTGGTGTACCTCCGGACGGAGGCACCGTCTTCTATGATACACGTGAGGTCCTAGAACATAAGGACAGTGCCATTAATTGTCAGTACTTAATAATAAGTTTGGTAAGATATCAGGCCAGGAGCGGCTCTGAATCTGGCGTCAATTTGTTAGACTTTAGTTTGCATGCATTAGATGTGAATATGGTTTCTTAGTTATAATGTAGCTTATATAATTAAGACATTTTTTTTGGATATTTGTTTGTTCAGGATTGAGTGGTAATCCCTATCGAAAATTTGAATGTATAAGTATTTTGGCAGATAATGCCACGTGAGCTAATCTTGGTCGATTCACTGGTCGACAAGGTTTTTTTCACAAGCGATCTGAATAGTGAATCTAGTGGCATTTTCCATCCTGAATTCAGATATGTAGTCAGAATTTTCCCATCAGGCATAGTGTTTCTGTAAAAGCTACTTTTCAAAATATGATTTTAGCGTTTTCTTTGACCTGTCATAGGAACCGTTACCTCATATGTAGCTCTATTACTCAAGCTGTATTATTGAAATTATTTGCAATGTCATGCTGAAGCGCAATAACACATGACTGTTCAGGTTCATTGTTGTTGTTTAGACATGTTCAGACCTGTTTGGCATTGTGATGTGTCTGTATTGAGCTGTCTGTGAGATTGTTGAGTAGTGAAATATTTCCTTCCTTTCTGTTTAGAAGTGTATTGTGTATTGTGTATGTTGTGCATGTTGTATTTCTGTGCTTTATTTTTTTCATCATGCCAAGAAATTGTGTAAATCATACAGATAATTTCTGCTGTATTTGTGGTGAGCTGACCTTCAAGTTTCAGAGGCGAAATTTGACCCTACTTGTAAAGAAGTGTTATAAACTTTACTTTGGCTGTCAAGTTGGTGATTTTGATAAGAGCTGGGCCCCAAATACATGCTGTGTTTCGTGTGTTAGACTGCTGACTGGCTGGAAAAATGGTACACATCATGTACCATTTGCAATTCCCATGATTTGGAGGGAACCGAAGGATCATTTAACTGACTGTTATTTTTGTTTGACAAATATTAAAGGAATCACATCTAAAACAAAATATACAGTTAAGTGTCCGAATTTGCAATCTGCAATGAGACCTGTCTTACACAGTGAAGAGTTCCCCGTACCAGTATATGCAGATACGACCTTAAGTGATAACTCTGGTTCTGACCTGACTGAAACTCCAAATGATTCAGATGAAAATAAAAATGATCTTACATATGAAGCCAGTAGCTGTTCATCAGAACCATACTTTCCCAATTAGCAAGACCTCAGTGACCTGATTCGCGATTTAAATCTGTCTAAACAGCAAGCGGAAGTTTTAGCTTCCAGACTCATAGGGTGGAATCTACTCCAAAAAGATGTAAGAATTAGTAGATAGCGTAGCCGCCATAGTGTTTTCAAAGTATACTTCTCTGAAGAAAATGGTATTGAGTTTTGTAATTATTATTACAAAATAATAATTCTTCCCCGAAAACCTTGGAGCTGTCAGCAATGAACACCGTGAGCGTTCTCATCAGCAAATTTCTACAATAGAGAAGAGGTACCAAGGCAAGTGGAGTTCCAATATGCTGACTGACTACTGTTGGACTAAAATGAGAGACGTTCCAGATGCAAAATATACCCGAAAATCACTATCTACCACTTTCTAGGTAAGTCAGAATCAGTATTTATAATTTTGAGTTAGATAGCTAGTTACGGATTTTTTGGAATATTATAAAAAATTCAATGAATATTACACAAAACTCCTGCCTGATGGGGAAAAACTGTAGTTATATTTGAATTCAGCACGAAAAATACTTTTAGAATCTGTTATTTTAATTCTTGTGAAAGAAAAAAAGTTAAATTTTGTCGACCAGTGATTATTGTTTTGTTTATGTATGTACATATAAGTGTGGTCTTCTCATGTCCATGTGTATTGCCTTGGTCAATTTAACTGGTCCCCAGAACGACCCCTAGCAGGGACTTCCAGGACCACTGGTCTGTCAGTAGCATTTAGCTAAGCCATGGCTTGTTATGTTTAAGGTGGTACTAAGTTATTTAGGTATTCGTGGATGTTTATTTCTGGTTCCCCCAGGCCAGGTGTTCTGTCAAATACTGACAGCGATCTTTTGTGAATGTCATGTTGCGTATTGTATGCGTCTAAGTCGCGAATCAGTGGGTTTTTGTGTATGTATATATTTATTCACTGCAATTGGGTACTACCCGGTGGCAGAGTTAAGAATACAGATCAAATTACAAATACTAGATTTACCACAATAACACAATAAACAATACAAACATAATATTATTTTAACTTTAGTCACTTAAAACATATCTAATTACTTCTCTATTTACATATTATATACCATTATAATTTAAAAGTTAAACTATAACCATCTAGATTTTTCCTAAATTTCTTCAGCGACAGGGGACAGCCCTGAAAGACTGCTACAGGCAATTCATTCCATTCTTCAATGGTTCTATTAACAAAAGAAAATTTTCCTGCGTCGGTTCTGTATCTTCTACCCTTAATTTTATACCTATGATCGTTTCGTCCATAATAATCCGGATTATCTAACCTTACACTAACGTCCACCCATGCCTTTACACCAGCATTAGCTTTGAATAATGCTACCAACCTATGTTGTATACGCCTAATTCTTAATTCCTACCATTTAGTCTCATCTCCTTTTATAGGCCCAAAATACTTGCCTCCTTTTATGAATTTTATTGCCCTCTTCTGTATTTTTTCTAATGGATCGATTTGGTTAGCTCTATACGGGTCCCAGCATGCTACTCCATATTCCATAACCGGCCGCACTAAGGCCCTGTAGGCAATTTCCCTGGACCTAGCGCTCCCCTTTTTCAATATTCTCATTACGAAATGTAATGCCTTCCACGCATTCCTAGATGTGGAATTTACTTGTTCGTCTCATCCAGCATTACTTGCCAGGTACACTCCCAAGTATTTGCAGCTGTCCACCTGTGGAATTTGCACCCCTTCCATGTGATAGTTAACAATAATTTTGCCCTTAGTTCTACTAAAAACAATGGACTTACTTTTCTTCGCATGAATTGACATTTTGTTAGCCGCAGCCCAATTACAGATTTCATTTAAATCATCCTGAAGAGCGGTTTCATGCACTGTATTCCGAATTTTATTATAAATGATACAATCGTCTGCAAACAACCTTATCTGGCAGTTAATATTAACAGCAGTGTCATTAACAAAAACGAGAAACAGTAAAGGTCCTAGTACTGAGCCTTGCGGCACACCCGAACTTACGGTTCCCCTATCGGACAGCTCTTTACCTACTTCAACTTTTTGCGTTCTCCCTTTCAAAAAATGTTTAACCCACAATACTACGCGTTTGTCAATTCCTGTATTAGCTAGCTTACAAATAAGTAAACTATGTGGCACTACATCAAAAGCTTTAGAAAAGTCAATTACCACTGCAACAGTTCTTCCCCCTGCATCTACTTCATCTGCCAAGTCTTGAAATAATGAAACAATTTGACTTTCGCACGAATACCCAGGTCTGAATCCATGTTGCGCTTCATTAAACCACTTTTTATTTTCTAACTCCTCTTGCTTTTCTGTCATATAAGTTATAATTGAGTAGTTTAATAAATTCTTCGATTGAGTGGAGCTTTAGTTCCTCGTGCAATCCATAAGCCGGAGCCACCGGCGGAACCTTTCCAATAATTCGTATTATTCTGTATTGCAGTGTCTGAAGTCTGTTAATGTGTGTTTTCGCAGCGTATCCCCAAACAGGGGCTGCTTATGTCAGAATTGGCCTGATTAATGTTTTATATAGTGTAAGGCCCATATTGAGTTGTACTTGGCTATTTAAATTTATCAAAGGGTAGAGTCTGTTCAGTTGGCCATTTGATTTGGCCCTGAAGTTTTGAATGTGCCTCTTCCATGTGAGACCTTGGTCCATGGTGACCCCTAGGTAGGTAATTTGGTCTCTCTATTCGATTCTTTCACCATGACACGCGAAAGGTGGCTGTCTGTACCTGGGATGGGGCCGCGCCGTGGCTCAGTGGTTAGACCGCTTGGCTCTCACCAAGGTGGCCCGGGCTCGATCCCAGGCGACCGAAAAGTGAGATTGGTGGTGGACAACATGGCGCTGGGGCGGGTTTTCTCCGGGACCTCCGGTTTCCCCAGCCACTTCATTCCACCGGTGCTCCATCTTCATCTCATGTATCATCAGTGCCACCGCCTGCGGTGCCGTATGTAGTAAAAGCGGGCGTTAAACACTACACATTTCATGTGCCTGGGATGTCTACGTTGGATTTTTTTTGTAAACATTATTGCTTGGCACTTTCTGGAGTTAACTTTTATTCTCCATTTTCGGAACCAGGGTTCAAGATCATTTAGGGCGTTATGTAACCACAGATGTATTATCCGCGGTTGAGTAGACTGAGTTACCAGTGCCGTATCGTCAGCGTATATGCATTTCTCAGTACGAGTAAGTTCTGGCATATCGTTTACGTATAAATTAAAGACGGTGGGTCCGAGTAAACTCCCTTGTGGGACTCCTGCCGTAATAGGCTTTAGAGAGGAGGGAGAATCCTCCACAGTTACTTGGAACCGACGTTCGTTTATATAATCTTTAATGAGGGCAAGTGTAGAATCAGAGAAGTTGTACGATTTGAGTTTGTAAATTAGGCCCGCATGCCATACTTTATCAAAGGCGCGTTCAATATCTAAGAAGATGGCGCCAGTTGATTTGTTGGTATTGTAACCTTTAGATATGGCTTCAGTAAGGTGTAGAAGCTGCTGTGTTGAATGTTGAGATCTAAATCCAAATCCAATGCTCCAAGTGGAGGAGGAAGAATGTTCATTTATGAAAGGGTAGAACCAGACTGAAAAATTCAATGCCATAGCCAGGATTTGAACCACAGATCTTCTGGTTTCCGTCCAGTGGCTCTAACCATTTGAGCTACTATGGCCAACGTGCCAATATGACATTCAATTCTCCAACTGACTCGTGTATCTCCCGGTAAACCACTAGGAGTTCTCATAAACGCATGAGTGATCCGAACTATAAAGCCCGGGCCTTAAAGTACTTACAGCATAGTAAGTCGTCATTAAGGTAGTTGTCTCATGTGTTTATGAGAACTCCTAGTGTTTAACTATAAAGCCCGGGCCTTAAAGTACTTACAGCATAGTAAGTCGCCATTAAGGTAGATGTCTCGTGTGTTTATGAGAACTCCTAGTGTTTAACTATAAAGCCCGGGCCTTAAAGCACATACAGCATAGTAAGTCGCCATTAAGGTAGATGTCTCATGTGTTTATGAGAACTCCTAGTGGTTTACTATAAAGCCCGGCCCTTAAAGTACTTACAGCATAGTAAGTCGTCATTAAGGTAGTTGTCTCATGTGTTTATGAGAACTCCTAGTGGTTTACTATAAAACCCGAGCCTTAAAGTACTTACAGCATAGTAAGTCGTCATTAAGGTAGTTGTCTCATGTGTTTATGAGAACTCCTAGTGGTTAACTATAAAGCCCGGGCCTTAAAGTACTTACATCATAGTAAGTCGTCATTAAGGTAGTTGTCTCATGTGTTTATGAGAACTCCTAGTGGTTAACTATAAAGCCCGGCCCTTAAAGTACTTACAGCATAGTAAGTCGTCATTAAGGTAGTTGTCTCATGTGTTTATGAGAACTCCTAGTGGTTAACTATAAAACCCGAGCCTTAAAGTACTTACAGCATAGTAAGTCGTCATTAAGGTAGTTGTCTCATGTGTTTATGAGAACTCCTAGTGGTTAACTATAAAACCCGAGCCTTAAAGTACTTACAGCATAGTAAGTCGCCATTAAGGTAGTTGTCTCATGTGTTTATGAGAACTCCTAGTGGTTTACTATAAAGCCCGGGCCTTAAAGTACTTACAGCATAGTAAGTCGTCATTAAGGTAGTTGTCTCATGTGTTTATGAGAACTCCTAGTGGTTTACTATAAAGCCCGGGCCTTAAAGTACTTACAGCATAGTAAGTCGTCATTAAGGTAGTTGTCTCATGTGTTTATGAGAACTCCTAGTGTTTAACTATAAAGCCCGGGCCTTAAAGTACCTTACAGCATAGTAAGTCGTCATTAAGGTAGTTGTCTCATGTGTTTATGAGAACTCCTAGTGGTTTACTATAAAGCCCGGACCTTAAAGTACTTACAGCATAGTAAGTCGTCATTAAGGTAGTTGTCTCATGTGTTTATGAGAACTCCTAGTGTTTAACTATAAAGCCCGGGCCTTAAAGTACTTACAGCATAGTAAGTCATCATTAAGGTAGTTGTCTCATGTGTTTATGAGAACTCCTAGTGGTTTACTATAAAGCCCGGGCCTTAAAGTACTTACAGCATAGTAAGTCGCCATTAAGGTAGTTGTCTCATGTGTTTATGAGAACTCCTAGTGTTTAACTATAAAGCCCGGGCCTTAAAGTACTTACAGCATAGTAAGTCGCCATTAAGGTAGTTGTCTCATGTGTGTATGAGAACTCCTAGTGGTTTACTATAAAGCCCGGGCCTTAAAGTACTTACAGCATAGTAAGTCGC
>JAUKNK010000063.1:0-35062 GCA_030765055.1 Mantis religiosa
CATTTGAGTTTTAAATCAATGGCATTCTTTAGATGCAATTTTAATGAACACGGTGCATTTTAATTATTATAAAGTTTTGCAAGTTCTTTTGTACTTATATATTGTTGAGACAGGAAATTAAAGTCCTTGTGTAGATAAGGAGAAAAATATCTACAGGATTTTGAATAAATTTGGTTGAGGATAGAAAAGAGGAACAGTTCTATAAAGTATACGAGAGGTTGTCGTAAAGTTTTAATTATCACCCTTTAAAAATGTGATAGATGGTTTGTGTTGATATGTGCTTGTTAGTTTTTCTCTACGTAGTCACCACCAAGATTTACACATTTTTCCCAGTATTTCTTGACCTTCCGAATACCTTGAATGTTTAAGTGTGCAGTATTCGTTTAAACCACTCTTCCACTCAATTAATGACGTCACTTGTGTTGTCAAATCGGCAACCACACAATGGTTTCTTCATTTCCGGGAACAAGAAAAAGTCACTTGGTTCGAGATCGGGCGAATAAGGCGGATGCTTAAGGACTCAAAGCCGCATTCTCTTGTTTTGTCAACTGCAACTTGAGATGAATGAGCTGGTGTATTGTCAGCCAGAAGACGAACAACTTTGGAGGTTACACCGCGTCCTTTCTTAATCAGAGATGCTCGTAAGTAGTCCAGAAGATTGCAGTAGTATCTGCCAGTGATGGTTTGACCCCTGGCAAGATAATCTGTAAGGATGACTCCACGACAGTCCCAGAAAACTGAAAGCATATCCTTCTGAGCTGACTTTTGCACCTTTGCCTTGTTGGAAGGGGGGAATCGGCATGTTTGCATTCCATGCTAATGGTTTTTGTCTCTGGATCATACTGATATATCCAGGATTCATCCATGGTTACCAGATGATCAAATAATCATCTTCATCCTTTTCCAACAGCATCAACAGCTGTCTTGAAAGGTCAAGCCGTGTTTGCTTTTGGTAAGGGGTTAGCAAACGTGGAACCCACCGTGCAGACACCTTAGATATGTGCAGTTCGTCATGAATAATTTTCCACTTACCATAACTAAGATGTGTCTCATTCATGAGCACTCATTCCCTTAAACAGAATTCATCTCATAATGGATTTCCCGGGCAGTTTTGCCATTCAAATGCAGGTACTTGATCATACTACGGGCCTTAATTTTTTCCATCTTACACCTCAAACACTTCTGGCAGTCACTGTAAGAAACCAAAAGGACTTAAATCACTGAAACTACCAACAATATGTCCTGAGGCATCAATGATGACACTGAAAAGTGTTCATCACTCTAGCATAAAAACTACCGGCTGATAATTAAATCTTTAAGACACCCCTTCGTAATTTTGATAAGCTTCATGAAGGATTTAAGTTACTTTCTGGAAGGAAGTAAAAATAATGAAGAACCACTTTCAGCTTCATTATCAAATTTTAAGTTATTTTATATAATAAATTCATAAATCTATTTTCCTGAGCTCTTACTTTTACAGAAACAAGGAAATTCTACCCTTCTCTCGTCTTATCTAAGCTAATGGAGTACATCAAATTAATATTTAACTTTCAGACCACATTTCGTTAATAAATAATCTGGAATGTAAGATTAAAATATGTTTATTGTAACATTAAACTGTAAGGCCTTTGAATATATTGTGCGCTCACAGAAATGAATCTCTCTAGTGCTCAATATGAAAGTGGGCTAACTTTGTTGGCAGGATCGTGATTGCTGCTACTTTCTATTCATAAACAGCAATGATCACTTTGTTCTTTCGCCGCTCCGAAAAGATGCTGGTGGGCAAAGTCGTAACTTTTGCAGAGCTAATTAGTAACAAATTCAGCTTTGCCTCATTAGCGGCTCTTCAGTCGGTCCAGATTATCGTCTTCCGGATGCTTTTGAGGTACCTCTTAAGGTATGCACTTTATCTGTATGTGTATCTTCAGAGACATGTAGAGGCGGCGCTTAAAGTTTCATATGGTGTAAGTGCTACCATAGTGCTACTTAAGTGCTACTTAGCACTAGCTAGTGCATCACATTAGGTCTTGCAAGCTCATAGGCATTTTCTTTCCTTGTTTGTTCTTTGTAAGTTTATTTTTCTCCACTAACAAATAGCTAGTAAAAGAACAATATGCCCGCCTCGGTAGCGTAGATGGTAGCATGTCTGCCTCACGTCCAAGAGGTCCAGAGTTAGAATCTCCGTCAGGGTGACTTACCTGGATAAGTTTTTTCCGGGGTTTTCCATTATCCTTACAGACGAATGTCTTCTCGGGTAACTCTAAGCTCCATGGAGGCTGGTCATATTTAAGCATAATTTTACCCATTTCATTCACCGTCCGATATGATTTCTGGAGGACGTTGGAGGACGTAAGATGACAAAAAGAAAAAAAATTAATAAAAATTTTGAATTGTCGATTACAGTGTACCATAAACTCTTGCACATTTAATATATGTTTCTAAACACGTGAAGTATCCCCTATGCCCAACGTGGTTCGGAGTCCACGGTAAAAACTGTAGGTCCTCTCACCTCACCGCCATCTTCACTATCACCCTATCATCGGAGGTAATGGACACCGCCCTCTGGGTGCCTCCACCTGAGAAATGGGTCCGGTCATCACTTGGTGGGGTGAGGTTACCCCGAAGGCCAAGGTTGCCATGTGGGGAGTGTTAGTAACTAACTATATATGTTTCTAATGTACAGAGTTTGATAGCAGACGAGAAAAGGATTGTATAAAACATTTACAAGAATACGAGTATACCTCACCATAAACACAAATTTGAGACACAGCTTACACAAGTAAATATGTAAATTAAAAGACTACCCATTATTATCAATATATTGTTACTATCATCATTGTTGTTGATAAGGCCATGAAAAGTGACATCTCTGGATAAAAGCCAACCATATGACGCCTCTGCAGCGTGCATGCATGCCTACCTCAGGTACAAGGGATGCCGAAGTTGAGTCTCGGTCAGGTTTTTTTCTAAGTTTTCCCTTATCCTGAAAGTTGAATGTCGGGTAACTCTGGGCTCTGTAGATCCTAGGCTAATTTGAGAATCATTTCACACATTTCTTTCATCCCCTGATATGACTAAATCAGTCGTGTTGGGGCACGTCAATTTAAAAATAACTAAGTAAATAAAATTAAGCAGATGACAAAGAATTTTACTTGAATACAGTTGTGTATGCAGATGGTAGCTGCAAGACGTGAATAGGAAATACAAAATTATATAGGTTTGTATCAGATAATAAAAACGTATAGCTCTATATGGCTTATCATTGACATATATTGACAATAAACGTAAAATAGATAACATAACAATCGACAATAAACTACTAAACAGATAAGAATATACTTTTTCTTTAGGATATAATATCAAATTAAAATAAAGTTGAGGGTTTGGAAATAACATTTAACAGATGTAAATAAATATGTTTTATGATATCAATGAATCCAAATAAAAATGGAAGGAAAGAGGCATGGTTGAAAGTCTACAAAATGACCATGCCAACAGCGTTTGCAAATGATGCTGTGATATGGACTTTGAGAAAAGAATAAGAACATGCAGATAAATCGGAGATATAGGATGGATAAAAAGAGAAAAATTGGAGAAGGCTTAAGCAGTTTTACCTTAAAAGAAACTATTGTGAAAAATATAAATAGTTCAAGAAGTATTTACTGAGAATAGCAGGCTGAAAAAGATTAAGATAGATGTTATACTATAATCCAAGAGAGAATCAGAGAGTTACTATTTCTGCCACCCACTCACTATGACGGCGGTTTCTTTGTCTTTTCCCTGGGTGAGTTGGCCAATACCAACTCCAGAATTTCCTCCAAATATCGTCTTTTAAAGGGTTGATGTTCAGTATGTTGCGCTTGGGGTGAAGGTAAGCGTCGTGAAGGTCGGATTGCTGAGTGATCCACTCTCTGTGAGGGGCTTCTCTTTGGTCCGCTCAGATGCTGGGTGTTTTGGGTAAAGGTAAACTTGAAGGGTCTGGATTTGCTGCGTCCTCTTACGATCCGGGTCTAAATAAATATTTCATTCGTTAGTGACCATGGGTCAGGTAGGCCGGCCTCGGGAATCGAACCTGGAACGCTCGAATGTGGAATCATAATTAAGGGAGCGGATCCGTCCCCTTCAGCTGCTGTGGTACGAGCGCTGCGGACCCTTAGCACTCGTGGTACTTCTGACGTTACTAGAAGTACAGCGGTTCGAGCATCCGAGCCCCTCCCGAAGGGGAGTTGCTCGTTTGGATTGGCCTCGGTGTAGCAGTGGTTCCCGACACCCGTGAGAGATCGGGGATGTTTGGAGGACTTTGCCTTGACTCCTTAAGTTCCCGCGTACTAGGTGTGCTAGATCACCAGGCAACCCTACCGAGGTGTTTCTGTAGTCTTCCCGGTTAGGTTGACGAGCGTAACTGGTGTATGCCCTTCCACCCTGTAAAGGGGGGGGGGGGCTTCTTAGCTTCTAGGTAATTAATGCCCTACTGGAAAGAGCCCGGAGTGCGTCCGATGCCCCTTTGGGGACAGCTTGGTTACTCCCGGGTACAGGAGAGCGGACGGTTGCCATCCAACGGAGATACCCTTACATAAAATGAAATGAAATAAAAATGGAATATCTTACTGGAAAAATTTGTGGAAAATATAAATAATTGAAATGAACGCTTACTGAGAACGAAACATTCGAGCATACGCATGAAAATGTTATACTCTAATGGAAGACCAGAAATAAAACTTAAACCTGATATAAGAAATGATTATTATTTATGAAGATGGACCAGCTCATTTATTAAATCTAGTTCTTTTTTAATTTACAGAGCTGTTAAACTGTTAAGGTTCTCATGGTCCCATTTTATACTGGGCATGAAAGATCGGTCAGAGGCTTCTGTATTCGGCAAGAGTTTCTTTCACGTTCCGTAAATTTATGACATGCAACCACCGGCTTTTCTTTCGTTACGAAGGAAGCCACGCAAAAGAATTTCACAGCCGCACAAATTCATCGCTCTCGCACGACTTCTAAAATCAGAGGTAGCAGATTACTTCTGGAGCATGGGGGACGAAAACCTGTTCAGTAATGTAAAAACCATGATGTTAATGCTAGTAATAAAGCGTCGGGTTCGAGTACGTATGCACTGTAAAGAATGTTCTGCATAAGCCTTCAGAGTAATTGTATCGTATAGGTGAGATACTTAAAAAGTCAAATGTCACACCATATTTTTTATTTAGCATCTTTTATCTGTCAAATAATTATTAAGAATGATATAAGTTTTATCTATTGTGTTCAGACATAATGCAAAACACAAAACACCAAATGTTATGACGCGATAAAATAGGTATTAAAATGCATAACAGCCTTGATAAATTCAACTTTTCAATTTAATGTCCACGTTGTATTGGTGTGATATAATAAGAATGAAGAACAGAATAGTTCGTTATACCTGTAAATAAAATGTATATTAGTTTCACCACACCAGAAAAGCAAATTTGGTATACTGTCATACTAGGCTGAGAAAATCACACAATTTTACGCTCACTTTCTTCTCGGGCAGCCAGCCAGGTGAAAAGATTATTAGATATCGACGTTTCGGGAGTGTACATCTCTCCCATCATCAGAATATTTATAAAATGTTATAACCACAAATGAAATACTGGATATAACACAACTATAAACAAAGACAAAACACTATCAAAATTTGCATTACTGAACAAAAGACTGTTTTCAGTAAATTAAATGCCAGATCAGGAGATGGTGTGAGTATAGAAAATTGTGTCGAAGAAATGTAACTACTTAACTTGATTATCAAGCTGTATTGATCTTTGCTTCTTAATTCGATGGATTTCCATTTTAAGGCCGGTTTTCCAGAGGAGCTGAACTGAAATCTAGCATCACGATTAAGCGTGCTCCTTTCAGAGGAAATCGCCAAAGCCTCCGTAATTCTCCGCTCCCAGTAACTGTTACGATTTGCCAAGATGGTCGTCTCCCAAAAATTGGCTCTGTGGTCGTTATCAAAACAATACTCTGCCAGCCCTGACTTCTCAGGTTGCATTAAACGAATGCTCCGTTCATGTTCGATTATTCTGGTACCGATGATACTTCCGGGAGTGTACTGCATTCCCTGTGAATATGGGACACCGTATATAGGACAAACCGGAAGGGCCATCGCTACTAGAATAATCGAACATAGGGCAAATTTTTGGGAGACGACCATCTTGGCAAAATGCAACAGTTACAGGGAGCGGAGAATTAAGGAGGCTTTGGCAATTTCTTCTGAAAGGAGCACGCTTAATCGTGATGCTAGATTTCAGTTCAGCTCCTCTTGGAAACCGGCCTTAAAAATGGAAATCCATCGAATTAAGAAGCAAAGATTAATACAGCTTGATAATCAAGTAGGTACGTTTCTTTGACACAATTTTCTATACTCACGCAATCTCCTGACCTGGCATTTAATTTACTGAAAACAGTCTTTTGTTCAGTAATGCGAATTTTGATAGTGTTTTGTCTTTGTTTATAGTTGTGTTATATTCCGTGTTTTATTTGTGGTTATAACATTTTATAAATATCCTGAAGATGGGAGAGATGTACACTCCCGAAACGTTGATATCTAATCATCTTTTCGCCTGTCTGGCTGCCCGAGAAGAAAATGAGCGTATTCGTCGCCAGGAAAGCTTCAGGTCTAATTTCACACAATTTTAATAGGTCACTTATCTCACTTTCTTCCCTGAAAGTTTTTACTCGGCACCAGGGATTGAACCAAAGTTTCAGATCCCTGGCCAGACACCCTGGCCATGGAGCACAGCATTATTTTTAACACTGTGATAATGGATGCATGCATTGAGTCGTGGAACATTGCCGCACGTGGAGAACACGAAAATTAGTTTGGAAGATGCTTGCTTTTATTTTTATGAACCATAACATTATATGGTCACAGATTCTCCAGAACACCAAAATTTTTACGACCCAGCATCACACAAAGGAAAAAGGGTGAATAACCTACATGTTGGATACGGCAAGATGATAATTGCCAGGCGAGTCTTCTTCCCATGTGGAGCCTCGAGCACCCTGCTACAGATTGCGTTGTAATACCGCTCCAAATTGACATGTAGCACTATACTTGTTACACATGTCCATAATAAACAGAGCAGACCGGAAAATAACATTATTCATCTGCTATCAAACGTATCCATTAGCTGTTACAGCTTTGTTATTGCATTCAACATCAGTAACGTCAGAACAATAGAGTTGGCCTATTGGCTTCCAGATGATATTTCTTTCCATTCTTGGTCTTTATTCCATTGTCTACTTCAGCTACAAGGAAAAATACATTGTTGTTATTATTATTATTATTATTATTATTATTATTATTATTATTATTATTATTATTATTATTATTATTATTATTATTATTATTATTATTATTATTATTATTATTATTATTATTATTATTATTATTATTATTATTATTATTATTATTATTATTATTATTATTATTATTATTATTATTATTATTATTATTATTATTATTATTATTATTATTATTATTATTATTATTATTATTATTATTATTATTATTATTATTATTATTATTATTATTATTATTATTATTATTATTATTATTATTATTATTATTATTATTATTATTATTATTATTATTATTATTATTATTATTATTATTATTATTATTATTATTATTATTATTATTATTATTTAATCAAGCTTACATTAGGTGTCTTAGTTTTTTGGTAAAATATTCATTAACGCTTAAAGGACATTACGCTTTATATTTGGAACAAGTCCGCATTGGTAGAGTATATGTTAACCTGCCTGTCTCACGTTCCAGAGGTCCCAAGTTCCAATCTCGGTCAGAGTGAGTTACCAGGATGAGGTTGGTTTTTTTTTCCGAGGTTTTCCTTTATCCTGAAAAACGAATGTAGGGTAATTCTAAGCTCTATTAACTCTGGGCTCATTTGAACATCATTTCATTAATTTCATTAATATGACCTAACGTTGGAGGAGGCAAATTAAAAAAAAAAAAAAAAAGTTTAGAACGAACAAGTGAGATAGGTCGTGAAAACACATGAGGTTCGCATTTGAAAGGTCCCGGGTTTAATTCCATCGTTATATAAAAGCAACAACAACAACAACAACAACAACAATAATAATAATAATAATAATAATAATAATAATAATAATAATAATAATAATAATAATAATAATAATAATAATAATAATAATAATAATAATAATAATAATAATAATAATAATAATAATAATAATAATAATAATAATAATAATAATAATAATAATAATAATAATAATAATAATAATAATAATAATAATAATAATAATAATAATAATAATAATAATAATAATAATAATAATAATAATAATAATAATAATAATAATAATAATAATAATAATAATAATAATAATAATAATAATAATAATAATAATAATAATAATAATAATAATAATAATAATAATAATAATAATAATAATAATAATAATAATAATAATAATAATAATAATAATAATAATAATAATAATAATAATAATAATAATAATAATAATAATAATAATAATAATAATAATAATAATAATAATAATAATAATAATAATAATAATAATAATAATAATAATAATAATAATAATAATAATAATAATAATAATAATAATAATAATAATAATAATAATAATAATAATAATAATAATAATAATAATAATAATAATAATAATAATAATAATAATAATAATAATAATAATAATAATAATCGAAGTATACAAATAACACAAATATGCTACTTTTATATCAATGTAGCAATCAAAGTTAAATGTTAATACCCAAATACCCTTCTTTCATAGTGTGACATATACGCCCGTATAATAAATACAAGAATCTCTTTATATATTAAAGCTATATGTGATATGGCATATACCTGCAAAGGCAGACTTTTTTCTCACAAAAATGGAGTGAAGGGTTACGTTTTGATCGACCCACGTTAAATTTGTGGCTATAAGTAAATCGAAGTGTTCCATCGCTGTTGAGTGAAGGGAACACACACATACGTATGTTGATTCTCCTCCCACGACCGAGGCAGTAAAGATGTGATCAGAAACAGCCACTAGCAGCACCTATCTCCGATCTTTACTGTGTCTAACATAAAGCAACACTGGCATTACTCTGTTCTGATTCTACTTACGTCATTTTGGGCGTCACGGCGACGCTGTAATTAACGATAATGTGGGAGGCAGTATTGCTTGAAGTTTCCATTAAAAAGACTGATTGACTGGAGATACACACACGCATAGCGCTGGAAGGTTGTTAGTAAGTTTTTCTACATCATGGCATGTGTTCCTTATTTGTGGGAGGAACAAAATTAATGTTTCAGGAATTAGCCATGCCTCCAGTAATTCTCAGGACACTATTATATGAGAAGCTATTCTTATGTAGCATGTTCCTGAGTTGAATGCTCGACTGAAAATCCTCATTCATTTAAACAAAATCACAAATGTACACATAAAGCTATATTTTAGATGCGTTCACAACATTTTGTGCCCTATATTCCGAAATTTTATGGACACCCAACTGTGAAAATCCTAAAATTTACAATTTTGCTTTGATTTACTTCAAACTTTAACACAATTATTGTAGTGTTAACAATAGTTCATACACCAATTTTCAGACCTTTGTGCAAAATAGTTCTTGTGATATTAATACATTTATAGTGTTTTATTCATTTAATTAAACTCTTCCACGTGATGAAATTTTAGTTTCAGAAAAATAATACTTCGTGGTTATACTCATAAATACATTATTAGTAAATTTATGAGATGAGATTTTAAGCTGACCCTTAGTTTAGGATAACATTATTCAATTCTCCTTTTATTAATTTTTAATATTTGCTTGTGAAGTGAATGCTTTGTTATTTAATTGCACACACACTGGTGACATTACAAAAAAATCAAATCATCAATTTACTTTTATCCAAACACAAAAATGTTCAAGCTTCTAGTTTGAAAGTTGCATCGTGTGGAGCAATTTATATTCTGAAAAGCGCCAAAAATTAAAAAAAAAAGAGAAAATATCAAAATAGGTGATATAAAGCATTGTGCACACCTACAGTGACCCACTTAAGTAGTCATATGCCACAATTTTAAAGAGTTTCATGGTATTAAAAATAATAGAAAATTGTAAATACGGAGTACCCTATTTAATTAGGCAATTTTTTTGTCATCTTTTATATTTTTTTTAATTTTTGACCAATTTTCACAAATGGATAGCCTTAAACAATTTCAGGAAACAGTTTTAAAAGTTGAACATCTTTAGCAGTTCCCATATACTTAAATATCAAGCAAATGCTATTTAAACTGAAAATTTAAACTCGGAATTATTGCATTTGCGAAGTTGAAATATTGTATACGAAAATTTTAGAAAACAATTTGTTGAGCCATCTCAATTTTGGTTGAAATACGAAGTTACAGATTTGAAAATTATAAGTATACTTCAAAGCACTGATCGCAATATCTGAAATTATGTTAACTCTGCTGTGTGGTGGCAGTGTGTCTGTCTTACATTCAACAGATCACGAGTGCGAATCTCGGTTAGGAAAAGTTACCCGTTTAAGGCTTTTTCTGGGGTTTTCAGTTATACTGTAAATATAAATAGGCCCAGGCCTATTTGAGCTTTATTTCACCCATGTCATTCATTCATCATCCAATTTGACATATATAGTTTAGGCACATTAAATTAAAAAAATTATAAGTAGGTCACGCACTTATAATACATTTGATTGATATTTGAACACGCTAATGGTTTATTCATTTTATGTTTCATACCAACCATTTAATTAATAAGAGTTTTGGTTAGAGGAATTTTGGTTAAATTTCAGCTGCAAACTTGCCATAAATATAGTCATTATATTAATTTTAAATAATTAATTACTTATTCTTAGGTGAAATTAGATTGCTACCTCCAAAAGGTGATTAGCGATAATGCACAATACGTAAATAATACTGAAGTACAACTAATAGTAATGATAAAGTGCCATTTATGCCTTATGCATTCTGTTTAAAAATTTTGATGTGGACATTTCAAAGAAATATAATTTTGAAGAAGGGGGGAAAACATTTTTAGAAAAGATTAAGCGCGTAAATGTTAAGCAGCATAATTTAAAGAAGAAATGGCCAATGAATAGCAAACTTGCCAGTTAAATTGCATTATTTCCCAAGATGCACACCAAGTTTTTAAAAATCCTACCCATCGTAAAACAACAACTTTTGTTAAAATTCATATGTTTAATATATTTAAATTACAAATAACGTGTATATCTTGAATTTTAGGAAATAGTTGGTAGAGTTTTCTTCATTACACAGGCATTTTTTTTTTTATAATTTCGTATGATGGAATTTCTTATAATTCAGAAAAAATAACTTAATGTACCAGCAGATGCATATCTTTGAAACAGAACCTAACCTTTTCTGGGACATCAGCCGTTTCCGAGACACTCCGATATTTTTGCTGTGAAATGTTCATTAACGTTGTCACTTTTAAAATGGATGTCACTATTGAGTTATCTGTAACGGTAGGTATGGCAATAGTATGGAATTTCAAGGCCAAGATATAGTGACATATTATTTTCTCTATCTGTTGTTTTCTGAAATATGTGTTATGAAACTATTTCTGTAAAGGATTAATCCGCTTAACATAAAGTAAACAACTATAAAAATAGTTTGTAGAAGTTATGTAAATGTAAATTGCATGTGGGTAGAGTACGTCATGTGAGTGTAAAAACTTAGGTCCTTCATTAGCAATTTGTTTTGTATTAGTAATTTCCGAAGTGTGACCTTCGTTTCCCATCACTTGCTAATAACGATCGTTTGGAAGGAAGGCTACGTGGTGCGCAACACCTGAAGTGCCTGGGGCTGAGATTCCAACCTGGCCCAGGTCATCAGGACACCATAGTTCACTCGTGACTTGCGGCTAGATAAGATAACAAGTTTGTTTTTTAAGTTTGAGTTTTGCCACGTGCGACTCTGGAACATCGTGTTTACATTCAAGTATGTGTCGCCTACAAGCTGCTCAGTCGGTGAATCCAAAGGCAAACACCTGTTAAATACACATAAACCAGGGTTCCGCACCTTCAGATAGCTATAGCTAACAAAATACGTGCAAGAAAGTGCTAGTAAGACTGCAGTCTAGGAAGCATATACTTACAGAATTATACATAACTTTTTTATGGCTAACTACTGTGATAAAAGTCGAATAAATAATTATTTATGATACCTACCCAGAGTTTTATTTTACGAGTAGGAATGTTTGAGAAACGAGGCTGAAAGCCATGTCTAACAATCCTGCAAGCAAAATAAAATCTCTTACCTATACGTTATTTAATTGCATACTATTTTTTAGACAGCCCTGAATTTAAATTACAAATCATCCAGCGGAATAGCAGTATACATTCGACATCTGCAATGACGGACACTAGTATGTTGTTGTTTGGCCTTCGTTGTTGTTTGACATTCATAGTACCAGTATTGTTAACATATTGATCACTTATGACTTGTAATATATATGGCAGGCTGTTGCAAAAATATATCAAGAGAATAAGTGTAATAATAATTGTATTAATAAATATATATTTTAATATAATAATGTATTATTATTATTATTATTATTATTATTATTATTATTATTATTATTATTATTATTATTATTATTATTATTATTATTATTATTATTATTATTATTATTATTATTATTATTATTATTATTATTATTATTATTATTATTATTATTATTATTATTATTATTATTATTATTATTATTATTATTATTATTATTATTATTATTATTATTATTATTATTATTATTATTATTATTATTATTATTATTATTATTATTATTATTATTATTATTATTATTATTATTATTATTATTATTATTATTATTATTATTATTATTATTATTATTATTATTATTATTATTATTATTATTATTATTATTATTATTATTATTATTATTATTATTATTATTATTATTATTATTATTATTATTATTATTATTATTATTATTATTATTATTATTATTATTATTATTATTATTATTATTATTACTATTATTATTATTACTATTATTATTATTACTATTATTATTATTATTACTATTATTATTATTACTATTATTATTATTATTATTATTATTATTATTACTATTATTATTATTACTATTATTATTATTACTATTATTATTATTATTATTATTATTATTATTATTATTATTATTATTATTATTATTATTATTATTATTATTATTATTATTATTATTATTATTATTATTATTATTATTATTATTATTATTATTATTATTATTATTATTATTATTATTATTATTATTATTATTATTATTATTATTATTATTATTATTATTATTATTATTATTATTATTATTATTATTATTATTATTATTATTTTAAAACGAGAAATGATTTTGCAATATTATTTCTTTTTCCAAAGCAAATAATAGAAGTATTAATATACCACTGATTCCACTACTTGGACTGGAAACAGTTAAATTCTATAGACTAACCCTTTTCCGTCATTCAAATAAGCTGCCCTTACATTAATCGATACAGGTTTGTGCTAATTTAATTGCTGTCGCAAGCAACAATGAATGTAACAATAGAGTGAGACAGAGGCTAATTTTGTCAAAAGAGCATATGCTTAGAGCAAAAACATGCTTGCATCAAACGCAAATTTGCGGTACTCTACTTATACTAACAGCAAAATACTTGTGTTTCTCTGTGGAAGGCGATCTGTTGTGCCATTATGACACGAATTAACTATTATTCGTGTGTAAAGACATGATTTATGTTATCTACACTTTCATGACATACTCTAACCATCATTTGTCTTATTTCTATACTTTTGGTTTATAATTTTAAAAAAATTACTATTTTGCTACAATTTCATGTTGAGATAAAAGTCTGAGGAAATGGTTTGATTACATATTTCGTGATAGGTACAAGAAACATACAGCAGATTAAAATCTTCAGAATTGGGCTTTTGAAGTTTTGAAATTCTACTGTTTGAAACCATGACAAAAACAGACGAGTAGTGACTTGCTGCTTCCAAAACTGGGGAACCTATCTAACAGCAATGAATATAACTGAATGTGTGACAATGTTTGCATCACTTGTAATAAACTTAAAATATTAGTTATAGATCCATAATGTGTTTGCACTAGTGAATCATCAATAAACGCAGCAATAGCTTTATCTTAGGTTGGCATCATATCAAAATGTTAGGACACAATTTTCCTTCCCAATTTTCCACACTGTCAATGGGCATACAAATAAGGGTGGTGACATGAAAACTGAGTTTTTATATTTAAATATATTAAACCGTGTAATAAAATAAATTTTATCATTTTTATAAATGTAATGTTTCATTCAGGGATTTGCTTCAGTACAAATGTACTTACCATAATCAATAAAGCAAAAATGTTATCCCGAAATTCAACTAGGTAGAGACCAAGATTTCACTAAAAACAAACTTTCTAAGGTGTGTTCCGCGCGTAAACTTGGGGGATTTTCAAGAAAATCTCCCAACTTCAAGATACTCTTCATATGCAATATATTTTTAAAATGTTTAAATTAATTAACAATTAATTATTTAACCTAACGATTTCGCTTATAATACGATATTTTGAGATATTTTGACAACAAATAAAACTTATAACTCAAAACTGCTGAAAATAACCTATGCATTCTTCTTCAATCTAGATGACTTTCAAATAACTAGTAAAGCGAAAGAGGTAGACCAAGAACTTACTGCATAAAAAATGTATAAATTGTCAAAGTATATAATTTCTACCAAACACATTTATTTTTATGTTTTGGTGGAGCCAACCATTTCTTAGACTTTTCTGAAAATGGAAGTCCTTATTCGTTTTTTATGTTCCGAACCGTGCCCATCACATAAGACATCACATGGAGACCAGCCCTTAATACAATTGAAAACCCCTTAACTCTACCTACCAACAAGGAATATGTATAAACCTATTCTTACAAATATTTATTTTAATTAAAATGAGCTAAATAAAAGCGCACGCCACTTTAAGAATAGTTAATTACAGTGCTCAGATCCATTTTTGTTTATTTTGTCTACTACGTGCGTAATAGTTTTTGTATTCCAAACAAAAAGTAAATACTTTTTAATTTTTATAATTTGGAATGCTTCATCGCTACAATATTTGCAATACTACATCCTATTACACAAACCTGTCATTACACAAACCTTTATATTATATACAAATATTTACAAATATATACCTACACGGTTTCTTAAGCGTTCTGGACCCAAGTCCTCATTCAATAGGTTTCACCTAATTCCGTAAACATAGATGACAACTTTGAAACATGAAAAGCGCTATACACTTCGACTTAATGTTCTAAACTTTCACATGTGCGCCGTCTCATTTTCAGAAATTTTGAGGTTAATTATTAGCTAACCAGTTTACAACAAATCTAAGAGCAGGACGTATGTTTTGGATGTTATGGCTCTCGAAAGGGGACTCACTATTATTCGTCTACCTCCGTATAACTGAGATCTGAATGCAATTGAACTGGCGTGGGATAAAATAAATAATGTTTTCAGAGGATGCAATGTTACTGGAGAGCCACAAATCTGCGGAAACTTTTTATAGAAGCGACGGATTGGCAAGGATACTGCAAGAGCTGGAAATGCAATATTGGAGAAACGATGGTGTAATAGAAAATGCAACTGATGAAATTATCAACTCATCAGAGGATATCAGCGATGAAAGTGACGCAACGGACTTGGAAATCGAAGAATCACAAAGCGAGTGAGTGTTTACAGCTGTCGTAATTTTTCTTTTCTACTTGCATGTTATTCATAAAAGGTAAATATATAATAAGAATCGAATTGAGTTATATTTATTGTTTGTCCACACATCTCATGCCTTTGGCACATATCTTCGATTATCTTACCGCGATTTGGCTGAATTGTGTTTTTCTTGATTGACTATACTGCAAAAACAAAGGTTCTTCCCTCCTGCTCGTACCAAACCGTAAATCTAGCGCTCAAGAAAACGTGCGCGTATAGTATGCAGAACATTAGGTACATCGTGAGTTCATTCACACTTGCGACTATTGATGTCCACAACTCACTGATGTGAAAAAACAACAACAACATAGTTTTAAATAAAGTTCCAAATATGACTGTGGATAACATAATTCAAAAAAGAAAAGCTGATTAAAACCAATTTGTTACTTAATTTCACCATCTGAGGATGTGACATAGAGATTTTCAAAACCCAAACTCCACTACATACCTGCAAAATTTAAAGTATCTTAAAAATATGGCATTTATTTTAAACAGTATTTATTTTAAACAATTTGTTACAACCATTTTACCGAGCGGGATGGCTCAGGTGGTTACGTCTGTGGCCGCATTCGGGAGGCCCGGGTTCGATTACCGTGGCCGACCTACCTGATCCATGGGGTTTTCCCTGGAGTTTTCCCGGGTCGCTAGGTGAATGCTGGGTAGGTTAATTACATCCCCCGAATTTCCTGTCCCTCCATTTCATCTCAATTATCATATGATATCATCTCTCATCTGGCGGTCTCTTTCAGGGTAGAAGTGTCGGCGGGTGTCTCGGCGGTGCATGGCAGGATGATATACTCTGAGGAAAACTACTTCTTCCTTCGGTAGGTCGGTTACCGGTCTCCGCTCCTCTGCTGGGGCCATTTCTGGGACAGCCAGCTAGGGTCCTCTGGGGCTCGGCTGCTGGGCTCGTTGCCGTCCCACTGTAGGGTAGCGAGTTCGTTGTCCTGGCCTGTCAAGGGAAGTCTCTATCCAAGTAATCTGTAGGTACCTGCCCTCTGTACTGTCAGGACTCCTTGGGTCTGTCGCCCTCTGTCTGCTTCGCCTCATCCTTCCTCCCGGGAGTGCCCACACTTGGGGGCATATGAACAATGGGCCCAGCATGGTAGTCTACGTACCCAATCCCCTCCTTAATGAAATGCTAATCCTAGAACTATTTTCCAGAAAATCAAAATTTCGGGAAAAATAATTTATGTATTTGTTGGGGGCGCAGGAATTTTCTAAGGATATCTTTGTTTGGCATCCTTGAAAAATTAACTTAGAGATAAAGTTTGGTTGTGTGTTGAATTACATACTGTTCACAACACACAACAGAAACACTCACATGCACAGGACCATTTTCTGAAAACGTTTCTTTTGGCTTCAGAAGTTTCTAAACGTATACTTCTGGCAAAATATGGATATAATGGAGTAAAGTACTTCCTCTACTTACTATAGATAAGTTGTAGAGAAACTATAGATCTAGAGAATACTAAACACATCACTGCAGTAGATCTATCAGACTACGAGCAATGAGATGTTGGAGCACCTAGATTATTCGGCAAAGGAACTGGACAGCCCTGGATGAAGGATTGGGCATCCCCGGCGCTCCCAACAGTAATTCGGTTGTGGGGGAGGAAGGCGAGGCCAGGCCGTGATACATCCCTCCTGCACCCACCCAACCCACTTGCGTTGGCGCGAGCCGGCCGCGTGCACCTGCCGTTGTGTATCTACGACCGTTGCTAGCAAGAATGGCTCATGTACAACTCTTGAGGCGGGAGAATGGCTAGCGTGTTAGTTTTGCACTGATCAGTATCAGTGGTGATTTATAATTCTAGTACCTGTAGCCACCCAGAGTTTTCCTCCCCGTTTCATGTTTATATACCAGCTGAAATTCTCGCCGTTGTCCGTGGTTTACATCTATAACACTTACCCGTATGTTGCGCTCGATCAGTAACCTTGTGTTTTTTGGAGGCATCTAAAAATATTACACAAGACACTCAAAGAGTTAATTAACACTCCCAGTTCGTTATAAATACACAGTGGTTTAAGTAACGCCAAGACAGCCTTGTTTATTCTCAGTAATGCACATACACAAAATTACTCAGCAAACACATAAGAAAGTGAAAACAAAAGACAGGCCGAACTTAACTGATCTACTCTATGATCTGTACGGAGAGGACATCAAGGAATATTATATAAACTCGCCGTTCCTTGTTTTTCTGCGAGGCCGTGAATGCGCAAATAAATGTGATTCTAAACGAACTTTTTGTGCTGAATTCGAAAATAATCTCCATTCTCTCCCATCACGTGCGGTTTTCAAACTCTTCATAAATAACAGAAATGAAATTAATGCTTTGTGAAACATAACAAAAATTACTTTCAACTAGAATTTCGTAAGTGGAACTAGGCCATAATTACAATTTGTTACTTGTCAATAATTAAATCATTATTTATTAATAATTATAAGCCCATTCATAACCTTCCCTCAATTTTGCACTTCAAATCATCTCCTCCTTGACCTTCTCGCATGTAGTTCAGAGCAGTCCCTTTCTAACCTCTTGAATTAGTACGTCATCATGTGAACACTCCACTTCCATTGATACCTAGAGAGTGATGAGCGATCTGTCAATCAAAGAGTTTCTAGCATCCACGAGGAACACTCTTCCCTCTGAGCAAAGCATCCATAGCTAACGCAACCTAGAACTGAACCTGAAAGATGAGAAGGAATGACAGGATGCGACATAAAGATTTTCAAAAGAATTTACCTACTCCAAAACCACTTTTTACCTCAAAATGTTTCAAAAATGTTGATTTTCTCAACAACAAAAAAACCGGGTCTAACGAATTTGGTTTAAGTACCTACATGTTTCGTAACTTATGAAATGCATATCTTTAATTTTCTGTATGCAGCCTCTGAGGTCCTCTGCATTCTAAATGCCTTTTGCATAACTTTTTTTTGTTGATGTTGTATTTTACGTCCCCCAACGTAAAGTCATATCGGACGGTGAGTGAAATGGTTTAAATGATGCTCAAATGAGCCCAGGTTCCATAGAGCTTAGAGTTAAGGATAAGGGAAAACCCCGTTAAAAGCCTTATCCAGGTAACTCACCCTGACCGAGATTCGAACTCGGGACCTCTTGAACGTGAGGCAGACATGGTACCATCTACGCTACTGAAGCGGGCTTTTGCATAACTGGTAAACTTTAAGAAATATCTTACTACACAGAGAAATGTAAGCCTCCTTTAGGCCCACATTCTTTGTCGCACTTTTTTTTTTTTTTTTTTAAGTGGTTCAGCAGAGATTTGTTATTAGTTTGAGTTGTCAGAAAGTTCTCTCCTGAAGTGGGAAGTTTTATCTTAGTTATCATGATAGAAGAAAAAGCATTTGTAAGGAAAATTTGCACAAGAGTGACTACAGAAGGGAATTTGAATACATCACATCAGAGATTCCTTTACTGCTCGTTAAGATTCAAAATTCTCCTTGTAAACTTTTGCAAATCAAAATGATTGTTTAACCACAAACCTGAAGATGATTTGATTATAAGTAAGTTGGCCCAGGAATTTTCAGCAAACACGTTTTCCTAATCATACTGTGAGCTAGCTTTCAAATCGTAAGACAGATATTGTGACTTTATGGGTTTGTAGAATTAAAAGTCCAAGTTGCAGAAATTCAAAACGCTGTTTATTTGAGCAAAAATACACTCTGTTCAATCCTTACGTAACAGTATAACGTCACACACACACACACAATCACTGTCTACCAAGGTCGATGACCACAGCAACAGCTTCTGATTACACCTATTTATATCAGCTCTCGTTACAACATCCGTTCACGACTCCCTTGGCGAGTCGTCGCTTCTTTAAATACCTCCACTGATAATTCCAGACTGTTCCAGAACAATAAAGAAACCGAACACTCTCCATCAATCAAGATGTTACGAGAATGTTCCAACTTTATCTGTTTTGACATGCCTTTTATCTCAGTGATACACTATCCGACTGTTATCTTTATCTGCAGGCTCTTTGTGTACACAAGTCGCGCTTATCTCTCTGCACCGACCCTTCTGTGCTTTTCGCCGCGACAATATGCATAAAAAATATTGAAATTTAGCTGCAGTGTATCAGCAATTTAAAGACTTCATTAGATGATTAAAAAGTACTTCCAAGGACCATTCAAGGAATTCGGTTGAAAATTTCGACGTTTCTTATGAATTTAAAGAATGCAGGCTTAAGGGTCCTGAAAATAGGAAATCATAAACCTGTAGAACCCTCAGTTGTTTGTTTATTTGCAATATATGGAATCTCTTCTTTCAAATGATGTCAGTTAACCTCTAACTTCTTTTTAAATGTTTGGTTACAATGTATCCTACAATGGGTGATTTGAATTGGTCCTTTCAGGCTCATGTAAACTATTCTCAAACTTCCCACTCATGAGGAAAATTTGGTATTACAGTTTTAGGAACGTCTAGAGAGACCAAATTATGTGATCAACCTGTAAAGCTAGTAAATGTAATAGCTGATCAATTCATCGAGGCTGCTTTGTTTATATCTGAACCTGAAAGTGTTCTGTGGTATATTTTCAGTCTTTGTCATGGATTAGAGTGACACTAGGAATCGAACACTATGTGAAAAGACTGGAATGGCTGAGAAAAAATATCTGTGTAACATTTCAGAAAGCAGTGCTAATAAAATCATTATGTCTCTTTCAACATATCAACTATTCCCAGTAAATGAGGTAACAAAATAACACTTAACTTTAAAACAACCGAAGGAGAAAATGTAATAAGTATAAATAATTTCTGGAAGAATCAGACCTGATTGGAATATTTGAAATAATACTGAATAAACCTAAAATGCGTGTGATTTATTGAAGAAATATGAAGTATAGCAACAGAAAATTTTTGGTAATCCCTTTTAGGAAGACGAAATGCGCTTAAAGGCAATCACAACTGCATCGATGAATGTCCGAACATCTTATATTTTCATGCAAAGCTTTAAGATTCTTATATACGAAATGGATAGTTTCAACTTCCCAGAGTATACACTGAGTCAACACGAAAAAACCAATGTCATGCCCGGGATTTGAACCACGGATCTCCTGGATTCCGTCCAGTCGCTCTACCCCATTGAGCTACCATGGCCAACGTGCCGTCCTAACATAAAATTCTCCATTTGACTCGTATATTTCCCGGTAAACCAATAGGGACTCTCGCATTTGAGATAAACCGTTTGTGGCGACTTACTATCGTAACTACTTGAATCCCGGAAACCAGGAGGTCCATGGTTCAAATCCCGGCCATGGAATTGAATTTTTCATGTTGACTCAATGTATCAAAAACCTTAGCCTATATACGGCTAGTATGAGGAAATTACTAATTTCCATCAATTAACTAAAATAATAAGTGTTAAATGATGAAGCCAGGGATTGAAGTACTTAAGATAGTAAGTCGCCACAAACGGTGTAATTCGAATGAGAAACCCCTAGTGGTTTACCGGGTAAATATACGAGTGAAATGGAGAATTTAACGTCAGGACGGCACGTTGGCTATGGTAGCTCAATGGGTTAGAGCGACTCGATGGAAACTAGTAGGTCCGTGAATCAAATGCCAGCCATGGCATTGAATTTTTCAGGTTGACTCAATGTATCAAAAACCTTAGGATATATACGGCTAGTTAGAGGAAATTATGAATTTCCATCAATTAACTAAATTAATTTCCAGAATATGTTGAACAAGTGCTTGTGCTTATTTTTTTTTATAAACGGTTTATAAAAATTAGGGAAGAGACTATAGAAATATAAAACAAAAATTCTAGCTATTACAATGAAAAAGGGGTTGTCATTTACGGACGCAGTTCTAATGTTATCAAGTGAAACTTTGGAAACAGTTTTCCCAATATAAACTAAAACTTTTACAGGCAAATGTCCGTCAAGCTCTAAATTCCATCAATATACATTTATATTTGCTTTTTTGGAAAAGACGTCGAAGCTCAAAACTGAATAAAAATATATTTTAAACAGAAACTCATTTAAAAAGTATATGTTAATATGGTTGGCCCATTTGGTTAGATACTGGTCTGTTGATCTAAGGTCGATAGTTCCAACATGGCCCAAATCGATTGTTTTTAAGTGCGCTTAAAAGCGACAGTCTCACGTCCATAGGCAGATTCACTGGCAACTTTAAGAACCACTGTGATGCGAAATTCTAGCACTGATGGGAACATAGAAAATAAAAGTGCTTATAGCAAAAGAAAAACAAATATTTATTTACTCATTCATTTAATGGTAAATTTCTTAACAAGCTTGATTTCCAGTTTATCGGTAACTACCATAAATCTGAAATGTTGTTTAATGCATTTTAAGGAAATTGTTTTGTAAAATAATCTCAATTTGTATTTTAAAGATATAATCCAGTCATATAAAGGTATATCTGCAAAAATTATGTAAACTTGCTTTTTATACTGATATAAGACATGATAAGAAATGACAAATTTTCAAAAATATTTTCGGTTTTTGAAAATTCATCGATCGGTTCGTGAGCCAAAGATGGACCAAACTTGAATTCATTATTTGAAGTGGAAACTACCTCGAAAAATTGGTAAGAATTTTATTATTCTTATATAAACCCGAAGTAAAGAAGCAAAGACTTCAAATCATAAAATAGAATGTTGAAGTACCCACTACTCTCAAAGAGTTTTTACAATTTATGATATTATTACAGAATCTAAACCTAATAAACTTGTTTTTCTGTATACTACATCTTTACAATGCACTGTATATTTTATGCTTTCAGGTTTGTTTTTTTCTGTTTTTGTTTTGTTTTACCGCGCAGTAAGATATCTCAAGGATGTACCGACAGGACCATGGACGTGACTGTTTAACCGCCAAGGGAGCTGGAGTGAGTCACAACTCATTAAATTAGACCAAATATTACAAACGTAGCGACATGATTACAAACAGACGCCTGTTTCTGTTAACATTTATGAGCCCATCGACAAAGAACAGGTTGCCGGTTCTAGTGCCAAGAGAGTCTCACGTATTTTGGTGCATGTGGCAGTCTTCGCTGTTCCATAACAGAAAGAGAACGAGGGGTATAAAACGACCTGCTACAAATTCCGAGACCTAAAACTGGATGACTAAGGGTTCAGTGTCATAAATAACACTCCATGCGAGCTTTGTCCTGGTCAGACATGCCTCTGCGTTGTGCCACTTAAATATTATGTATTTCATTCTTTCTCGTTCCCATCCGCACGAACAAACACGTGTGGCATGCACGTGGCTTGGCAGAACGCACGGATAGTCAACCTTCCTGCATAAAACGCTATTTCGTATGCGCACTGTGAAAATTGTAATCTTTAGTGTCACAGTAGATAGGGAATTTGTGCGTTGTAAGCATACAGTGCACTCGTAAATAAAGAGAAGTGAACAAACATACCGTTGAACTAGTTAGACGTCAAGCGCACTCAGAAAAAGCGATCATTAATACTTAATAGATTTTTGAACTAAGTGTTAAAGTTTGCCTTCTTTGAAATGTTATAGCAACAAAATTGTACAAAATATATATCTTGAAATACTCCTTAGGCATTCTAGAATGTCAACAAATCTTATAATTTATTTGTAAAATTTCCATGTCAAATCCAAAAAGCACCTATCAAATTAGTTAATTGTTTTAAAAATTCCCAGACTCAAATTTTGCCGTTTGTTTCCTATGTACAAACTAAGATTTATGCTTCATCAACAACAGAAACATTTATCGGTTAAACCTTTAATGGCTTGTTCCGGTCTCGTGGGTTTTCAATTACAAATTTGAATCCTCCTCGGTCTATCAAACATTCTCTTCAACTTTTGGCTTATAATCCAAGGCTGTGTAAGTTAGTTTAATTCTTTGAACATGTTCTTGCCAGTTGTTTCTAATGCGATTTATTTTATCTGCCAGCTTAAACATTAATTTCTAATAACTTCCCCTCTTCTTCTATCTAAGAATATACAGTTGTCAAAAATGACATTTTGGCTGCCTCTATGATCCTTTCTTCTTTTCTAATTAAAACAAAAATATCGCAGTCATATAGTAATGTAGGAGGTACCATCTACATAACCATCTTAGAAATATTTAATACCCAAGTAAATTTTTAATATTTTTTTTAACTCAACTGCCACATATTTAGTTAAATTTGTTAAGGTTGTTAAAATGATCATTTTTAAATACGAAGTATCCTGTTAAAAAGACAATTAAAGCTGTTCACCTGTATAATTGGTTTCCATCCAGATCCAGAACTATTTTGACACTAATGGGTCAAAATACATTTAAATACTGTAAGGCTGGAATTTTTATTGATATAGTAACATTTTAATTTTTAATAACAATTTTAAGATTAATGTATTCTATTTAAAACTTCCACTTGGAAATGTTAACGCAGATTTATAACCTTGAGGTCTGCGGAACCCTAAAAGCCATTTTCAGCAAACAGTTTTGACGCGGGCTCATGTGCAAGAGAGAGAGAGAGAGAGAGAGAGAGAGAGAGAGAGAGAGAGAGAGAGAGAGAGAGAGAGAGAGAGAGAGAGAGAGAGAGAGAGAGAGAGAGAGAGAGAGAGAGAGAGAGAGAGCGAGAGGGGAGAGAGAGAGGGGGGGGGGCAAGGAGGAAGAGAGGAGCAGTAAAACTCAAAAATGGAAATTAGAATAAATATCAAACTTCAAGGAAGAATGGCGCAAAGTCCCCCCTCACATAAAATCTCTGAATACCAATTTAAAGTCAACTGTTACCTACACTTTAATTTATTTACCTTTTGGTAAACTTTTCAACTGTGGCAGTGCTTATAACATATTTAATTACGGTAACTGCTTACTTAAAATGGTTCCAAATGAAGATTGTTTCAATATTTGAAAATTAGGGGAATTGGTCATTTTATTGCGCTCCAAGGAAAGCATTTGAAAATGTAGGTTGTTCAGTGAGAAATACCAACGTTTTACAATTGT
Source organism: Mantis religiosa (assembly GCA_030765055.1). NCBI lineage: Eukaryota > Metazoa > Arthropoda > Insecta > Mantodea > Mantidae > Mantis > Mantis religiosa. The sequence goes on from JAUKNK010000063.1 coordinate 24,840, forward strand.
TCACAAATTGAACAACTATGAAATTTAAAAGTAGGATTCACTTCGTATGCAGAATTACAGCGGCAGCAGTAAAGCTACTGCTTCCAATTTGATCACACTGGATATGAAATTACAAAATAAATAATTAATTTGGTTAATCAAAATGTAGGTTTGTGAGCTTAGTAAAGGAGAAACTTGGGATTACCACTTTCTTGTTACGTAGTTATATTCCCGTGTAACATAATTCACTATGAGTGGCCAGGTGAGATAATATGGCAGCAAACGCTGATATTCCTGAGGAAATAAGTTTAATTTTGTTAATAAAATTACGAGTAGAATCCGACTCCTTGCTGTATAGACCCGAAAAGTGTGACAAATAGTATCAGGCTTGAAATGTTGTATTACATATTGGGAAGATATGAGCATTCCTCATAACTATTTTTAACGCAAGTTACTTAAGTCATAAACTTATTGCTGTTGAAGAACCTGAACAGAGAATCGATATTTATTAGATTTTATATATGTACACAGAGGAGAATTTGACTCAAACGTTCTCATGGATGAAGCATGACTTCTATTAGTACAAAAGGCTTAGATGTTTGCTCTAATTTAGAGATAGTTTAGACAATATAGGAGTTTGGAAGATAATTTTTAGGAAGGCATTTAGTAAGTGAGCTAGTAAAAAGTAGAAGTCATATTTAATTTGACTGCCAAGAAACTGAGGAATAGAGACAAGAATTTATTTAGGAAAAATAGAGTAGATTTAGAAATGTTGTAGCAGCTATTTTAATAATAAGCAACAAATAGAGTTGCAAGGAGAGTCTCTTCAAGACTTAAAAAAAAAAAAAAAATTATTTTATTCACTTCAAAATAAAAGAATTCCTAGAAAATTATTATTATGGATTTAGCTAGAATTTTTAATATTTGCAAAAAGGAAATGCAACACTGCATTTTATGTAATATTGTATTGGGATATCTATAAAGTAATGAGAGTAGGTATAGATAATAACCAAGGCCAAACTCGTGGTCATCTTATGAAACAATGTACCATCGTCTTGACACTACAAAGTAACTTGGAAACAATTTCTAACGTTTTCAGGTAAAAGAAACGGTACCAGAGAGACTTGAAAAATAGCATATACTTCTGCGGCATAGTTTAATTGAATGCTTTTAATTTTATGTTACTAATAGTAACTTTGAGAAACAAACTGTGTGTTGTACTGGGAAGAATTCCTGAGATCATTCTATAACGTCCTCACCTTGACGCGCTGCACATGGACAAGCATAAACTTTCGCGCTTAAAATTTTTTCGCGGTATTTGGACAAAAAGTCATTCACGAATTCTATGCAACCTTGTGCAGGTCTAGACCTGCTTGAAACTTTCTCCATTCACTACTCTCTTACGTGTGGCATTCCTTTCAGCTGTAGACTTTTCAGATCCCTCTCATCACAATACACTTCATTCATTCTTGCCCGTTTTGTTCAGTTTTTCCTCATGTTTGAATATTCCCATTCTCCTAACAACAAACGTTTATTCCATAAAATGCCATTCAGAAACACGGGAGAGCGGCACAAGACCTTAGCAAGGTTCATTAAACTTTGGAAATTCCAAAGCGACGAAATGCATGAAAATACATGAAATATACATCTTGGCGTTAAAGGAGCTAGATAACGAGATAGCAAATGAACCCGAAAGCTATCAGTTCCTTTCTCCTGCTTTTAGATGTACATATTAGGCACTTCCTAACTGCAACAAGAAATTTACCAGCACAGAAAACATCTACTTCCTCCGACATCAAACACGCTACTCTTGGAACACTATCCAACTTTGTTAATAGCTTTTTAAAGAAAATTATTATAATGAAGAAGTACCTCAGAAACACATCTGAAATGCCATCTTTGTGTTAAAGGAAGCATATAGAAAAGTAAAAAGTTTGGTTTCGTTTGTTTTACTCAAAAGTCAATATAGGAAGTAGGAATTTGATTGTTATAACTATATTTTGTAATAACAGCAGAGATAATATATTTAAATGAACGAAGGCTTTCATTGCCGAAGTCAAAAAGAATAAATTAAGAATAAAATTCCGGGTTGGAAAAAGTTTGGCTTGCGCCTGTGGCAGCCACCATTGATGGTTTTGTCAAGTATTTTTCTTTTATTTCTAATATAGGTAGCTATATATTTTTCACTGACATTATTTGATTAAGCAACCTATGTGATGAAGGAGCGGCGTAAGTGCAGTTTAATGATATATTATTTTATACAATTTTTGTAGAATTCAACCGGCAAACTTTCCGAGCACTTTGATATGGCATATATGACACTATTATGGTCTTCGTGTTTATGTTTGTGTGCAATTGATGAAAATGTATAAGGAGTTAGTGTGCGACTGATGAAAGTTCTGATACCATAATTATGAATCAGTTAAATAAATTAAGACTTATAATAAAATTAAATATGAATATTTTGTGCATTTGTGTTAAATGTTAAAGGATTTTGGGTTTGGCATTAGGGATAATTTTAGTCAAATTCGGAGGTAGGTCGGTTACATTAAGGAGGACAAAGTTGCCAGATTAGGTATGGCGGGCTAGCTTGGAATTCGTGAAATATGTTAGAGCATTTCTTAAATTTATAGAGAGTTTTGATTTGGAAATCAGAAAATTTCAGTAATGTAGAAATGAAGTGGCAACATGTATTAGAAGTTAGTAGTGGAGGCCTTAGATTCATTAGCAAAAGGGGAGGTTATTAGGAGAATTTTGGTAGCTGAGTAGAAGATTCTATAGCAGAATCTTAGAGACTTCTGGACCATTCGCCGATGGGGCAAAAGGTATTTGAATGAGGCGTTTCTTGTCTCAATGATAGAATCACGAGTTATCGCGTACTATAAGTTCCAAATACGCTATATTAGTTTCTATTGATCGGCATCTTCTCGATTTAAGTAATTACTTAAAAAGTTATTAAAGTTATTAAACGTGTCGAACTTTGCTTCCGGTGTCATCCACACCCACGCATACTTTGAGATAGGACTGTTCTCGAGATTGAAGCAAGATCACAACTTCAAAATTGGCGTAACATCGTGAGACAGATTAAACTGCTACAGCTCTCTAAGGTGCCGCTTTTTCCAGCAATCGAACCAAGTTTTATGCAAACATTCCATACGCTAACATATTCCTTAATACTGAAAGGAATGTAAGAAATTAAAACATGCATTCATTTCAAAAGTATGCATTTTACCTGGAAAATAATGTATATCCACTTGTACGGGATTTGAGCACGGTACCTCCAAATCAATAATTGAGCAGCAAATGATTGCTATATTACTATAGCTTATTGTTAAACAACAATCTCCTCGTACGCATGATTCTTCGAACGAATGTGGAAATATATATAAATGATGTGCTGGCCTTAGTCATTTTCCAGAAAAAGAAGAGCTAATAACTTTGAAAATACCGCAATTGTAGTCATTTTCGCATCTGTGGAAAAAAAAAAATTACTGTACCATATTCATTTAAGTACTTATTTATTGCATTAATCAGTACGAATAATTTATAGAGAACAGCTATATTTCTGTGACGTATTTCTGTAGCGTCCCTCTCTAACTTTAGAAAGTTTATAGTTTAAATTCTTTAACATTATATGTAAGTGCCGATACAACATTAACTACACTAGGCAATAAATTCTCTTCTTTGTTTATTCATTTATGTAGTAAATATAAGGACGATATTGTATTTATTGGTGCAATGTATAAACCAGACAACCTCATCTGTCTAAAGTCATCTACTTCACACCAATCCTCTTTTCTTGCCCTTTAGCCCTTATCTAATTTTAGTTTATTTTGACCCTGCATTCAAATTCCCACATATTGCAAACAAATTGATTTTTATTTGACGCTCTTTAACTGATGTAACCTTCCGTGTCAGGTAAATTGGTCGTGAAAGACCGATTAATTTTGCTCACGGGCCTCAAAAGATTTTCCCTTTCAAGGATTTTTAATTTGATTTCAATTCCTCAAGTATATGAAGAGGACTATAAAATTTAACCAATATATGTTTAACACTTAAGATATGCAATAGCCTAGATTAAAAATAATTTATTATTCTTAGTCCTTAGGGGTTGGATATTATCCCTGGCCGTGTACAGTTACAAATTTTATCCAACAGATATAAGAAGATATGTTACGTATCTTCCGTTTTCTTTCCTTCGTTCTTCCCTTTATTTCTTCCTTTCTCCTTCCCTCTTTCCTGCCTCTTTTTCTTCCTTTCTTATGGCATTCTTTTCTCGGTTATTAATTATTGTCCTCATTCTTTTTATTATTACTTTAGAAATACTAGATGCTATTTCTAATCTCTGTCAATTTTGGCATTCGTCTTACAATCTGTATTCTATAACAAATACTTATGGAATCTATCTGAATTTTTATTTATTATTATTATTATTATTATTATTATTATTATTATTATTATTATTATTATTATTATTATTATTATTATTATTATTATTATTATTATTATTATTATTATTATTATTATTATTATTATTATTATTATTATTATTATTATTATTATTATTATTATTATTATTATTATTATTATTATTATTATTATTATTATTATTATTATTATTATTATTATTATTATTATTATTATTATTATTATTATTATTATTATTATTATTATTATTATTATTATTATTATTATTATTATTATTATTATTATTATTATTATTATTATTATTATTATTATTATTATTATTATTATTATTATTATTATTATTATTATTATTATTATTATTATTATTATTATTATTATTATTATTATTATTATTATTATTATTATTATTATTATTATTATTATTATTATTATTATTATTATTATTATTATTATTATTATTATTATTATTATTATTATTATTATTATTATTATTATTATTATTATTATTATTATTATTATTATTATTATTATTATTATTATTATTATTATTATTATTATTATTATTATTATTATTATTATTATTATTATTATTACTATTATTATTATTATTACTATTATTATTATTATTACTATTATTATTATTATTACTATTATTATTATTATTACTATTATTATTATTATTATTATTATTATTATTATTATTATTATTATTATTATTATTATTATTATTATTATTATTATTATTATTATTATTATTACTATTATTATTATTACTATTATTATTATTATTACTATTATTATTATTATTATTATTATTACTATTATTATTATTATTATTATTATTATTATTATTATTATTATTATTATTATTATTATTATTATTATTATTATTATTATTATTATTATTATTATTATTACTATTATTATTATTATTAGTAGTAGTAGTAGTAGTAGTAGTAGTAGTAGTAGTAGTAGTAGTAGTAGTAGTAATAGTAGTAGTAGTAGTAGTAGTAGTAGTAGTAGTAGTAGTTGATATTGAGACCAGTGAAAGACAAACTGGACTTCCAAGTTCCAGGAGTGTACCGCATTCCATGTGAATTTGGGACACCGTATACTGTTCAATAAAGAATGATCATAATTTTTTGACGGTCACAATTTTTCGTACTAAAATTCAGTCTTATTATATTCCGTTAGCTTAAAGTGAAACAAACACGCCGTAAAAGTTTCATTTTTGGTACTCTTGGTTCCCGCCTGTGAGAACCAGGCAAGCTCAGATGTGTTCAGTATCGCCTACCGCTACAATGGTGGTAACATGCAGTTAACGTTGATGTTAGAGGAAGATCCGGAAATTCTTTCAAACGTACTCACTGCTGACGAAACTTGGCTAAATCATGTTGATCCTGAGAGCAAACAACAAAGTTCAGTGTAGAAATCTCCTTCATCACCAACCCCCAAAAAACAAAAATGGTTGTTTCTGCTGGGAAAGTTATGGTCATCTCATTCTTTGATATTCATGGAATTGTTTATCAGCATGTTGTACCTGCACACACAACAGTAACTGGACAATACTACAGGGATGTCCTGAAAACATTGCAAGTCCATATCAGGCGCAAAAGACCACATTTACATGAAGCAGGCTGGATGCTGCACCACAATAATGAGCGGCCGCATAATGCCAATGTTATTGCTGAATATCTTGCAAAAATCAAAGTGAAGTGAATCCCTTACCCTTCCTATATTCCGGATTTAGCCCCATGTGGCATTTTTTTATTTCTTAACTTAAGGAAACGCCTTCGTGGGAGCCATTATCCATCATAGAAGCAGTGGTGAAGGCTGCGGAGGCGATTTTGGAGGATATCTCAAAAAATGGTTTCCAGCATGTCTTTGAAGACTGGTAAAACGCTGGGACAAGTGCATCGCATTCAGGGAACACTATGTTGAGAAGGCTCATCAAAATTATGAGGATGAGTAAAGGTATGTTGTCACAAAAAAAAAAAAAAAAAAAAAAAAAATATGTGATCATTCTTTATTGAACAGCCCTCATAGGACAAACCGGAAGGACCATCCCTACCAGAATGGAGCATTCGTTTAATGCAATTTGAGAAGTCTGGACTGGCAGAGCATTGTTTTGATAACGACCATAGAGCCAAATTTCGGGAGACGACCATCTTGGCAAAATGTAACAGTTACTGGGAGCGGAGAGTAAAGGAGGCTTTGGCCATTTCCTCCGAAAGGAGCACGCTTAATTGTGATGCTGGATTTCACGTCAGCTCCTCTTGGAAACCTCCTTAAAATGGAAATCCGTTGACTTAAGGATCACAAATCTCTACAGCTTGATAATTAAGTTAAGTAGTTACGTTTCTTTGACCCAGTTAATTACTATACTCATGCCATCTCCGGATCTGGCGTTTAATTTACTGAAAACAGCCTTTTGTTCAGTAATGCGAATATTGATAGTGTTTTGTTTTTGTTTATATTTGTGTTATATTCAGTAATTCATTTATGGTTATAACATTTAATAAATATCCTGATGATTGGAGAGATGTACGCTCCCGAAACGTCGACTTCTAATCGTCTTTTCACCTGGCTTGCTTCCCGAGAAGAACTTGAACTATATACAATGTTCGCATTATAGAGTAATCTATTGATCTTGTGAACTTATCATGCTGTATATGATATTTGTTGATGCGTTTATTTTGAATGAAAGGCCATGCACTTTTATTTCTGTTTTTGAGCAATACTTCGTTTTTCTGAGAAGGCAGAAATAAAATATACAATATTTGTAAAATATTTATAAATGTTTATAGCAAAATCTCCTCCAAAACGCGGAAGCAAATCATGTGTACTCTAAGGAGTCCAGATAAAGGATGTCCAAAGGAGCTAGTCATTTTGGTCCAAACCTTGAAGTGGAATAGGAAGAAGTCAATGCACATTTCTTTTCAGAAACTTGTGGCAGAAATGGTATAACCTGTCGCGTGCCTATGTACTATTCTGGAATGCCGCTGCTCTTCAGTACTCAAGAAAGAACTGAATATAGTGTAAGATAAAAACATTGTCATAAACATGCCATTCTGCTGCACAAAGGTCAAGGGCAAGTGCTATCTCCCTGTTTCGGTCTCTTTGTTGCTGAGAGTTGACCAATAATGGCAACAGTAATCCATGCTTCTCTTCAGTGGCGTGGCAGACATTGCCACAGTCCCAATCGTCCATCCATGTATACATCCGAAGTACCGACAGTCATGGCATGTTACAAGTTACCGCACCTGAAATTGCATATTTTTAAATACTTTCTCTGACATGTTAATTCTTATGTGTTTCAGAAAAAAAAGGTACATCAAACCTTAAAATATTGACAATTTTATCTGCAGAAAAAAAAGATCCTTTACCTTCAATGTTTATATGGGCTACCATTTACCTTAATAACATAATGCCAATGCGCAACATTACAGCAGGTGTCCCACAGGGTTCTGTCTTGGCCCCGATTCTATTTAATATATACATTTCTGACATTCCTGACTTGGCTCCGACTTCTTTAGCTCTTTACGCTGATGTAACAGTACTATATTATTCTCATGTTAATCTCCAGTACGCACAAGTAGTACAGCTCTCTTTAGATCTCCTAACTCATTGGTTCAGCAGTTGACGGATCTCTTTGAACCCTCAGCAAACCGATATACTCCGCTTCCTCCGTTGTGTCTCTAGAGGAACAATGTCCCTTGGCTCCCAGCTACAACTCCCGTTAAATAACTTGGAGTGCTTTTGGACTCTCGACTGACCTGGCGTGCATACATCGATCGTCTTATATTACTGGTCTCCGGGTGGCTTTAAAAACCCTCACCCTCACCCTCACCTCTGTTACATCCAGCCTTCTATGAGGAACTCAGGACTGCTTCAACCAAGATCCAGTCCGAACTCCGCAACACAAACGACCGCCTGGCTGCCCTGGAGACGCAACTCGCCTCCACCGCCACGACCATGCAGCCCACCGCCATGGACACAGCCCCAGACACCGCAGAGATCATCACGCAGCTAGAGGAGACCATCACAGAGGCGACAGCTAAGAGCTTCCACACCTTTCTGACTTATTTCACATCCGAACTCACAAAATTCTCCACCCGCCTTGATCGAATGGGGGATGTTATCAACAAATTTTCAGAAGCAGAACACAAGTACCACAACCTAGAGCCACTCATTAAGCAAACTCACCAATCTGCAACCGTGGACATCCCATCTTCACTCCAGACCTTAGCCAACGGACTGGACAACAGCAAGATCGACCTGCACAGGATCGTTCGGACACTCCAAGCCCACCACGACTCATACGACCCACAAGCACACCATCGGCGAACAAATAAGAGCTATAAATTTAACAGTTAACCCATACTTGGGACATCTACGCCGACTGAACACTTAGTACCGTCCACCCTGACTCCCCAGTTGGCTTCCAGGGCGCAAGCCATGCCTGCCATCCTGGCCTTACACTTTACGCCAGACAGCAAGATAGTTGCTGCTCGAAATAAACGAGAATTTCCAGAGTGCTTACTGCGGGATCTGCTCAAACCTGCACACACTTTCCCTCACCTAACCCCGCTTCCACATAAGAAGCGATGATCCTTGTTTTTGTTTCAATAAAGCTTAAAAAAAATCGCCGTTCCAGTCTCGGCCTACAGTCTTCATTGTTACTCTTACAAATCACTCGTTCGTCCGCTTATTACTTATGCCTACCAAGTGTGGGGGCCACACACCACTTCATCTGCGTTGTCTTCAAGTATACAGAATCGCTTCATGCGCATCGCTACCAACGCTCCATGGTTCATCCGTAATCAGCAGCTTCATCACGAACTAGGACTCTTACCTCTTCACGACTACCGTCGTTTCTTTTCACAATGCAAGAAGTTCCAGGAGCTTTGCATTATAGCATCATTATTGGAGTTCTAACTTAATGGGATGGCCTGTTAGCTACCCCTGAGTGTTATTGTTCTTTATTTATTGCTCTGTTACCTTCTTTTCACTCTGATCTGTAAGCATTGTACTGCTGATCGATCAATAAATAATTATAAAAAATATTACCAATGACAATACTGTTAATTCCTAAGTAAATAGTGGATTTTGGGTCTTTGGGGTTTTGCCATATTAGATATCTCTCTCCCCCGTCTCTGTCAACACACATAACGTTGATAGGTCTAATGGAAAGCGAGGAAGGTTTGAACTCGAAAATTTTCAATTTCTGAAATTTCTAATGCACTTAATAGTGTATGCACACATTTCTTGAAAATACTAAATAAAGCAAAATGAAATAGAAAATTTGATGAACATAGTGGTCCTATGGTTACCAACATGTTTGATTGAGAACTGGCGGTCAATTATCCTGGTCTGATTGCTAAATTTAAAAACCTTAATAATTAATTTTCAGTTTATATTTAGCTACAGAGTAGATGAAATTGCAAGCGAATATTAACAAATAAAAGGAAATAAATGCTCAGATAAGAGTTAAAGGGTACATTTAAATGATCAAATATGATTATTTTCCATTTATGCATTAATTAGTCTTTCAACAATTAGACAAATATTAAAATAGAAGTCACGGGAATTTAGTATATTTCAAATCTTGCGAGCAGTAAAATGACAAAAATACAACCACTTTTTTTTTTTTTTTTTTTTTTTTTTTTTGTAATTTACGTCCTCCAACGTTAAGTCATGTCGGAATGAAATGGGTAACGCTCAAATGTGCCCAGGGTCCATGGAGCCTAGAGCTACCCAACATTTGTCTTTAAAGATATGGAAAACACTGGAGAAAACCTTATCCAGATAACTCC